>OY783192.1:37687862-38232349 GCA_963678675.1 Xiphydria camelus
AATGTGAATTCTCCATCTGACGAGTTAAACTGACCACATTTTGGTCGGAGTGACTATTAGGTTGTCCCACAAGTTCCTTCCTTTTTTTTTTAATGCGAAATTGATGAAACGCTTATGTACCGTTGTCCTGGGAATTTTGGTGGCATCCACCATCTCGCGCACGCTGTATCGCGAATTTTGAGCGAGCATGCTCTTGATAAGGTCTGTATCCGTTTTGCTGGGCGGCCGCTGCAACGGTCTTCGTCTTTCAAGTCGAAATTGCCAGCTCTACATTTTTTAAATCAACTACGGACGGTTTTACTAATCGTAGTACCATCGTCGTAAACGGTGCAAATTTCGTCTGCAGTGTCCTTTACGCTATTGCCTTTTTTAAAGCAATGAAGCATAGCATGCCGCAAATGCTTCTTTTGGCTATCCATATTGAACGTTGTATATAGACATAAATTTTAACACTCTCTCTAGAACTAACGCAACCGGTCAATTTGACCGGTGTCTTATTCAGAGTTCCATTCAACCTCAATTATTTCGTAACCCGTGAGGTTTTTGTGAAAATTGGTACAATACTTTTTTGCAGAGCACATTTCGGCCTACAAAAAAGTTCAATAGCAGTGTGGACGAAAAATCCACGGATAACGAGATAATCACCCGCCAAAACAACCGTCTTATAAAGCGCGATCATTCGATAGTTCTGGTGTTAAAGGAACTTTGTCACCGACGAAA
The DNA here is from genome assembly GCA_963678675.1 of Xiphydria camelus. Classification (NCBI taxonomy): domain Eukaryota; kingdom Metazoa; phylum Arthropoda; class Insecta; order Hymenoptera; family Xiphydriidae; genus Xiphydria; species Xiphydria camelus. Next base: position 37,688,583 of record OY783192.1, read on the forward strand.
CGTACCGTGAAAGAGCTCTTGAGACGACTGAAACCGATCCCATAAACAGCTTACAGATAAGCCTGCGTGTTTATATAAACATAGCCTGCTGGAGTCATTCATAGCGTGGCGCGGAAAGAACTTACGGGACAACCTAATAAATACATAGTTGCTTCGATCGACCGATATTTTGGTCGGAATAACTGAACGCGTTTGACTGGATGCGTTTTGTCATTTAAACCTGGTCGTTTCTCTCGACGAAGGAGCGGCACGAAGGCGATTCCAAAGCGAATCCTTCTCGCGCGGGGAGGACGAGCGCTACAGAAGTCCCGCGCAGAAGTGGGCCAATGCGGTCGATCCTCGCGCGGCCGACGCGCTCGCGCCGACTTCCTCGTTGCCTCATCGCTATTCGAGGAACGGGCGATCCCTGCGAGTGGCGTCACAGGTTACTCAGTTAGCGGGTCGATCGCGCGAGCGAGCTTTGCCTCTTTATACGATCGTGGCGATCCTCTCGCGCGGTGGTGACTACCCGAACTGCCGGTTCCAAGTTTTTTTGCCTTCCATACGCGTTCGAACGGGGGAAGGATACCCGGATAGACAAATCTGCCCGGTTAATTCCAAATGTCGTATCTGCAAAATTGAAAAGTACGAGTTAAACACGTCTTCGCAATCCTTATGGCTTATTTGATCATCGATAATAGTAAAATTGTTTATATAAGTTCTAACTAATAGCAGTTACGCTACGGGAACTTAAGACGCTGATAAAATAAGCCATAAGGATTATGAAGACACGTTTAACTCAAATTTTTTAATTTTGCCGATACGACAGTTGGATTTAACAGGACAGAAATGTACCTATGTTGATTGTAAAACAACGTTAGGTAGTATTGGCTCATCTGACGCGTCATCAAGCAAGCATATTTGTATAATTCTACCATTTCAAACAAATAAAATCCTAAATATTTACTCGATATATGCACAATTTTTCCTAAATACGTTTCTTGTTTGAAAATACATAGTAGGTATATTCGATTAAATTTGCGTCAACGCGCGACTGAGAAATTCAGAACAAGTTGCTCCGATTGATAAATTTGTTCGCAACTACAAATCGACTAAATGTTTCTCTCGATGTATAATGAAAATCTAACGATTAATTTTTCCAAATTTATGCCGCAAAACAAGCATTGACTTCAGAACGATCAATCATCACAGTTATTCCTACGAACGTAGTGACGATCGTACAACATTGTCAGGCAAGTTATTTACCCTCGTTTTACCGAGGTCATCGACCCGCCCGAATAAACCCGAGCGCACCGAGAGGCTGCGCGCGACTCGACGACGAAATTGGCACGGGATGACGCGATCGTGAAAATCGATCTTTTCACGGCCGGCGCCGAAAGTCCCGCGGCGTCACGCTTCCGCGATCGCGGCCGGCGTTCCTCGAGAGATGATGAACGGAGAATCGCGGGGGTGGCGCGATCGTCGCTCGGATTGCTTGCGGCGTATCGGAGCCGAAAAGTCAACGACAAGGAAGGAGAGGGGGGGAAAAAAGGGGCGACTACACGGCGGCCGCGCGACATATAATATATTTCCCGAAGGTCTCCGCGCGCGCGCGCGCGCTACACGACTTCCTGCCCGCCGTCCGCGTCGAAGAACCGCGCGGCCACGGTCGCCGATCGCCTTCCGCCTCGGCCGAGAATCAGCGACTGTCCGCGCGGACTTTCAATTAACTACCGTTACGAACGAAATTGAGCATCGCGCGCGCGCGCAATGGCGAACGCGGGTTCGTTGGCTTTCCCGGGCAGGAAAACTACCTACTCGTTTCCCCCGGCGCAAGAGTGGCTACGCGCCGCGTCGAGGCTGCCGGAAGGAGGAGGGAACCCGGGAGGTTTCCGGCGCGCGTCCAGCGAAGACGCGCTCGGACGGATTCGACTACCGTCGTACTCACGCGTCGTTCGCGCGACAACCGGAAATGGGAACGCGGAGGTCGGCCGAGCCTCTCTCGAGATGAGGAGCAACTCATCAAAGTGCATTTTGTCCATTCAGGTGCTTGGCATACCTAAGTGCGTTTTTCACGGCTCTTCGATGACGTCACAACACTGCAGAGAGAAACGCGCTTATAACTCAACGAATAATTATTTTTTCGGGCATTTTCTTTTTCATTTGATATTCAGTGTGATGTATACAGATTACAAAGTGAATTTAAAAATATGAACATTTTTTTTCGAGTCAAATACCGCATCGGAGGATGTCGTAAACTTTGTATACATTGCCGATTGGCGTTTATCGAATAAATCAAATCAAATCAAATATTGCCAGTACAGCAAGCATTCTTGCCAACGCGAGGGAAAATGATCGCTGCAGTTACTATAATTTCCAGTTGTCGCCACATTTTTTGTCACTGTGCAGTTTGTCCTATAATCGCTAAACTGGTTAGCGATTACAGGACAAACTGCGAATGGACGGAATTGCACTTTGATGAGTTGCTCCTCAAATACACTGAAAAAAGTATTTAGCTAATCCAGCTATATTTCTGGCTGCCTCAGACACGACTAGAAAAATATTTCTAGCGTAGCAAGAATTCTTGCTATATTGCGAAGAAAATTATCACTGCAATTACTATAATTTTCTAGTTGTGGCCAATAAACATTCAATCGACTCGCTGCGGCGATCGTCGAATTTGATCCGAGAGAGATCTCGGGATTTCACTCTCCGTAAGCGCGCGCGCGCTTCGCCGAGCCGCGAGCGAAAAATACACGCGGGGAACGCGTGTGCGTCGGGCCGTCGCTTCGCGGAAGGTGGGGTGAGAGAAAGAGAGAGAGAGAGAGAAAGAGTCCGCGGCGGGATCGGGTAACCCTGACCTGACGTAAGTTGACCTCCGCACCTGGATTCGCATTGGCCGGGCCCGCGCGAGCGATCGAGCCGCGCGTCGAGTCTTTAACGGAACCCGCGAAGAAAGTAAAATAGTCTGTACAGGTGTCGCGCGCGCGCAACCCGGTTAACCCGCGCGCGCACGGGAGATGCGGACGAATCGAAACGGGAAACGATTTTCGCGCGAGAAGCCGTTCTTCGGATTTTATCGGGATCGCCTCTCTTTATCGCGCGCGAACGCGAATCACACCCGGACATCGTGCCGCGGCTGTAAACGCGGCAACGGTCCGGTGTGCCGTAACCGCGTGCGTCGATTGCCGATAAAACGGCGAGGCGCTGCAGAAATTTCACGAAAGATCGTAAAAGTCGAGGGGAGCGTGGAAACGGTCCGGTCCCGCCGCGGATACCGCGTCGCCGTGGTTGTAAACGCGCGCCGCTGGACGTGGAACAGTCGAATCTCGGAAGAGAGCCGCGTTAAATTATACGCGCACTGAGAAAAGTTACTTGGTTAAAATGGCAAAACGCATCTCGTTGAACAAGTGTAGTGTTGTTCTCACCAACACTGAGAAAAATAGTTGGATTAACACCTTTCTGCGTGATTTTTGTAAATCCCATGAAAAATATATATATATATATATGACAGCTCTTTGCCCCTATATTATTCATCAGAAAAATAATTACAAAAATATTTATGAAAAAAGAAAAAATTATTTATGCCACATATGGCATACCATACACAGGAACAATAACGTACGTACAATTGGCTACTGATACATATAACTTTTTTATACATATTGCAGTCGAGAAGATTTACAACGATTTATAACAGATGGTAGGACACATCAGGTAGGTATCAGTGTATGTGCCACATATGTATGGTACTAGATGCAGGAAGGGGTTAAAACGATAAAACGCATCTGGTCAGACGCGTTTAGTTATTCCGATCAAAATATTGCGTCGGTCGAATCACAAATGTCACGTTATTTCAACCAAACGTTCAATTATTCTAATGAAAAATTGGTCGATCCAACCAAAGAGAGATGAAGAGGATCTATATTTTACCAAGCCGTTTGGTCTTTCGGTTGGATTGACTAGTAGTTCTTTTTCTCGGAGCGTGCACTGAACAAAATAACTCGGCTAAAATGACAAAACTTACCTATGTGGTTAAACGAGTCTAATTATTCGAACCAAAATACTAATAAGTTGAACCGAATATTTACCCGGGCGGCATAAAATTCTCGTATTTTCTATACAATTCATATGTGGTTTTGGTCATATATTGATTATACATAAGTATATGATTTCTGTATTAACCATAGAAGGACTATATGTATGAATTATACAATACAAGCATTCCGAAATCTGTATACAGTAATTTCATGATTATAATATAGAAATCATATAGAATCCACATATGGCTAATACGCAAAATATATAAAACTTTTCCACCTGGACAGTTATTTTAAACTACATGTTCATTCATTTTAACTACGTATCCAGTTATTCTAACCAGAAAATGGTCAGTCTGACCAAACAGTCGAAGGGTCCACGTTTCGTCGAACGATCCGGTCACAGTCGTCCCAGGATTTTCGTCAGATCGACCAAGTTATATTTGAGCCGTTGAAAACCAGAATGGTGTAAGTCACATTTCACGTAAGCTGAGATTATTTGACTGCAAAGTTAAGTATACAATTTGAAAACTCTGCCTAGAAAACAGATATTTATGATTTAAAATATCTGTCCGTATCATCTACACAGATCTTTCAAATTGCACTCAACTCTGCAGTCAAATAATCTCAGCTTACGTGGACTGTGACTTGCACCATTTTGGTTTTCAACGGCTCATTTCTCAGTGCGGGTACACACACCCGTACGCGGCGGCCCCCCCGGGTGTACCTACGCACGCGGTCGTTGCCGTTGCGACGGAGCGACAAACAAAAAGTTCCGCGAGTCGATCGGAGACGATGCAGGTACCCGCGCGCTGCTCGGCGCGTATCGCTCGGCTTTCAGAACGTGCATGCTGGCTCCGATTCGATATAGTTTTATCAGCCTGTCGTAAGCACCGCGAGAGACGCCGTGTATTCGCGCTCGTATCAGAGCCGTCGACGATTCGTTCGAGCGGCGCTCGTGAGAACGAATTCCGTCGTCGCGCGAGAACCGAATCTATCTTCCTCCGAAATCACGAGGGCGATTCCCCTTTCGCGGACGAGGCAGGCGGACACGGATCGCGCGTAACGAGAGGGGAAACAAAGGCGAATCGCCGCGACGAGGCGGGAGGGAGGCGGCGAAGGAAGCGAGCTCCATCTTTGGCGCGGGTTTCTCACTATTCAACGCGCTCCCCGCGCTCCACGAGCCGCGCGACGCGAGAGATGGTCATGGGAAGCGACCATTAAAACCCGACTTCCTCCGCGCCGCCGCGAGAAGCGAGTCAAGTTCGCCCCGGCTCGTCGCTGTCGTGGCGCGCGCGCGGGGACGAGAGACCGGGTAACAGCGTTCCCGTGTTACCGGTCCGTGGCCACGGTAATTTATTTGATGTAAGCACCGTGCGCGCACTCTCTCGCGCTCGCGTGTATCCATGTGCGATCTGCGCGAGCGCGTGAGGGGGTGTGTGCGTGCGTGAAGTTGGCGAGGGTACCTAGCCCCGCGGCTCGCAGCGCAGGCTCTCCGAGCGCAGAGAGCCGGGACCGGTCTTCTCTTTCGGCGCGGCGAGTTCTTCTCGAGGTCACGAGCGCGAGGAGAGAAGGCGAGTCCTCCTCCTTCTCCCTCCCGCGCCCGAGAAGGAGCTTGCGGACCGGTCGAGGTGGACGCGTAACCCGCTAGTCCGTACCCGGCGGAGCGAGTCCTTTGGAGTCACAGTCTCGCGCGAGGACGACGCGGAGTTTACGCGTAATTACTCGCGGCGAGATAGGTGAAACGGCGCGTCGCCTCTTCCGCTCTGCTCGGGTCTTTTGTCCGAAATTGACATTTCTGGTTCGTTGCGAGCGGGTGGAATTCTTGTCACCCGTCCCGAAACGGGAAGCTGAGCGATTTAGTTCTCCGCACTCTACGGATTCGTTGCTGTGTGTTATCTATATACTGAGAAAAACAATTAATCGAATCGACTTATTTGATTTGAATAAATTGCTTCGAGCGATTGAATATTTTCTTCATTTAGACAATTGTTTTCAATCCAATACCCGTTCATTTACAAGTAATAGCTACATGCTTAGTCGGCATAAGTCGATATTTCTGTGGTACTACACTGAAAAGAGTATTTAGCTAATCCAGCTATATTTCTGGCTGCCTCAGACGCAACTAGAAAAATATCGCTAGCGTAGCAAGAATTCTTGCTATTCCGAAGAAAATTATCACTGCAATTACTATCATTTTCTAGTTGTGGCCAAATTTTTTCGAGTGTAAGGCAGAACACGATATGTCGGGAAAGTGGATTTTTCAGGAGACGATTCAAACCACCGACCAATTCAAAGACGCAGAGCGTAATCGGAATATTGTTTTGTTAACCTACAAGTTGTAGGTGATTTGGAGCCATATCGGGTTTTGCCATCGTATTCTTCATTGCTGACTGTACATATTGACATGAAAAACAAAAATCGCTTTTTTTTTGACACATCGGGTTTTGTCTTACAAGTACCACAGATTTAGTTGCTCGACAAACTCGACGTATTTAGTCCGCCGTGTATGACTATTTATGTGCAGTTGGATCGAGTAAGTATTTTTTCAGTGTGACTAATATCTACTCATATTGACTATGCGTATACTTGCTATGAGTAAACGAGTATTGGAATAAACACAATATTCTTAAATGAAATGAATATATATCGTTGTTTCGACTGATTTAAACCGACCAGATCTTTCGTCCAAATTTTTTTTCTCAATGTACGATCGACGATAAGCCGCGCGAGGGAGCCAATTTGTACATTGAGACAAAGATTTAGTCGTTCCGACCAAATTACTGGATCGAAGGTTAAATTTCGTCAAACTAATCATTACGTGTTTGAATGACTAAATTTTGTTCGTTTCGTCCAACAAAATTCGTTTTGTCGATAGATATAAGTCAATTCAACTTTACCGCTTTGTTTCATCAATCCGAGTTGATTCGTTTCATTCAATACAATTCGTTTTGTCGGTAATTGTAAGTCAATTCAACTTTACTGCTTTGTTCGATCAATCCGAGGTGGTTTGTTTTGACAAAAGATTTTGTCTAACGAACGGTCGAGACACCGCTATTGACTACGCTCAGAAAAGAAAAAGTTTTATTCGACTAAATTATGAGATTCCAGGCGACCAACCAAACATGCAGTTATTTAAACAAACATTTATATTAATTGAGGTAGCCGAGTATCGAGTTACCTCGACTAAATATTATATTACACCGAAAAAAAAAATTCGCTTCATTCAACCATCGCATCGGTGAGACTGAATACGGCGAATCTCACGGTGTAATTGTTTCGAGTAGATATTCACTTGTGTGTGTTTCAACTCTATTTATTTTTCTTTACACTCTCACGGCATTGAAACAATTGCGCCGTGAGGTTCGCCGTATTTAACCGATCCGCCGACAGTTGAATGAAGCGAATTTTGTTTTCCACAATGTAGCTAAGTACTCAAATTTAATATATTTATTTCTTGAGATAACTGTATATATTCAGTTGACCACTCGAGAGGCTATATGTGGTTTGGAAATATTTATTCTCGTTGTATTTCACCCTCGACTCATTCGCAAGCCAGAAGCACGCGTAGAGTCGAAGCGAAAGATCTTCTCATTCGCGCGGGAAAAGTCAAGACCGCGCCGCGATTAACGCGCGCTCGCTAGTCGGCCCGCGCGACGGAGGAGGCCCTTAATTGGTCAAGCGAGCGCATCACCGGGAAGCGTACGGGACCCTGGGACGTGTCGTCGGCGGTAGATCGTACGATCGACCGAGAATCGACGCTCCCCCTTCGTCCCTCCTCGCGCTGCGGTGTACGTTCTCTCCACCGGGGAAATGAGTTCGTCGCGGAGGCGGGGGGATCCGAGGAGTTTTCGCTGGATTTCTCGTTTTCCGGTGACGCGATCTTTATAGTTACACTCGGCGCGGTAATTTCTCATAACGGAGTCGATTGCTTTCTACCGGCGCGTTATCGATAAGCGTCCGTATATCGGTGTGGTAATCCGTGCGGTTTATAATGCCGAGCGATTCCTTCGGCATTTTCTCGCTTCCATTTACAGCGATTACACTGGTCAACAAAATTACATTTTTTTTTCTGTTACACGAACCAGACCAGGTGATTCTTATAGATTTATGTGCGCTAAAAACGAATCTGACTCTCAAATTTGCGTATCACACACGTCAGGATTTTGAAATACTTGAGGTCAAATATACGAAAACGGGCGATTTTGGCCATATTCATGGGTCTATTACAATGAAACTAAAAAGATTTTTCTTAATTGCGCCTGATACATTTAGGCGCGTGGCGCGGTGGACCTAAACGATCGACTTGTCGTACTGAAATTTGGCTTTGTAAAATCGTTTAGGAACAATCAAGTAATGTATTGAACATTTCAAAAACGACACTTTCAAATGCTGTAAGTGCAATTAAGAAAAATTGTTTAGTTTCATTGTAATAGACCCGCGAATATAGCCAAAATCGCCCGTTTTCGTATATTTAACCTCAGGTATTTCAAAATCCTGACGTGTGTGATACGCAAATTTCAGAGTCAGATTCGTTTTTAGCGCACATAAATCTATAAGAATCACTTGGTCTGGTTCGTGTTGCAAAATCACTGTTGACCAGTGTTATTCCGCTACTCGCGTATATTTACTGCGTATTAAAAATAAAAATAAAAAAAATTCATACTAAAAATTTTATATACAAAATGTTTATAATCACTATTCTCATTAAATGGTTTATATTATTTAAAATTGTTATATAAAAAATGCTTATATTTAACATTTTTCGATCAGTGCTTCGCGTATATTTCGTCGCGTGGCGAACCACCGTTCGAATTGATTAGCAGAATTAATGGATCGGAGTTGCGCGGTAGATTTGACATCGTCGTTCGCCGCTCAACGGGTAGTCGGAGTGCGCGGAAAAATAAGCCAGTAATTTCTACCGCTTCAGCCAAGCAGCGTTGTGAGACTCGAGCTCGTTTTCAAAAATTTGTACGGGGCAGACATTTCTATTTATTGTACTTTTGTAAACAGTGGATAGGTACGTAGAACAGTCTCATCTGTACAAATTCTTGAAAACGAGCTCGAGTCTCAGCGCTACTGGCTGAAGCGGTTGAAAATTGCTGTGCGGCGGCGGCGGCGGTGCTCTTTCCGCTGTGCTTCCTCCGCCCGAGCCATTCGCGCCTGGTCCCGGTACATTTGCTCCGGCGGCACCTATCCCGTAACTTTTGCAGCGAGTTACCTGGAAATCGTCTCGGCGCGGTATATACCTAGTAGCCGCGCTCGAGAGAACTCGTCTCTCCTTTTTTACAATGGGAAACGACCGTCGAGGTACTACAATGCCCAACGGTGCCTGGCGGAGTTAATACGGAGGAGGACGAGAATCGCCGGCGAGATGCAGACGCCGCGGATAGCGGTCGTTTGTTATTTCCGCGAGGATAAGCCGCGTGCGATGGTAAAAGGATATTTCTGTGGTAGGTACTAAGGCAGAACCCGATATGTCAAGAAAGTTAATTTTTCAGGAGACGCTTCGAACCACCGACGAATTCAAAGACGTAGAGCGTAATCGGAATATTCTTTTGTTAACCTGCAAGTTGTCGGTGATTTGGAGCCATATCGGGTCTCGCCGTCATATTCTTCGTTGCTGACCGTACATGTTGATATTAAAAACAAAAAATCGCTTGTTTTTTTTTTTTTGACATATCGGGTTTCGTCTCAGTGCCACAGATTTGTCCCGGCGCGGCGCATATTAAGACACCGCGAGACGAGGTACAAATTCGTTTCCCGCAAAAGTCGCCGGAACTATCCTTCGCGGATCCCGCGACGGCGCAGTAGTTCCGGCGCGAAGCGGGGATGAGCGAGAGCGTCATCGACGATACGACGCGGCTGGAACCGAGCGGCGGGCAACGACCGGAACTCGGTGACAGTGGCAGTGAACTCGGGGGGGGGGGGGGGGAAAGAAGAAAGAACCGTCGCAAGAGGGAGAGAAGGAGGAGGAGGAGGCGGCTTCCGAGACTAATAGCGAGAACCACTAGAGCAGACGCGATGGCTACGCGAATTCCGGCAGTTCCATCCTCGAGGTGAATGGGCATGTTCACGATTTCTTTTTTGCTCATTCGTCAATACTTTTTGCGCTTATCAATAAGATGTGTTTGTTTCTTTTTTCTGAGCACTAATTTCTTTTTTTTTTTAACGTTTAAAGTTTGACTTCGATTCAAACGAAATCCTTAGTGACGTCACTAAAGCCATTGGCAAGGGCCCAAACCCGGGTTTGTGAATGGCGGGGAATCTGTTGCCCGACTCTGATTGGTCAGTTAAAATGGCGTTGAAAGTGCGACGCTTAAAAACGAACGCCTTTTTTAACATCTCAAAAATAATGGAAAAACATTTTTTTTAACGACCCATTGTTTACCTACATTACTTGAATACCCTAATCTTCCGATTCGTGCACTTTGAACAGTTGTACAAAAAGTTGCGAACATGCCCATTCGTTCGACGAGAAAAGTCGCTCGGATCTCGTGAACGTCGACAATCGGTCTCGCTCGGACACGGGAATCGTGAGCGACGGGAGCTCGTCGCACGAACTGTTACAATTAGGACCACCTGTAAAACGAGCACCGGCGACACCCGCATTCACAGCTCTAAGAATACGGGCTCGCTCGAACACGGGGCAGGGCGCGGCGTCGGGCGCTCGAGATTTCGCGCTAACACGGAAAGTCAACACGGAATTCGAGGAATTCGAGGCGAGAGAGATGCGCGGTCTATATAGAACCCGCGAGCCGTTAGATCTCGCCACGGCGCGCTGAGCGGTGCAGGCGGCGTTCTTCCCGCTTCCCGCGTGCCTCTGGAGAAGTTCCATCGTAGCCATAAAGTCGGACGGAAGAGTTCTACGTGGATCATATCGCTTGCTGAATGCAATAGTGGCACAAGTCAACAACAAAAAATGTCAGAATTCATTTTCTTTCGACTTGTGCTACTATTGCATTCAGCAAGCGATATATGGTTCACATATGTGGATTTGGTCCTATATGTATTATATAGGATTTCTATATAAACTACAATATAATGTATTGTACGTTATATTGTATATTATACAGACTGTAGCCGAACTATGTTAAGTCCAAAAATGTAGTTTTGAGATAACTGAGTTTAAAATACTTTATGGAATGTTTGGTACAACTTAACGTATAAAACCCATTTTCGGCAAAAATGGACTTAACATAGTTTGGCTCTGAGGTACAGATATGGATTATAGAAAGATTTTAAAAATTCGAACGATCTATATATCGTTCATATCGACCAGAGCAAGAGAAAAGCACGTATCTCTTCACTGTCACTGAGAAACGTCGCAATTCGTTGCCATGCGAGGAAACGTCGTAAGTCCTTGTTGTTATCGATGTGACTTTCGACTTTTCCGTTGTACAAAATACGTGCTTTTTATTCTGGTACCGGTCGATATGTTATATAAATTACATAGAAATCAAATGTGTAATCCATACAGGATCAAATTCATACATGTGGACCATATACAGACTGTATACACAGTAAAAAGATGGTGTTAATTTTTAAAGCTATTTTATCGGTGGAGACCTACCATGTGAGGCTAAACTTACTCGCCAGGGGAAAGAAACTCGAATCGCTATTTGTTTCATTGCTCATGCATTTTTGGCCTAGGTACATCGACACAAGACTTTATTGTAGATTGAAACGTAATCCGAAAAAAAAAAGTATTATACAAATACGAGCCAAAAGCTCACAGGTTGTGAGATAATAGCGATTCGAGTTTCTTTCCTGGCGGGTAAGTTTAGCTTCTCGTATCGTCGGTCCTATCACGTAAGGGCGTGTCTCTGAAAATTTGAAAATTCAGTTAAGACCGCCAATAGGTTGCTTAAGCTTTACATTTTTATCTCACGACCCGGCGTACCTCAACATTTTACACTTTTGCTCCCCATATAGGATATTTTTCGTCGTATCTCAAAATAATCAGAATTTAAATCTCACGTATAGTAGGCCTAATTTAGGATAGGCCCGTGCGTGTGATTTAAAAGGCATTCAAAAGCGCGTAATTTTATACATAACAAAAAATCACCAAGCTATAAAAATAATTGCAGGACTTATTCACAATGAAAAATCGTAAAATATTTAAAATCGCTCCCCCCCCCCCCCCCCCCCCCCCCGAGAAATCATCAAATCTGAGACACGCCCTTACCTGATAAAACCGTCGATATGGTATCTACATGTGTCACATCTTACGCCATTGTCAAAACACACCAGAAGTGGTCTGAATGCATAAGTTCGCAGCGCAGAATTTTTTACCGCGTAGAGCTTTCAATTTCAAATAGCTTCTCCCGTCTCCCAGAACTAAACGTGTAGGTACCTACTCGAGAATGAGGTAGTCTGCACTGAGAAAAAAAAAAGATTAAAATTTATTCCGTCAGAAGGATAACCCGAGTACGAAAGGTAAAACAGATCGAAAATTATCCTTCCAGGGTATAAAATGTAACCTTCCTTATGATAATTTTCGATCCATTTTACCTTTCGTACTCAGATTATCCTTCCAGCGGAATAATTTCTAATCTTTTTCTTTTCTCAGTGTGGCCGTAAAAAAAAAGAAGCTCCTCGCCACACACACCCCCCAATCGAACTCCCTCGACCGTCGCGTTGGCGAGCCCCGTCCTCCGAAATCGCGCGCGGTCGCGATTCGCGACGTACGACGAACGCGATGGATTTCGCAAGATCATCCTCGGATATACGGGCGAAGCGACAGCTGCGCGCAGGTGCTTTTCACGGCCTCGCGGAATGACACAGTTCGTCCATATGGTCGCGGGGCCCGGCCGTTAAACGGTTATGGTCAGCTCCGCCGGACTCTGGCATTGACGCGCGCCGATAGCGGCGAACGGCGATCACCGTTTCGCACGCGCGCGCGCGCGCGAGCTGGAATTAGCCTTCGCGTAGAGCGCGATCGGGCCCGGTCGCGATGGAGGTGGGAAACGAGTCGATTCCATTTAACGACGCGTCGATGAGAAACGGGGCGTCTCGATTCGTCTTTGCGCAATTACAGTCCACGTCGCTAATTAGCCGCTACGAGAGGAGATACCCGCGCGGAAGAAGGAAAAAAAAAGGACGTAAAAAACGATCCCCGACCGCGTAAACAGCGGCTCCGCTCGTTATCAGTTAGCGACGTAGAACGGCGGCACCCCGCTGAAAATGGATCGGGCGGTTAGTCATCGATGCAAATGTGCAGCGTGAAGAGAGCGATCGGATTTCCGTTCTCGGCGGTGCGCGTGGACACGTGTATCTGACGATGCGACGGGTGTCGTTCCGGCGCGTGTGCCGAGCGAAATTGTATAGATTGTGCGTACATAGCGTGCAATGCTGGTAGTTCATTGAGATGAGAATAAGTTTCTCTTCGTCTCAGCGCGACACTTGATTTTTGTTTCAGCGGAATAATTGGCTGTTTCAGTTACGACTGCGTATAGTTATTTCAGCAGTGCGTATTACTTTTGTCATATTTGGTATTAGACAATTCGAAAGATGACACTTCTGTTGCCTGTGTAGTAGTTTAAAATTAATTTAATTCAATTTTCAATAGGTAATAAATATCGGGCCAAACGTCGGACGTGTATTGGTTCTTGTTGTTGTTTGGCCTGATTATTACCTATCTATTAAAAATTAAATTAAATTAATATTTGGTATTGATATGTAATATTACTGTACTCGGCACTATCTAGCTGACCTTTGAAGCACAGCTATCAGAGCTATACTAATTCGGTTTTAACGCTATTTTTGTTGCACTGGAGATTCGAAAAATTTGGGCAAAATTATTTACCCCGCATTTTTTTTTATTTTCCGCCTTATTTAAACTGAAAAAAAAAACGATATTTTAAAATGCAGCTACGTCATTGTCCAGTGAGACTGTCTCCCTCGCACTCGTTGCTTAGCCTAAGAGGGTGTCTCTTTGGTATTTCGATGACGTCGCAGTATTCTAAAGAGAAACGCGCTCATAACTCAGTGAATAATTATTTTATCGGGCCGTTTTCTTTGTTTCTTATTGAATATGCACACGGATCACCGATTTGATTAAAAAATATAAATACTTCTTTTAAGTTAAGACCGAATCGCTGTGCGACCTAGAAATTTCTTTCGGCGTACATGTAAATCTGTATTCCCTCGCGTTGACCCCGGAAGCCACAAATATATCGACGACATTATCGAAGGAAATGCGAGACCGAAAAATCTATTTTTCCCGTCCATAAAATCGACGATAAATCGGCACTCACACGCGAGATCGCGTCGACGAATCCGCACGAGTCTTGTAAACGGCAAATGACACATGGAACGAGGCGACCCGACTCCAGAAATTTCGATTTCAGGACGAGCCATCGAGAGGTTCTCCTCGCACGAATTCCACGAAATTCACTGTATTCGCAGAAGCGCCACATTACGGTCACCCGACCATTATTACCGCTGACAATGACAGCCCGAATAAATCCCAGTGTACTACGTGGAACAATAAACGCGGTGCGCTATTCAAATCTATCGGAAAAGAACCTCCCCTCCCACCAACCCTCCCCGTTTCACCCGCACAGCGGCGGCAACGTACCGCTATCCATATTATATGACGGCTCGCTCGGTCGCTCTATCGACAAATCGAACTCCGATCAGCCGTGCGGACGCTCGCTTCGAAAAGACAATGCCGCCCCCCCCCCCTGCGCGATCCGATCGTCCCTCGACGCCCGGCTTTCCCGTAATTATACTCGTTTATGGACGCGAGCTTATGAAAGGGTCGCAAGGAAATTCCCCGAAAAAGGTTATCGCTCACTTATCCGGCCCGGCCCGGCACGGCACGACACGACACGGCACGGCACGACCCGGCAATTCTTACCTGAACGTCCATAACTTTTACGACACGCCCAGCGATGCCCGGCGATTCTTACCTGAATGTTCGTAAATTTTAGAAAATATATTATAATCAGACGGTATCTAGCGGCGCAACAAGATGCACGACGGCAGCAGTAGTTCTGACGTGGAAATTGCTTGTATGGTAGCATTGACGTCGGAAAGAAATCGAAAGAAGAGAATGTGGATCCGTCCTATAAATAAAAGACGCGTCAGTCTTGGGGAATTCGCCCGCCTGGTCGCGAGATTAACCCTAGATTTACGAGGTATTTCGATCGCGATGACACTGAGCGGTAAGAACCGATATCGAGAATTTCGTCTATTGTGTGCGACGGAACAAAGGCAGTCTTTATGACCGTCCCGTCGTTTGACGGAGAGGACCGGAAGCGAAGAACCCCGTCTGCGACGGTCCCTGCCGGGCCGGGCCGTGCCGGACAAGTCGTCGCTTTGGTGGTGAGCAGTCGTAACTCACAAAAAATGTAAAATTGAGTTAAGACTGTTAACAAACACTAAAAAGCATCAAGTTTGATTCCTATAAGCATTCTAACCCACAACCTGTTTAATGTCCTTATAACAGAAAATTTGCTAAAGGACGTAACCCACATTTTATTGCAGTGAATAGACATAAGCACTTACCAGCTGAGCACTTTTAGCGCAACTGAGTTTTTAAGCATAATCGTTAAATAAAAATATCAAAAAATTGTTTTGCTTCGTCTTCTGGTTACAGTTTTAGAGAAGAAAACATGAGTTCCTCGATGACGAACTTTCTTAAAAGCGCGCTAGCTCAAGTTCTTGTTTATGTGGGTTAGAACTAAACAGTTGACCCCACCAAAGCGACGAAGTGAGCGGTAGTACATTTGTTTGTATGTATTTGATCCAGTCGGTATTTTGACGGGCCGTGCCCTGCCGGACAAGTGAGCGACAACCTTTAAGCGGCGTTTACATTAGCCGAGTGAGTTGATCGAGTCAGTTGAATTCAAGTGAGTTGAACGTCTTTCAACTAAGAAGCCGTTCAATTCACGCGATCGAGTGAAATGAATGGAGGTGTTCAGATATTCGATTCGCTTTCAGATCACTTGAATTCTCACTGACTTGATCAACTCACTTGTGACTGATGTAAACGTCGCTTACGGTTCTTCGCGGGCGCATACGGGGGGAGTATGTCGAGCCGGTGTAATGGGGCGTGAAATTACCCGAATTTCTTGGCTGTTTCTCTTAATCCCGTCCGCGCAACTCCAGGGGGATCCCGGGGGACGTCGTGCCGCGCGGGTTTCGGCAGGGATGACCGTATTGTAGTGCCGGGCGAGGCTGGGGGTACCGAGACAGGGCAAGGGAGCGCGTTGGTGCGACGAGGGCGGTAATCGCGCAGGTCGAATCGATCCCGTCCCTTCGCTGTCTCAAGACGCGGAGGCTTTGTGTTCCGCTTGGGTAAACGACGGCGCACGCCTTTTTTCATGGAAAGTGTCGGCGGCGGCTCGTTAAAGGGCGGGGAGAAGTGTCGAGCTGTGGATGTTAACATATTGCGCTTGTTTGCTTCCCGTGTCGAAATGTGCGGGGGACAGCGTTACGTTTTCCCTGTGAGGGATATTATTGGATTCCTATCAGGCACTGATTGTGAACCAATGGCGCTACTTCCACAGCAGGGCACTCCTGATAAGCGCACTGTACGAAATTCTGAGGTGTGGACCTATATGGACTACTTTTGGCATTAGATGACAATGGCATAAGACTGACTGACTCCAGAGATGTGGTCGATATATCGATACCTTATTTTGAAAACCTCGTAAGTACAATTTTTGACAAGAATGCCATTTATAGCTTACTGTGTGTTCGGATTTTAAACCTTAACGCAGTAAGCTATAAATGGCATTTCTGTAAAAAAATTGTACTTACGAGGTTTTCAAAGTAAGGTATCGATATGTAGGTCCGCACCGGAGAGAAATGGTGTTAAAAATTAACACCACTATTTTACCGTGCGTCCTGAAGCCACATACAAAATTTCCTGAGAACGTATGACACGAGTGTAAGAAAATCACACTGTAAAAAAGATTGCTATTTTTAATATACTTTTGTATAAAGCTTTTTCCCAATACGTTATTATGAAAATTAAGATATAGTACTTACTTATGAAATCTCCCTCGCAATTTTCATAACGGAGTATAGTAATTTTCATAGTCATCACGCGTTGGATAAAAGCTTAATAAATATAATTATATTAAATTTAATATAGAAATTCTGTTTAAGTGCAACCAATCACACTCGGATATTATCAAACGGGGGTGTTATGATCACAGAAATATTCGATTTTGATTGACTGATTTTCTCATGCTCATGTCTTACACGTCCTTGAAAAATGTTGCGTGTGAAAGCCTTAACGGTTCCAGACGTGGTTCTGATTTTCCATATAGGAATTCTATGGACGCGAGTGTTATATTTCCAGATCATCCCCACAAGATTCCCTACAGGATTCCCACCGAATCCCTGATCAAATCTCTACACGGACCTTCGCTACAGTGCAGCGCGACGAGTGCAATTGAAGGCACCAATGCAAAAAATACCTAAGTCACATTTTTTGCCGTCTTCGAGAAAATCGCCTTTGAAAAGTACGACACTAATCTTAATTTTATTTAAAACCACTTGTCCTGTGTATATAAATATAATGTGTTAACAAATCAAGTAAATATCAGCAAAGGTAACATTTTCAGGAAGATAAACTTCAAAAGCGTTTTTCTCGAAGACGGCAAAATGTGACTCAGACACTTTTTGCATTGGTGCCTTCAATTGCGCGCACCGCGGAGATCCGAGCGCGATCGAACGACCGTTCCTCCGCGTATGCGCCGCCACGGTGCCACGCGCGAACATTATGGATCGTAATAGGCGCCTGCCTACGTTGCGGACGTACGGCACACCGCCGGTGGTTGCATAAGCGTTCGCCTTGACCTTGACTTTGGCTCTTGGTTACGACAACGAGCGGTTTCGCAAGCGTTAGAAGCGACAGCTAGACGCGCGCGTTGTTCCATGGCGGAGCAGACACGGCGATTTAATCGGAAACCCTCCCTTCCGGAAACTTTACCTTAACCCTTCAAGTTTTACCGGGAGAATAGTTTCCCACCAGAGACCTAAGTCTCCTGACTGATGTTTTAATGGAAAACTAATACTACACAAGATAAATGTACATTCTAACGTCTACACATACACATATGAGAAAATAATATAAACAAGTACTTATCTATAATTTTAAAAAATATGAAAACCCGTTTTTTCCATGCCAAGAAATATTATATACATAAAGAGTAAGTTCATATAATGTGCTTTAAAATGTGTCCCAGTCTTCTGCCACTTAAAGAGTTAAGGAGTCCTGGGAGTCGACTATATACTTTCTCTGCAATTATCCTCACCGTCGCGTGGTGAAATAATTTTTTTCCGAAATCCACGGGTTACACGATACCGCGTTTCCGAAACTAGAATCGACTGATGGTGCGATTCGAATTAATGAAGATGTTGCCGTCGTCATATGTCACTCAGGTGGAAAAGTTCTATGTAATTTGTGTAGAATCCATGTGTATGTGGTTCTGATCATATATGGATTATATATGATTTAATCATACAAGGACTAAATACAGATTTTTAAATGTTTGTATAATCCATATACCTACATGCAGTCCTTGTGTGTACGATTAATATAAAAATCATGTATAATCCAAAAATGACCAAAGCCACATATGGATTATATAGAAAATATGTCGAATTTTTTCATCCGGGCGGGTCACCCGCGCTAACAGTAATTTTATCATTTTCTGATTTCCTCAATATTGCACAGTTGGTCGTGAATTCAGGAGATAATTTTGACTCATCTATGTACACGGAAAGAAAGAAATCGTAACACTTACAAAGTTTGTGGTATTATAGATTTCCGGGCAATGCCGATTTATCGTTACGATAACTACAATTTTACTAAAAAATTATAGTAAAACTCGTACAAGCCGCACGTGTTTGCTGTAATTTTTACTAAAACTTTAGTTACCGCAACAATCAACCAACCTTGTCGCGAAATCAACCACAAACATTTTCGAAAATGTTACGATTTACTTTTTTCCCTGTATGTGAAAAGAACGTTCACTTCATGATTCACGTTTTGATTACAGCGAAAGCAGTCGAGAAAATTCCTGTAACTCTACGTATCGCTCCAAATTTACCACGAAGACGCGCGATGCGATTCCCGAGAAAAAACCTTAATATTACACGAAGCCTCGGAAAATTCAGCGATCCGCGACGACGTCGTCCTCAGTTTCTCTCTCGCCCGCCGCTGCCATTTCCGATTCGCGGCGAGTCGTGAATAAGTACGATTACGTTGGACGTTGGATAAGCGTGCCTCGCGATTCGCGTACGTTACACGCGTAATCGTTATGTGGCCCGCGCGACCGCGGTGAAACGTAACCTCCTCCCGCGTAGAGGACGAGAGGAGCCGGGCGGAGAGGGACGGAGGTGGCGGCGAGTGAATGCTCGTAGGAGAAAGTAGGCTCTCTTCTCTCTCTTCTCTCTCTCACTTATCGTTCGACTCGTCCTTCTCTCTTCGCGCTGGACCACTTTTCATGAAACGCGCATTCCCCGAGAACACCTCGGTGACGTGGGCACCGACGCCCCGGAGTGCGCGTCACGCGAGATTCACCCGCGCGTGGCATCGTGTCGCGGGGGGGGGGGGGGATACACGGCGGCGTTTCCCTTACGAGGATCGCGCTCGAGCGTTTGGTCCGGAGTCCTGTTAGAAATTTTCTAGCGATGAATTGTAGCATGGAAGTAAAATCCGGGCTAAGTGCCAGAATATGAGTTAAAAATTGAGTTAAGTGCTAAAAAGTGGACTACGTGACAACCCCAATACGCTGTAAAAAATGGGCTATGTCTAGATCCTTCAAAATCTAGTTCAAATAATTGCCACGAGAATCTTGCTTGCTGCAAAGCTTGCTTGCTTGCTTGCTTTCGGAACTGCATATCTCAAAATTTGCTTTTTGGCACTTAGCCCGGATTTTACTTCCATGCTACAATTAAAGTACGTAGTACGGTCACTCTCCGAAGTGATCGTTGAGTGTCCGTAAAAAGAAGTCATCAAAAAAAACTATGATCTATAATTGAAAATTCTCTTTGTGAATTGTAAAATTTATGGCCGTAAGAATTAGTCGATTATATTGATTATTTGTCACTTATTATTCAAATAATGTGCCTCCTTTGACTAGCGTCTTTTTACGTGTGGCAACGCATATTATGAGAAAACCACGATACACTCAAACGTTTGAGTGTATCGTGGGGAAAACGATATCTGAGATGCACGCTTGAACCCGCTCCACTGACGCGACGTTGCCGCATCTACTCGACACGCTATTAGTTAATTAGTTATACCCCTAACTAAAGTATCAAACGGCCAATCCACCCCAAATTGCAGCAGGAGGTTTCTATTGATATTAGCTTGCATACATAATTATTTCATATTTAAATCTGGGAAATCGATTCGTGACCATACTATTATACTTTAAGGTTTCTCGAGCGGTACAGGGGCTTTTTCCCGGCTAAAAGTTAGTCCACTGAAGTACAGTAACACTCTGAAGTGTGTTCCTCGTGCGATGTGGCAACAGTGTTTGACGTACAGTAGTAGGGTGTGTATCTGTGAGTTCAAAAATGGAGCCCAAAACATCTGGTCATGCATCTGTACGTCATGCAACGTTGCCACATTGACTTATCAAGGGTTAAATTTATAGAGAACAATTAATTAAAAAAAATAACGAGCTTCTTAATGAACGTGAAAATCGGTATAGATGATTTTAGTTCGTTAAACTTGCTGTTGAAAAAATTTCCGAATTTTTTCACTATTTTTCTCGGAAATATCGCGGAACGACACGTCGCAACGAATCCAACTTTTCCGCGAATGTCGTCAGCATAATTCGCTGCGTCGAATCTCGAATCTCGAAAGCGCGAGTGAGTGACGTTTGACAATCGTCAAAGTACAGAAATCCCGGTGACCGAGTAATGACGAATAAATGAAAAGCGAAGCCACTTTTCCGAGAATCATATTAGCCGATATTCATATCGATATCCGCCATCTCGAATTTCGAAAGCGTCTCAAGTCATTTTCAACGCGTGACATTTGCTAATCCTCGAGTTTTTCCATGAATTTAGTAAGCCG
Source organism: Xiphydria camelus (assembly GCA_963678675.1). NCBI lineage: Eukaryota > Metazoa > Arthropoda > Insecta > Hymenoptera > Xiphydriidae > Xiphydria > Xiphydria camelus. Next base: position 37,709,655 of record OY783192.1, read on the forward strand.
AATTTGCTACGTATCTCCAATCTATAATCTCGAAGGCAGTGCCTTTGAATCAGGAAAAACTGGGAAATGCCTTGACAGAGAGTGCCTCGATTCAATTTCCACCGAATCGACACCTAACCGTCGCGCCGGACCAGCCGCGTCCTTCTCCCCTGCCTCGTCGCATGATTCCCCCGCGGCGGCGTCCCGGCGCACACGTGACTGACGACCGGCCAATGCGGAAGTGTCCGAGCCCGCGCCGCAGAGTATTGCGGGTTCTTCTCGCGTTCGCCACATGCTACGACGAGCGTGGTATTACGTTTTATGCTACCTACGAACGTCCGTGCGACGCGCGTCTATACGTACAGATATACAACCAGGCGTACGAAGCACCGGCGGAGAAGCTCGTTACCCGCCGCGCGGAGACTTTTCCCGCCAGGCACGCGGACAAGGGCACGCCATCTGCGCGATCCACGCGCGGGAAGAAAATTGTTTTTAATACCTACGCCCGGAGTCGAGAGGAGCAGTGTCCCCGAGCCGGCGTACGTGACTCCGCGACGACGCGCGATTAATGAAATTGTTTTCATTTTTTCCGCGGCACGAGAAAGCGAGAGATTCCAGGTGGAAAAGTTCTGTATATTTTGTACATGATTCATATGTGATTTTGGTCGTATACGGATTATACACATGATTTCTATATATTAACCGTATATATAAAAGGACTATACACTCAAAAAATGCTGGCCACAACTAGAAAAAATTATAGTAATTGCAGTGATAATTTTCTTCGCAATAGCAAGAATTCTTGCTACGCTCGCAATATTTTTCTAGTTGTGTCCGAGGCAGCGAGAAATATAGCTGGATTAGCTAAATACTTTTTTCAGTGTATACATGGATTTTTTAATGTTTGTACAATCCATATAGGCGTAGTCCTCATAACTCGTATGATTAACCCTGTAAGGTTCGTGCTATTGTATTTCAATTTCAAAATATGGTTTTCTCGCTACGTATAAAAACATACCTACAAAAACCTTGTTTATATGAATATGTTAAAATATATTAAAGCAATTGTTATAAAAAAAAATCAAGTTTGTAGTTGTTACCAAATGTCAACATATACGTAGGTGTGCAATTCATAAAAAATGTTGCAGGACACCTAAAAGTTCGTTGTAACCATATGGCTACAAGATCCCTTACGGGGTTAATATAAAAATCACACACGGCGAAAAAGAATCAGTTTAGTTGGATCTACTGAAAATTACTTGCGGGGTCGCAAATTCTCCGTTTGCGTCGGTGAGATTGTTTGACAGATACATCGATCAAACGACTCTTCCTTGTGATCATGCGGAATACTCGCAGTTATGCATGTGTTATTGCAAGGAAGGAATATTCAATTAACACACGGAAAGTGATGAAATTGATGTAAATTTATTATTACACGCGAGTCCGCAAGTAATCTTTAGCGGGGATGCAATTAATTCTCTTTTTCTCTGTGTGTATATAATCCATTGTGCGGTTTTTGTCACATATGCGTAATCCACGGATTATAGATATAAGAAAATATAAGTATAGCATTTTTCCACCTGGAGTCGCGGATAGAGGAGTGGAACGGTTCCCGCGAAAGCTCGCACCGATGTCCGACGATAGATACGTCCACCCCGCTCTGTCCATATATTAACACGGCAACGATATTTTATGCACGGCTGCCGCGACGGACGGGAAGCCCCGGACCGGCGATAAATAAACACCCGATCTCTTCTTTGGGTCATTTTACCTCTTGCTACCTGCTCCGCGCGTTCGCCCGAGAAAAGTGAGTCTCGGGGGTCGCCGTCGGAATCCGATACGAAACCCGGCCGCGCGTGTCCCCGTTACGCGAGCAAATCTCGGATCGCGCGCGGCCGGGCTTTTAAATCGCTTCGGCATTGACCGCACGCCGGAAAGAGAGAACTCGCGCGCGCGCGCGCGCGAAGATTCCCCGGATAGGCTTGTATTTTGACGTCGATTTGGAATCGCGGGAGAATTGATTTCGGGGCACCCATTTCTCGCGAAGGTCGTAAACGTCGTCGGGACGCCGGCCGGGCGCGTCGGAGTTTTACCAAATCTCGAGAGTTTCTCGCGCGCATATACGTCGGCCTCGGAGATCTCGAGATACGCGCGGGTGTTCGTGTCTCTCCAAAGTCGTCCCGAATCTTCGGACTATATCCATCCTCTCGCGGTATTCACTTTCGCGGCTGGAAGGAGTAAGCGGGGGGAGGGAGAAAAGAAGATCGAAAATCGTCCGCAGCCGCACAAAAATTCTATATATCTTCTGTAAAATTCATATGTGGTTTTGGTCGTACACGGATGATAATATGATTTCTGTACTAACCCGTCAGCACTCGCGCTATGAGCATTTCTCTCACGCAAATTTTCACGGTATAAGAAACTTTTACAAAAATCATCCAAATGTTTCGAGAATGTTTTTTTATCCTTAAACAACTATTCCTCTGTCCTTTCAGTGTAAATTAAAAACAAAAGGATTCGGTCAAATTCGAAAGAAAAAATGTTGTTCCTATACCGTGAAAATTAGCGTGAGAGAAATGCTTATAGCGCGAGTGTGTGCTGACGGGTCAACCATAGAAGAATTATGGGTTATACGGACATCCAACAATCTGTATAGTCTTATACGGTTAATGTGGAAATCACGTATGATCCAAACCCACGTATGAATTACATACAAAAAATATCGTATATAGAACTTTTACGCTTGGCCGAGAGGATACGTACGTACGTTCCTGCGTGCGTAAACAGTGAGAAAAAAATTTGCTTGATATAATGTGTGAATAAACATGTTTTCGGACGATCCCGAGAGCACGTCTATCCGATTCAAATGAATGCCGGGTTCGATCCAAATAATATTTACTCAAATCAATAATATATACCTTGGGCACGTTCAATCGGTACCGTTCTGATCGAATAAACGTGCCTTCAGAGGACTACCTATTCAAGAATCCGTCCAATCGACTCTGCTCCGTGTTTTTTTGCGTAACCAAACGCAAGCCCACATCCGCGGGCGAGTCGAGCATCGGCCGCCACAGGAATACACCTCTCCGCGGCATAACAGCTATGCCGGCGACGACCGGGTGTCGCCGATCGAGGTAAACGTAACCTTGCCTGCTCGGCGACGCGCGTTTTATCCGCGGGAGCGTGCCGCGCTAGCGTTCGGCCCCGTACAGGCGCGCGCGTAGGTACACATAAAAGTAGGGAAATATGTACAGGCGAGTACGGGACACCATGGAGCCTTCGCCGTGTACAGGTAACGAAAGAGAGAGAGAGAGAGAGAGAAGCCAGCAGCACGCACGTAGCTACACCGCGGCGCGTTCTCCGTTACGCGCATGCGCCCGAGCGACTCCCACTTCTTGCGCGACGTCGCGCACGAGCAAAAGAAGGATCAAAATGCACCGGAGCAGCGGCGAACCGAAGGGCGGGGGCAGGAGACCGCGTAGGAGGGGCACGGAGGGGGCCCGCAGGATCCCGATATGGTGGGGGGGACTCACGGTCGGGCCCGGGGTCCCGTCCAAGATCCCTACGAAGCCTCAGTCGCTCACGAGAGACCGCAGGCGAGTGTTGTGCGAGGTGGTTGCCCGTGCGTAACGGTACGAGTCGATATAACTGTAAATTCACGAAAAAGAAAAATCGCGAGTGCCCGTCGCGAGCCGCGGGACTCACTGTGAACTCCTCGGATAGAAGTACGCGAGGCCCGCACCACCCGTTCCCGGTATCGCGCTGCGCTTTTCGACGCGAGTGCAGGGGCAGAGTGCGACGATGAAACGACGCGGTGCCGGCGTCGTTCCGTGACTCTCTCTCTCTCTCTTCGAGGCATCCCGTCGCACCGGAGGACGCGTACCGCCGGGGAACGCGCCGCCGAGCAAGGAGGAGCAGAAGACGCGATCGCCTGAAGGGACTTACGCCGCGGCCGCGACTCCTCCGCGCGGAACCCACGAGCGGTGACCTCGGGTGACTCGAGCAGGTCCAATGGTGTAGGCGTCGACGCGTCCCGAGTGAACCGCGAGTTCGGAATCCTCGAATCGCAGCGCGTGTGTGTCTCGCTTCGCGCGCAAGATGCCGAAGATCTTCCTCATCAAGAATCGCCTGCACCAGCAGCAGCTGAGGCTGCTGGAGGCGCAGCACCTCGGCAAGAGTCCACCGCCGGGCGGCAAGGAGAGCCCGCTGGGAGGATCGGAGCCGCTCAGCCTCATCGTTAACAAGCACCAATGTAAGTGCAGATTTTCCACCGCCGACTACCCGCGGCGTCTCGGCTAATCGGCGCTGAAGACTTTGACTCGCGTTTCGCTCTTTAAATGGTCAAGTTACGACGGGGTCGGGGTGAAAGGCTGTACACAAAGCGGACGAACGGGCAAACAGATTATACAGTTCGGGTCGTGTTGTGTGCGTTGCGCGGACAGATTCGATAATAATCCGCTCGCGCTGCGCGAGTCACGGCGGTGCCGGGCCTTCGGTTCGGAGCGGCGAGCGATCGCCGTTACACCGAGGGAAAACAAAAATCGAGGGATTGTTCAAGGGAAGTGCAAGATTAATTGCTCCGACTCATAAATTTGGTTGTAACGATTAACGGCTATTTCGAGGAAAGAGGCTGTAGTCCATTCGATCAATTATTATTGGTCCAAGAGTAGCTAGATCTGCATTCCTCCGTGGAGAAAGAGATTCTATATATATTTTGTATACAATCCATATGTGGTTTTCGTCATATATGGATTGTATGATTTCTAACCATGTAAAGGCTATATATCTAGGATGATCGGGAAAAAGAGTACAGGTCAAAAAATGGTATTGCTCGGAAAGCACCTTTATTTGTTTATATTGAAACACAAACTGTTGAAAAAATGTATCAAATGAAAATAACACTTCTCATAAGAACGTTAAATGCATGTAGCACACAAATATCTCTAGGAAAGTAGAAGAAAATTGTAGGAGTGTTTGGCAGGCGATTTTGACTTATACTCTTTTTCCCGGGCATCCTATAGATATATTCAAAAATCTGTACGCACAGTCGTTATATGATTAACGTAGAAATCATAGGTAATCCATATATGACCAAAAATGACATGTGAATTATACCGTACGTCCGTTGGCAAACGCAAGAAATCTGAGTATAGGTACTTAAAATTTGACCTATACCTGACTTCGGTAATTACAATTTTAGGTACCTACACAGATTTCTCGCGTTCGCCGATGGACATACCGTATACAAAACCGAACTTTTCCGCCTGCCCCCCCCCCCTCCCCTTACACCGATTTGTCAAAACTACTATATTTTTTTCCCCAGTGTACATACACACACACTGAGAAACAAAGCTCGGTCGAAATGATAAAACGCGTCCGGTTGAACGAATCAAGTTATTCCGACAAAAAAATTGGTCAATCACAGACGACGGATCCGTATTTCACCAAACGGTTTGGCCGTCGTCTTCGGAATTGTTCGTCACATCGACCGGATTATTTTTCTCGGCACACGCATAACGCGGTCGAACGAATCGCGACCCACCGACGCCGCCTCCGTCGGTGCCAGCACCTGTAGGCGCGGTAAGGTGCGAGAGAACCACCCTAGCGCGAATTAGAATTGGCGAACCAGTCTAGAAAATTGCCCCGGTCCCAGTCGAAGGCGCGCGCGCTCGCGCAGGTGGCCGCACCTGCTCTCGCCATCGGGTGCGCCGCGCGCGAGTCGCGTCTCCCTTCCGCCGCGCGGGCAAGCGCGCACTTTGCGGTCCGCGCTCTGCGGGAGGTTCAGTTGAGCGAGCGCGCGATCGCGGACTTCCGCGACGACGCCGGCAGACGCGCTTCCGGTTCTCGGAGGAGGGATCGTCGCGTCGAACGTTGGCGCGCGCGCCGCTATCCGGCACCGCTATACCGACGCAGAGAGTCCCGTGCTCGCTCTATACATACATTGTTAATATATGCATTCACCCGAACGATAATCGCGTGGCGCCGCGTCGACCTTCGGCACGCCGCGTGGGTATTTCCCTGGAAATTCGGCCTGTGTCTCGCGCGTTGCGCAATCTCTCCACCCTCCCTCGCTCTTGCCTCTGCGCGTTTTCGCGCGCAGCTCCTATCGAGCAACGGTACAGTGAGTGAGGCGGTGGCCGCGCGCGCGTGTACGAGTTTCGTCCTAAAACTGGTTTAGAAGGAGGCGCGCCCCGCCGGTCCTCCTCCGCTTCTCGTCGCTTTTATTTGGGGTTTCCACAGGGGGTTTCGTCGGGAATCCGGCCGTGGAATCCCGGAGTCGGAGAAGGGGGGGGGAGGGAGGGGCCCTTCCGCGCCGAGACGCGTCGTCGTGCCTCCGTGTATCGATGTCCACAGGTGCGCGTTTCAAAATCGCGCGACACCGTGTAACCGACGAGCGTCGCTCGCTCTCGACCTCGCATATTATCGTTTCAACGGTTCATTGATTCCGCCGCTGTCGATCGTCAATATTAGCGCGTGCCGCGGCGAGCCTCGCGCTTTAGCTCCCTCTGCTCTCCCGTCTCGCGCGTGGAATACGTTCGACTGGCGCGCTCGATTATTCGGACGGCGACGATTGAGCGGCGGCGAGCGGAATATCCAGTCCGCGTGTCTCCGGCGGTAAAATAATGCCCCGCGCGCGCGCGCGCGCGCGTGGCGTGTGGGTCTCGAGTGGGTACGCGGGAGACTTCGACGCCTGGGGGACGCGTCAACCGCCGAGTCAAGGAGAGGCTTACATATGTATATGTACTCGTATGGCTGAGCGTACGTGTGCGCGAGTGGTTGCGTACGGGTCGATCGTCGAGCGGGTTTTCGAATCGAACCCGCGAGCCGACACAAATTCGATATATTATCTTCTGTATAATCCATATGTGGTTTTGATCATATCTCACTTCTGGAAGAACAATAACGCAAGTGCGCATTTTGAAATTTTTTAATTAAATCCCAATTACTTTTTTTTAATTAAAAATGATCTTTAAGACTCTATTGAGGGGTTTAATTAAAAAATTTCCAAATTTGCCCTTGCGTCATTGTTCTTCCGCAGGTGCGATATTGTAAATACAAACATTTTTGAAGATGTACGTAGTCCTCGTAGTCCCTGTATAGTCTTCGCAGTCCTTGTATGTGGTTGATATAGAAATCATATATATAATCCATATACGACCAAAGCCGCACGTGGATTATATAAAAATTATATAGAACTTTCCCCCGCCTGGGAAAGCGAATAGAAGGCTCATGGCGAGTCGACGGTAGAAAAAAATGACTGGAATATCGTACATAGAGAGGATTTTCCATGGGAATATTCCGACGTATTGCAATTGGCGTTTAAATGTCGATACGTGCCACGTATCGTGCCGCGAACGCTTTGGGGTAAAATCCGGAGCGTTGCAAGGGCCGCCCCTACAGTAGGTACACTTCGTTTCAGAAATGTCTCGACAACATTCCAATGAAATGTACAGATAACGTGCAGATAACGTACGTTTGAGATATGTTCCTGGGATGACTTCTTGAAATATCACAACGTAATGTTTCGGAAACATCACAGAACATGTCATTAGTTGTGTTTATGCACATTACACATTGCGCGATGCAGACTGAAATTAAATTGCGACGTAACGACGTGAAACGTATCCATTGTCGTGACGACTTTTCCGTTCGCGAAATATCGAAGAAAAATACTGAAATGATATATAGAAAGCAGTTACAAAAATTTACTATAAAATGTAAACTTGATTCGAGTAATATATATTAATTAGATGACGATATGTTTGACTTAAATAAATACGTTCTAGGCGCTATTCATGCCGATGACGATTAATTGGATCAGCGAATTATTTTTCTCAGTGTCTCATATATCTCACACACACATATTTCACGGTAAAGTTTCGCAACGTACCTAACTGTAACTCTTCGGTTCTCCCATTGAGACATTGATGAAACATTTGCGAAACGAGGTGTGCCGCAGGAGTAGCGTGCTGTGCGCACACTTTTCAGCGGGGGCGGTGCCCGACGCGGTTATGGTACTCGAAAATGAGGAAATTCGGGGGGGGGGATCGTCCGAGGGTCAGTTTCGGAGAAATTCCTCCCTCGGACGAGACGTTTACCGTAATCACACGCGCGCGCCCGCCCGCTGCCTCTGCGGGACAGCGAAGCGCGCGGCAGGTAGAAGGAGCGAGGAACGTACCCCACGGTTGCCCGTCCAGTTTCCACCGCGTCCTATCGCTGCTGCGAGGTCTGCCGGATCATCCGGTGTCTCTTGGAGACGCGCCTCGAGATCTCGCGGCGGCGACGACGAATTCTCGTGGTGTGGTCGGCTCTCCGGATGTCTGTATGTTGGAAGAAAAATCTGATTGAGAAGGACGACAATTTTTAACTAGAAATCACGATCGATTTTTGCCCCAACCGTGACTCCACAATTCTTCCAAGCAATCAAGTTCCGATTATATGGGAACGAAAGATTACGTTGCCGCAACCAGATAAATCTGTAGAGATGGATAAATGTCTCCGACTCTTTTTTTCTATACAGTCGACACTACCACCGTGCGGTAATATCATCGTCCCATTTTTTCTGATTAATTTAACTACGGCGCATGGCTATCGTAATAACTGCAATCTTATTATCACTGCACGGATAAAGAGGATTGGTAATGTTTACAGCGAATTTTTCAGTAACAGAACCGGTTCCTCGAGGTGAAGCATTGCATTTTTTATACGAAACACAGCGTACTTTCAACAGTTCCTTGCAATGTAAACCCGTAAACATCCGACATAGGTATATTCACGGGAGACTGATAAATGTTATCGCATAAACTAATCTTTCGCCTTGAGGAGCCCTGTTGCCAGGATGAAACTGTAAACATTCATGGGTTTTCCCATGATTTTTTGCTAATCCCTTTTCCGCCATTTGTGGTCGGTTTAATTGTCAATACGACACTGCGGCAACCGCGGAAAATTCAATCCTACAATTACGTTTGACTTTACCAGCCACTTTTCTTCGAGAATCGGCCGAGCAGGGAAATTGCCGTTCGCGATAAAACGTTTAGAACGAAAAAAAACGCGAATCGCGCTCGACGGAAGTGTGACTCTCGCGAAACCGCGCTCTCGAGAAGCCCGACGAAGCCGTGCGCCGCAGCGGTCGTACGGTCACGTGCGACGACTTCGCCGCGGGAATACCTTATCGCGAGTCGCCCGCGGAATTGCAGAATCGCGGGTAGCATGTGCCGCGCGCGCCTTTGCGAAACCCGCTGCACCTTCGCGGCACATCCTTCGCGGCGCCGCGCGCGCTCGAGCATTTCCTTCGGACTCGCGCGCAGCCGGTATAGTATAGGGAGGCGCGAGAGATCGCATTCCGAGGGTCTTAAAATGGACGCCGGGCGTCGCACCGGTCGCGCGGATTATGCGACACGCGCGTGACGAGCGAGTCGACTCGCCTGGCATTGTGCGAGCGCCAATCGCGATGCGCGACACGCGCATTCCAGTTACAAGCGAGGACGTGCCTTCCACTCTGCCGCGCCGGGATGGGGAATCGAGTGCGAGCGTCGCGACGAGCGAGAAAAATCCCGGCGAGAGATTTACCCCTCGAGAGTTTGTTTTTTTTTCGCGTCGCGCGCTGGAAACAGAATTTTATACGAAGCGATCATTCATACGGCATGAGTTGTCCTCGGGAGCGACTTGGCGCGGAGTACCGCCGTTGCGTTCACGGCGTCGCGGATTCTGTCGCATGGTGACTTTTGAAAATATCATTTTCAAACGTACTGATCAATGAAGAATTCGCATTCTCGTGCTCTCATTAGCTTCGTCGTCGTCGTTTGCCTTGGCTGACGAATGCGTGCGAAATTGATCATTCATCGGTTGATACATCAGGCGGAAAAGTTTTATATTTTGTACGGGTATATTGTAGTCCATATGTGGATTTGGGTATTGAGGTATTCACGCGTTTTACAATGACAATGACAGGGTTTTTTGAAACAAGACAAAAATCAGCGGCTTTCAATGCAACTCCCTGGAGTCGATTTTTCAATGCTTGTATAACATTTATAATCCACGTATAATCTGTACCTATATAGGATTAATAGGTATACAAATCGTACATGATTCATATGACCAAATTCAATTTCTGGCTTAGCTATATCGACATAAGACTTTATCGTAAATAAAAATATAATCTTGAAAAAAAAAAAGTATCATACAAACATCAGCCAAAAGTTCACAGATATCTAATAAAGTAAGAGTGATTCAAGTTTCTTTCGAGTATAGGTACTACGCTTATCGAGTACTCCGTACAAAATTCATTTTCCCTCTGACCCCCTGAAAAATCGCCCCGTTATCACCGGCTCGCCGTCAGTGTCGCATTCGTTGACACGATGCAGTGCGATGACGCGCGCACCTGTACACGCGAAAGGCCGGTACACCGGGATGCGCAGTCATTGTGACGAATTACAATGCACGACCGGCGAGCGTCCAGACCCATACGCTCTTCCCGTGCCACTCTACCTGCTCCGCGCAACAGTGTTGTACGGAATCCCCGCCGCGCCGCGTATGCGCGCTGCACGGACTCGGGGTCCCGTACACAGCGGTCGCGTCACACGCGTCGCACGTACCGTGGCGGTGACCCGTCCCTCTGTTCGCCACCTATAGGTACTAACCGGCGAATTCGTTTTGCCTTCGCCCGGGGTAACCAACAGGTTGAATAATATCGTCGGAACGGAAGCCCGCGCGGTGTACAAACGCGCGTCGCCCCCCCGGCGATGGCAATGGCGAGAGAGCCGAGAGACTCGTGGCGCAATAGAGCCGTGACCGAAATTCTTCCAAAGCAAGCGGGCCAAGTGCAAGTTCCGCCGTTAGCGAGACTGTAACGTCGCGGCGTTACACGCGCCAACGACATTGACGCACATTCGGCATCGGCGACGCGTCCGACGATTTGGTCGAACTGCACGGGAAAGGATGACCACAGTTTCGACAAAACTGGGGCTTTTACTGCACGGAGAAAACGAATTGGTCGGATCTACTGATAATTACATTTCTTTTTACATATTAATTCGATATTTCTTCCTTGCAATCGCATGTTATTCCACACGATTGCAAGGACGAGCCGTTTAATTGACGTATCAAAAGAGTCCATTGACGCGAATAAATAATTACCCGCGACCCCGCAAGTAATTTTCAGCGTAACCAACTCATTCGTTTTCTTCGTCTGAGAATGTTTCGCCGTCGTATCAAATATCGCACCTCCGGAGGGACAATGAGGCAAGTGCAGATTTTGAAATGTTTCAGTTAAACCCCCCAATAGTCTTAAAAATGATTTAATTGAAAAATTTCAAAATTTGCACTCGCCTCATTGTTCTTCCGGAGATGCGATGTAATGTATTATCCGTTGCAGCTAAAGATACGTCCACAATAATAGTAAAAACATTTGCAGGGATGGCGGATATTTTTATCGAGAAAACAAATGTCACCGCGATCGTAGTTACATCTGCCATTATCAAGTGTATGTATCTCTTGCGGCCACAAATAATATTTCCGTCGCGACGTCAAAAAGTTCCCAGCTTTGCCAAGACTGCAAAATGATTTTGTCGCGACGTCGCCGCTCGTGTCGTATACGAAACAATGTCCCTCTCGCGAATGTCCGGGGCTAAAACCGGCGCGGGTAGCCGCGCAGACGCGAGTGACGAAAATTCCCCGGAATCCTTCGGCGCACCCTCGCGTAACCCAGGCGCGCGTGCGCACCGCGCGAACCAACGGCACGGCTTCACGCTCGACCCAGCCGGCGCGCGCGCGGTATCACCTTGCTTTCGACCCACGCATGGTACCGCTATACATAAACGGTAGACGTAACGCGTGTCACCACGGCGCGAACGTACGCGTGTGCGAGCGGAGCCGTCCGGTGTGTCGCGGCGCCGTTCGCGTATACGTGCACGCTCCGTTCACCACTCGCGTGTTCGATTCTGACGCATCGACCGAAGAACGCGCGTCGCGCTGAATAAGAGGCGAGGGGAATCGCGAGGTTTGCTTCGCGCGTCGCCGAAATCCCGGCGATATAACGAGCCGGTCTTTCTCCGTCCACGGTGGGCTTACGGGGTCGCTTTTACATACGAGGCGACGCCGCGGGCGGAAAAGTCGCGACGTACATACTTTGTATGATAAAAGAACGTATCTCCCGGATGACTGACTGAGCGATTCATCAATGCCGAGCTGAAACCGCTGAAGCTAATTGCGTGAAATTTGGACAGTAAATTTCCTTCGTGACGTAGGCACTCGCCGCGCGAGAAAGGATTTTGCGAAATTCTTCCCCTCTCTCTCTCTGAGGCGGTCAATTGAAGGATGTAAGTTTGCGTGAAAATTCGTCATTTCTGAAATGAGATCCGCGTGAAAATTGTGATTTGTGGCATTTCGGTTCGAAATGAAAAAATATCTACGCGTTTCAGGATTTTTCGAAATTTATCCCGCTCGAGGGGGTTGAACGGGGGTTCAACTTTTGTATGGGAATTTCGATTTATCTCGAGATCCGCGCGGACGAAGTCGCGAGCGGAAAGCTAGTTTTGCATAGGTACAATCCATATGTAAGTTGATTTGGTCTTGTATGAATCATATGTGATTTCTGTGTGAAACCATGTGCGAACTATATATAGACTTTTGAGTGCTTGTATAATTCATATATAGGTAGTCTGCATATGATTAATATAGAAATCATATATAAACCACGTAGGTATGACCGAAGCCACATGTGGATTATACGGAAAATGTCTAAAACTTTTCCGCCCGAAGCGCGGTGCATAACGGCGACTTCGGCCGATCCGTTTGTGTACCACGCGACGTATAAACCGTATCACCCTCGATATACGAGTATATGAAGGGTTTCTTTCAAAAACAGCGTTTGTCAAAAAAAATTAATTTTTGTAGTATCTTTAGTAATGACAACTCTTTCATTATATCTCTAACCGCGCGTATATGAATTTATTTCTCCCAAAAACCGAACTAATACTAATGCAGTTTTCTGACTATTGCTGAAATTTGCTTTTTATATCATAAATTCGTAGGAAGACAGGTGGTTTTTTGTTGTTCTTGAAAGTTTCATTTTTTTTGACAAATACTGTCTTTGCGAAAGAAACCCTTCATATGTATAGAAATACGAGTGTGTCACGCGTGGAGAGAAACGAGCGAGCGAACGATACGACGAGAGAAAGAGAAACGGAGAGGGAGAGGGATCGGCGAGCTCGCGATCGCCCCCGAGATAAAATCGGATCGCGGTTTCGCTCGCCTTCGAATTGCCAAGTTCGCCGCCGCCGCGAAGCGTGGACCGGTATACGCATCGCGTCCAACGCGGTTCTCCGGCGCGCGACCGTTAAAAACACGATCTTCGCGGCGAGCAACCTCGACGCCGGGGCGAGCGGAGGGGCCGCCGCGGGAGAGATTCGACGCTCCTCGGGGTATAGGGTTGCGCGCGAGGAGCGCGTAGGCCGCGAGGTGGGCGGGTCCCCCCCTCCGTGCATCGGCGCGCGCGGCGTTTCTCTCGCGTCGGCCGAGGAAAGTGCATCGGCAACGAGGAATAAAAAAAACCGTCGCCGCGCGGAGGGGAACGAGGGAGGGGAGAAAGAGTTTGGACGAGAGCGTCCAATTATACAGATAGGTAGCCGTACGCGACGAACCCTTCCGCGCGCCCTTAACGACCGATTAAAATCTACCCCTTAAACTCGTCAACTTTTTTTTTCTCCGTCATTCTCTCCCTCTCGCTCTCGACTCTCCCGTCCTGTTCTTTCTTTCTCTCGCATTATCCGTTCCCCGCGCGTAGCCGACCGAACGCGGACGCACCTTGCGCTCCGAGTTTTGTTTTTCTTTTGACCCAGACCTACCCGCACGGACAAATGTAGGTAAGTTGTACAGCAAGTTTAGGTAGTAATGACGTATCGAGGTTGTACGCTCAATGTGTCGTTGAAAAGCAGACACAATTGTGACATTCGACGATTTCGAAAGAATACAAGTAAAATGCTAAATGTGTAGTCGATTCGAGCAGAATTTGTCGTAAATACCTATATTGCCGCTATAAATACAGCGATTAATTTGAATCGCGTTATAATGTAAATTTAACAATTTTTTAAAGAATATCTAGTTATTTTTTCAAGTTCATTACAAGGATAGGTTTGTATGATCGTCACGACGTTCACATCGATCAAAACAATTGATCGTTCTAAAGTCAACATTTGTTTTGCCGAATGAGCTTGAAAAGATAACTGTTCTTAACTAAATCATTAAATTTACATTATAATGTGATTCGAATTAATCGTTGTATTTATTCTAGTGACATCGAATGCAAGCTTAGCATTTTACTTGTATTATTTTTCAATCATTCGAGACAATCGCAAATGAGTTCGCTTATTTACGACCATTCGCGGAAGGAAAACCAGCAATTTCAACCGCTTCATCCAGAGTAGCGCCGAGACTCGAGCTCGAGACATTTTTACTTATTGTTATACAAGCAGTAGGTATACATAGAGAACAATAATTTCTCTGTACAAATTCTTGAAAACGAGTTCGAGTTTCAGCCCTACAGGATGAAGCACTACAAATGGCTGTATTGTTTTTCCGTGTCAAAGCACCCAGCCTTGATGCATCATGTGAACCAATACCAACCTAAAGTTGCGTGTACGATCGACGTATATTTGTCTATTCGCTGTAGCGCCTCGAAATTCAGAGACATTTTTCGAGGTATTAATAATGATATCGATAATATCCCCCCCTCTTACTTTATACAGTAGATACAGCGACGCGTACACCGCCAAATCGATCTCTTGTATATTATACGGGCGCGAACGCCTCTGCGTATTCCTCGGGGGCAGCCGATACGAGCCGCGAGCGAGCAACAGGTGCGCGCGAGGAGCGTCCCCGCGGGACCCGAACGAGGAGCCGCGCCTCATCTCCACCGTGATATATTTTCAACGGCGCGGCGCGGTCGGGCGACCTACGGAAGAAAGAAAGGGAAAGTCTACGGGCGTAGGTACGCGTATGCGCAGGGGACGACCGCGTAGAATTTATGGAAGATGTCGAGCTATACGCGCGCGCGGTGATGCAACGCGCGAACCGAAACTAACGCCGCCCGTATTGCATTCACTTTCGGCTCGCATCGGCATCGTCGCCAGTGGCGAATTTCCGTATGCAACGCCGGACGATCGCGCGCGTCTCCCCACGCGACACGATGCGGCGAGAGAGCGAAGCATTCCATCCGGGGGGATATTCCTCGCAACGGTGGCGGTGAACGTGTGACACTGAAACGCGCGCTCGCCGTCTAACGAGCGAACTAATCGCGCGACGCCGCCGCGAATTTAACGGTGCGAGCCCAGACGATCGGCGGCTGGCATTGACCCCAATTTTTCCCACGCGCGCGCGTCGATTCCCATTCCAAATCTTTTTCCTCCTTCGGCCGAGCGCAGCCGCCGCGCGGGGAGAAAAAGGAACTGCACGAATTACAGTTTGACCGTAGCGTAAAACTACGATTCCGCCCAGGAAAGTTTACAGAATTATACGGCAATTAGGTGTTTCTCCCGCGGAACCGATAGAAATTCCCGTGGAAACGGATTATACATTGCACGCGTCGGATAACTCGAAATCCGAGTTACCGATAAGCGAGACATCGTATTGCCCACGGATGGCTGAAAGACAGCTTTCTGGATATTCTGTTGCCCGTGGGTCGCCGCCGGTGGCGGGGGATCGCGATGATTTCGCAACATGCGATTTTCTACGCGGCGGATTACGAGGCGAGCGCGCCGCACGGGGGTCCTTCGCCGTTCGAATTCCGGAAAACCGTTACGAAGCGAAATGAATATCGCGAGCGAAACGCTAAACTCGCGTGGATTTGCAATTCGAGCAATTGTTTTTTCTTCATATCTTAATATCGTACGCCCCGCGAAATACGCCCGTAATCCAGACGATCGAATTCGAGCAGCGGCGTCCTAACCTCGAAATCGTTGATCGACGGATAACGAGACATTTACGCACCTCTCCGCCGGGCGATCGTCATCGCCGATGATTGATCGCTGCTGATTCGTCGTCCAGGCCGAATTCCCCGTCGTTCGATCGCGCGATGCTGTATTTTATTGACCGTTTGCATCGACGGTAAATCGAGACACCGCGACTTCTCGCACCGCGTCGAGTGCAACCGGCGCAGTAGCGTACCGCGCAACGCGTCGACGGGTTCGCGGATCCGCATTTGGGTTGCGCCGAGAAAAATGATCGGTACTTAATGTTAACCGAACGTTCGGTTGACATGGGAACGATGAAATATTCGATAACCGACAATATTCGTCGTAATCAAACGTTTGTTGGCCCGATACAAATATTTCGTTGTTCCCGTATCAACCGAACGTTTGGTTAACATTAGCTACTGATTTTTTTTTTTCGGTGTAACACTCTGTATCGTGCTATACCTACGGTTAATACCATGAAGCACATTGCACCGTGCGAGGTCCTGTAGGACTTGCACAGATACCTGCTTAAAATTTTTGTCAAAAATCGAAATCACTGGATTCGACATCTCGGCCACTTTTTCTCGTGTATTACTATTTACGCCGATTCCAAAAACGATAAATTTCTCGAGGAGATCTCAAGGGAGCGCCGAAGTATCGATGATTATCTGGGAACGAAATAATTTTCCGCGCATAAAATCGCCGATAGGATTTCGTATTTTCGTCCGAATATCGACACAATAACAATACTCTTCGTAATCAGAGCGCGAGAGAAAAACGAAAATGAAACGGCCGAGGATAAATCTCCCGAAATATCGATTATCGGCAAAACGTCACCGAGATATCGATGATTTTTTCGCGAACGGATGAAATTCCCGCACACGGATCGTCGATAAATCTGTAAAACGCTAAAAGAGACCCTAAAAAAATCCTCATCCCTCGATAAACAAGGAGCGCGATCCGGCCGGGCCCTCGGATCCCCCGGCTGCGCGTCGCACGAAAAAATACTTTCCTTCGCGAGAGACGCGCGGCGTCGAAGTCACCGCGAGACGCTACCGGTCTCTCCTCTCTCTGAACCGCGCGTTCGAGTCACCACGGTCACCTCGACGTTCCCCGGCGACCGAACCATCTCTCTCTCTCTCTCTCTCTCCGCCGTCGCACGAGCAAGAGCTCGCCCGACGAAGAAGTACCGGTTCTCGTATCGCGTCTCGCTTCGCCTTCCCCCCCCCTCTCTCTCTCTCTCCTGCCGCTTCACCCTCCCGCGGTGGTGTAGGCACCACGTCGTCCGTCTTATCGCGCGCCGGTTCTCCGTTCCGTGCATCGGTATACCGGTCACGAGGCGCGTTCGTATATTTATAGCGCGGCGCGACCAGTTAGGATTTAGTTAGACGCGTGTGTACGGCGTTCGAAGGTTGCCTAACGAACCGGACGCCATTTTGGATCCTCTCTTTTAACAGGCGTCGACCGTGACGCAATCCGCTTGCGCAAAGAAAACCGTCGCGACGCGTCGAGGGCGTCCTCGCACGCACGAAAAGTCAATGCGCGGAGAAAAAAATAGCGGATGCTTGAGTTGAATGATTTGATATTGTAACGATTTGAAACTGTTTGACGGAAAGAGGCTCTAGTCGGATTATTGGTTCGAGTAACTGAATCGACAATATTTTTTCTTTCTCAGCGTGGGAAATATCTATTATTAATGGCGAACTAAATATCGACACCCCTTACTTTGAAAACCCCGTAAGTGCAATTTTTCACAAAAATGCCATTTATAGCTTACCGCGCGTTAAGGTTTAAACTCTGAACACAGTGAGCTATAAATGGCGTTTTTGTCAAGAATTGCAATTACGAGGTTTTCAAAGTAAGGTATCGATATGTAGAGTTGTAGCAATTGAATATCTACTTACAGTTGTTAAACGTATATTAGTTATGAATGAGTGGATATTGAATGGAACATAGTTATCTCATTTAAGGAAATACTTGGATCGCTCGAAATAATTGAAACCAAATGAATCGATTTGACTAATTTTTCTTCCCCAGTGTACCTATAGATTTAGTAATCGACAAATTCAACTTTGGCCGTGATTTCCTAAAGTCGACATTTTTCGTTCAAACGCTCAAAAAAAATTTGGCCACAACTAGACAATTATAGTAATTGCAGTGATAATTTTCTTCGCAATAGCACGAATTCTTGCTACGCTAGCGATATTTTTCTAGTTGTGTCTGAGGCAGCTGGAAATATAGCTGGATTAGCTAAATACTTTTTTCAGTGAACGAACCGTCGGGACTTCAAATACGAGTACATAATACCGCGAGGAACTACATATATTATGTACCATTATGAGGCTAAACTTACTCGCCAGGAAAGAAATTTCAATGGCTATCATCTCATTAACTATGATCTTTTAGCTGATATTTGTGTAATACTTTGTTGAAGATTACGTTTCAATCTACAATAAAGTCATATCGATACAGGCGAAAAAATCATTGATAATGAGGTAATTATAATGATTGAAGTTTCTCTCCTGCCGACTAAGTTTAGCCTCACATGATATAGTCGCGACACGACGAGAGAGCCTCGTTCTCCAGCCGAGTTCCACGGACCCGCACGCGACCCGGTCCGTGGCATCCGGTCGAAAAATCCGGTGTATCGACCCTCGCGCCCGTTCTCTCGGTTCACCGTTCCTCGGTCCAGCTAGTCTGCGTTCGGCGGCCGCGTTACGTAACGCAAAAAAAAGCCCGTCCTCGCGCGCGCACGCGCGCGTTACCGGAGAACCATCGCGGCGACGTCGAGCGGCTTCCTGGTTTCCGCTCCAGCGGCGCGGCGTCCTCGTGCTCCATTCGCGCGCGATGTCAAAGTCAAGAGAGAACCGCGGGGAAGGGATTGTGCGTTTCCGTGCCCCTCGTAGATTTATGGAACGGAGAGGGGAGAGAGAGAGAGAGAGAGAGAGAGAAAGAGAAGGGATACGCGCGACGGAGATCTAATCGCGGTTCTAACGAGTCATTCCCACCGCGCGTTGCCGCACAGCGTGTACTTGTAGTATCCGCGGCTGCGCCCCGCCTGTCGCACCCGCGGAATGTACGCTCGTTTTTGCCGTCTCTCGTTCCCCGATGAGGTGCACTCCCACGCTGTCAAGGTTCGGACGAAAGTCCACTTCGAAATGTACGACGACGACCTTTCCACGTACGCTGAATGCCGCGTACGGGGCGATATACTCACACGGATAACTCCTGGCGAAGTGCCCACGATATGGGTGGAGCGCAGGTTCCCTCATCTCTCGCTCGCTCTCTCGCTCTCCCTTCGGCTCTCGGCTCCTCGTCGTTACCTACGTCAAACGGTAGATCGTCAAGGCCAGCGATGCGTCGCACGGTGTGACGACACGCCGCGCAGAGGCGAAAGATCAAAGGTTCGTCGCGACCGATGCGAGAGAGATTCGATGAATAATAAATACCGGTCCAGCGCGACGGAACACGCTCTGAAATTGAAATCCGTTCGGCGCGTTACGCTTCTGTGTAGCCTCGAGATTTACATGACGCGGTGGTCCCCCCCCCCCCCAGCCGCCGCTGCTGTGTAGGCGCCACCGTTCGACAGCGACCGGACGCGGTGCTTTCGATACGAATATAGAAGTTAAACGCGAGGAAACACATTCTGAGATCTGAACCCGCTAAAGCGTCCTCCACGGTTTGTCTCCCGCAGATCGCGACAAGACGGACGATGACCGTGCGACGACGCCGGAGTCCCTGCGCAGCACGAGCCCCGCCTCGTCGCCACCCCCGCAGCCGGCGACGACGCCGTCGAGCACGCCGCCGCGACGATTCATCTCCAGCATCCTCGGCGGCGACGTACCCTACGGCAGCCGGGGCCACGTGCTGACGCGAGCGGAACGCAAGGAGTACAGCAGTCCGCCCGTCGCGCCGCCCGACGCGCAGCCGCTGCCCAAGTCGGAGAAGATCGAGCTGCCGAGGCCGTCGACGCCCACCAAGAAACTACCCAGGGTGGAGCCTCCCACGAGGGTCTCCGTCATCCAGAGAGTACCACCGCAGACGCAGCCTCCCAGGAGGGAGGAGACGAAGATCGAGGTCTCCACGAATCAGGAACCGGAGCAGGTATGCTGCTGAAACATTTCGCATTGAATTTATAAATCGCGTTAGAGGCGTTTAACGACTTTTAACGGTGCGCGTCGCGCTACTTCGCTGTGCACGGACGAAAAAGAAACAATTTTTACCGCTTCGTCCGGTTGCGCTGAGACTCGAGCTCGTTCTCGAGAATTTGTACAGAGAGGAGACGTTTTGTTTATCGCCGCGTCAGCAGTACACGGTACAGTTTTCTCGGTACGAATTCTCGAAAACGAGCTCGAGTCTCAGCGCTACTTGATGAAGCCGTTGAAATTGCTGTTTTTTCCCCGTGTGTTTTATCGTCGACGGGAGAGGAAAGATTTCGAGGGGAAAGAAACGGTGATTTGCGCGTCTCCTAACGTCTCGATTGCTTTCTTCCTCCAGGAGCAGCCCATAGACTATGCCGTGCCAAAGAGAAAAGAGGACGGCGACGACGAGCGAGGTCGCGAGGGCGCCAAAGCCTCCCGCACCATCGGCAACTCCATAGCGAGGCCCCTGCTGGCCATGAGGCTCTCGAGTTCCCAAGTGGTTCACGCCGCGGCGGGGCACGGCAGATCCTCGAATTCGGGTAACGGCACGAGCTCCGGGAACGGCGGTTCCTCGGGCTCGAGCGGTAGCGGAGGAACGGGCGGTGGTTACTGCGGAAGTGGAGGAAGCGGCGGTGGTGGCGGAATGGTGGGGAGTGGAGGTGGCGGCGGCGGCGGCGGCGGCGGCGGCGGCGGCGGTGGTGGCGGTTCCATCGGAGGCGGCGCGGGCGGAGGAGGCATGAATCCCGGTGGCAACGGTGGCAGGGGAAATTACGGTCCCAGTTCGCCCCCCACCGGATCTCTTCCGCCCTTCTACGAGTCGCTGAAGGGTGGCAATAACCTGGCCAACTTCGCCAATCAGTACAACGGCACGCAAGGTAAGAGCGCGCGATTATTGCGCTCGCGTTACTTGGAACGCGATCATCTCGTCGCGCTTGAGCTTTGGGCGGAAGCGGGTGAGATACTTTTATGAAGATCGCGTTCCGATCTGCAGAAAAGTATTGTACCAACGTGGCCGAAAAGTCGACGAGTAACGAGATAATCGCGGTGAAATTCGTTCGGAATGCCGTCACTCGAATGTCGAGACTCTCGATCATTCGCACGTTTATCCTCGCCCCCAGGTAACGGCTACCTCACGCCTTCCCCCGCGGTGGGCATGGAGTGCGACGCCGGCCAGCAGGACGTGAACGGGCAGCACGGCCAGTACGGCACGCAGGAGGGCAAACAGTATTCCCTGTTGCAAAACGCCTGCGCCTCTTACGGACTCATCATGAAGGAAGAGGAAGATTTGTCCGCCTACAAGATCCAGCCGAACGACCTCCTGTCCAGTCAGTACGGCGCCTACGACGTCACGGATTCGGGGATGATGATCGACATGTCGACGGGGGCGGTGGTCGATCCGCTGCAGTTCACGGCGACGCTGACCTTCAGCTCGCCCTCGGATCACACGGCTCTCCTGGAGAGCCTCAGCGACGCGGCCGACCTCTTCCTGCCGCGATTACCCACCGAAGAGGGTGGCAACGACCTGCTGGAAGACCCGCTGCACTCTCCCGCCTCGGCGGGCAGCGCCATCGGCCAGGAGGGCCAGATGACGACGCCGGTGGAACCCAGCGTCGATCCCTTCCCCGAGCACAACATGGCGCTCGCCCGAGGTTTCGACACGTCGAGGTGAGAGGCCCGTCGACAGCTATTTCCGATCGTACCGTTCGACGCGACTTTATCGCGATTGAACGGCCGTCGAACGATGCGCGCGTCAAAATTCATCGAGACCCTCTCAATTTTCCCATCCAGGCATTACGCGCCGCCGCAACATTTCACCTCGACGAAGCTGTCGAACATCGCCTACCCCGCCGGAGAGTCCAGCTACCAGCCCCTTCCGAAGGAGAGGCCCGAGTTGGCGCTCCACATAAATCAGAACCAACACCAGGCGGAACCGCAGCTTCAGCAGCTCCAGATCCAAGTGCAGCTCCAGCAGCAGGCCACGTCCGCGTCGCCGCATCAGCAGCACCACCAGGGTCTCCTCAGTCCCGGCCTCAGCTTCACGGGCAGCGGTAAGCGTCCGCGCGAAAATTAAGAAAGATATTACATCTACCGCGCGCTCAAAGCGATCCTTCCTCTCATCGTCCGTGTCTCTCTTCTCGCTCCTCAGGCTTGGAGCTGGATTCCGGAAGCAGCGCCGGCGGCAGCTTGCCCAGCCCGGGCGCGGCCAGCTGTTCCCTGGACGCCGCATCGACGAGCACCTCGCCTTCGTGCGCCCTCATGGATCACGCGCCGAGTCCCGCGGGAGTACCAGCTACCGTGAGTGCCCCTACTCCAGGTCCCGTAGGGGAAGCCCCTCTGACGCAGCGGGTCGGTGTACTACAGCAAAGGGTAAGCACCCCGGATTGATCCAGGCTGAAGCATACACCGACCTTCTCGCGACGGCGAGAGGGTCGACGAATCGCATTGTCGTCCGCCGGTGGCGATGAAAGCGAGAGTGTAACACGCGCGCGCTATGCAATGCCAATCAACTTGAGTGCTTCGACCCGAAATTCGTACTGCACTTGCGCCGGCGTTTATCGACTCGCATGCTGACCCGCGCGTTTCTCCTCCTCTTCTCGCAGCTGGGTCTGCCGAACGACTGTCAGTTGGAGTTCGTTAACGGGGGCCACGGCATCAAGAACCCCTTGGCCATCGAGGGTCTGAGGCAGGCGGCGGCCACTCGCGAAGAGGAGAGGGCCAACAGACCACCGGCTGGAAAGGTAAGGGATCGCGGCACGGGTCGAAGACCGAAGGAAGCGATTCTGTTCAGCCTGCACTCGCGCTAATGACATTCTCGCATCGATATATTCACCGTTTCGATTAATCCGACGGTTCTCCGTACAGGACGACGACCCGAATCGCTTCACCTGTCGGGTGTGCAGCAAGAACTTCAGCCTCCAGCGACTCCTGAACCGCCACATGAAGTGCCACAGCGACGTGAAGCGTTATCTGTGCGCGTTCTGCGGCAAGGGCTTCAACGACACCTTCGACCTCAAGAGGCACACGAGGACGCACACCGGAGTCAGGCCTTACAAGTGCAACCTCTGCGAGAAGAGCTTCACGCAGAGATGCTCCTTGGAGAGTCACTGTCTGAAGGTTCACGGGGTTCAGCACCAGTACGCCTACAAGGAAAGGCGCACCAAGGTAAGCGATAATGACTTTTTCTTCGGCATTTCAATTATCAAAGAGCGGTATCGGTTCTATCAATTCGGTTCAGGGAAAAGAATCATTTGTGACCTGGAAGATTAAGGAATCGAAGTGAATTAGCGAACGTTAATATCGACTGGATATCGAGTCTTCAAATCAACCGTCTCCCGTTTCACAGATGTACGTTTGCGAGGAGTGCGGCCACACCACACAAGAGCCCGAAGTGCACTATCTCCATCTAAAGGACAAGCATCCGTTCAGTCCGGCGCTCCTCAAATTCTACGACAAACGGCATTTCAAGTTCACGAACAGTAACTTCGCCAACATGCTCCTCCAGGTGCGCACGTAGACCTCCGAATAGACCCGTTGCTATCACCGGCGGAAATTCGCGAGCGCCCGCGTTCGCGATAATATTGCGTGCGAAGGAGAGTGGAAGAGAGTTAAAGATAATTAAGCGCGACGAGGAACAGTGATAGAGCGAGAAAAAGAGAGCCGAGCTGCAAAGTGGAAGCGTAAGACGACTCCGTGGCGCGTGCACGGGATTTTGACTTATTCGCGGCGAGAGATAAAGAGACTACGGTACTCGGATACGTGTGTTCGACGTTCGAAATGATCGTAACGCGAGCGAGGGGTTTGACCCTGACGAAAAAAAAAGCGACGATTGACGGGAGAACACGCAATTGTTCTTGGTCGTGTCACTCTTCAGGGTAGCCTTCGGCAACGGGACGCGAGGAGCGCGGACACCTGCGTCAAGTCGGCCTCGAGGGCGGTCGAAGCGGTCGCGTTGCTTCACTTGCAGCGCGCGTCGTCGTTCTGAACGGGAGAGAGAAAGAGAGAGAGAAAGGGAGAAAGTTCGTCGCCCCGGAAGAGTTCGTCGTTCGGCGAGCGCGCAGCACACCTGGAGGAGTCTGGTGAAGGGATACGATGAGAGGCGATCGCGCGCGCGCGTTCCCCGGATCATCTCTTCTCCTCCGTGCAGCTCGAGCACCCTGTTTACGATTACCTGAGTCTGCCGTGAAGGGAGGGTATTGACGACCGACCCAACGGCAGACCCCCTTTATACTCCATAGGACCTTATAATACAGTATTCGCTATTGATTAATCGTTATTTAAGTATTTCTATAACCGGTAGTAGGAACACCGAGCGGTAAAGACGCGACGACGCCGAAGAACGCCGTCGAAGCTGTACCGCACGTCGAAGACCCAAAGACTTGGATTCAACGTTTCAGGAATGTCGTACTTTTTCGGTGCCCTTCGGACATCGCGCGAGGCCGATTCCGGGAGTGATTGCGCGCTGGAATCGACCTCCGGAGTCCACGGTCGCCAACGGAAACCGGAGGACAATTCTCGCGCAATGTCGGCCTCGAAATATTACACATAATTGCCTCGCGTTACGTTCGAACGGCACCTCTGCACGGTCGATGAGGCACGATCGAGACGACGCGTCTCGATCGTGGAGCGATTTTTTTTTCTTTTCCCGAGACGCACTGCAAGTTACGTTGCTATCCGACTTGGCGGGTGGTGGTGATTTTTTTCTTCATTTTTATAAGAAATCCACGGAGGGGCGCGCGAGTGTCCCCTGGTGTAGAACAGAGCGACGGAGACGAATCGGATTCGGAGCAGAAATTCGATTCGACGAAAGGACGTGGAGTTTCTTCGAGGCCGAGTGAATTAGTTTCGACCGGGCTTCTACGAATGTAATTCCTCTCGATCGATCTTTCTTCTCGCACGGAATCTCCCTCCGCACCTCTTTGTCTTTCTTCGCCGAAAGCAATTTTATCGCCAATCCATCGGATCCCACTCAGGATCGATGTCCGATGTTCTGCGAGGCGAAAGAAGGAAAAAGACGTGCCGAGCAGTGTCACTCCGAGGATCTCTTACCGGTGTACACGTTTTATTTATGACGCGACTTCGTTGGAACCGTAGATGGAGAACGAATCTCGGGGAAAGCTTCGGGGACGAAGTTCAACTGCTCCGTTTTCGACTCGCAGAGGTAGAGAATTGGACCGGCGCGGTAGATGTTTGAATATTCTTCCGTCCGATCCTCTCTCTCTCTCTCTCTCTCTCTCTCTCTCTCTCTCTCTCTCATAGCTTCCTTTGCTTTTATTTAACGGACACCGCGTTATACGCGTTTCTTTTTATACCGATAAGCGAAGGAAGTTCTTTACGTACGTTTATTTAAATGATGAGCGCGCGCGCTCACATATCTTGTAGTGTAACCTGTGATATATAGGAAGAGAGGAACATTCTAATATTTTCTCCACGATCTACATTCCATCCTTCTTTACACGCTTTCATCCAGGGTAGAGCGGTACCATTCCGATTGAATTTAACCACCCCCTTTTCGCAACCTGTGAACTTTTGCGTCAAGTTGACGTGACGTTCCCGAAGATCACATTTCGATCTGCAAAAAGTACGGGGCAAACTTGGACTAAAAGTCGACAGGTTGCGATGTAATCGTGGATGAATCCGATCGGAATGGTACCGCTCCGTCCTGCACACTAACACTCTGAATCACGTGCTCCGCGTGACACGTATTCTCTTTCACACACACGCACACGAACGCAAACACGTAGATACACACAAACCGAAGACGGGAAATCGTGCAATTTTGTGGCGGTTAGAAAAATTTTCGCGTGACGAAAACTAGATGAAAACTCGCGCTTGCGAACGAGATAATTTGCAATTGACAGTAGCGAGCGATGACTTTGACGAATGGCAAATGGAGAGGGAAAGGGCAGAAGCGAACACCGCGACGAAACGTCGACGGGCCTCAATTGCAAATCGGGTGTTCGAATGGTCCCATCCGACATGTGTACAGTGAAGCAGTGACGCGGTGCTTTCTTTCTAAACTTCCGATAATTTTACTGTAAATAAGTTATGGCGCGATAACGCGCGTAATGTCACTTTATCGCAGTCCCACGCGTTCGGACTATCCCCCTCTAGTTACGGTTTAGTTGATATGTAGCTGGCGACGTGTAAATATAGTTGTAGCAAATACGATTCGGCAGCTCGAGTCGCGGGGACGTGGGTCTATACGTTTCTATCGGTTTGTTTAGTCCTTAATTAACTGTTAGTACCTTGCATATAATCCCAATATGTATCATAGAGTCGCGTCTCGATAGCGTATCGCGCGGGGAAAGAAGCGAGGAGGGGACCAGAGAAGAGGAAAGGGAAGAACTCGCAAGTCCGCGCCTTCCTCGTCGCGTTCCGACGAACTCTCCGTCGTTGTACCTATTTGTATAATGTGTAAGCAATACTCAAGAGAACGAATCTAAGCGGTATTCCTTCGATGCGTAGACGCGCGATTTCTCTATATTTCGTTGTTAATTTAATTTACGTGCAGTATTGTCCGCGGATGTAACGATTGTCATTACGATCGTTGATAATCACTATCGCTATCGCGCTATTCGTCACAATTATCATTATATTGCTCTATTTGTAATCGATAATATAATACTTTTGATTATTATTAATATTATTATCATCATTATTACCTATTAATATTAATATCATTATTATATTACTATAAAAATATTTATCCTCGTTAATTCTTTGTTCGCGTGTGCTCGATATCTTTTCCTTTCTCTGATAATTCATTTCTTCTTTCTTCTTCTCTTGTTTCCTTTCTTTTCTAGCTTTCTAGTCGAGCAAGAATGCGTGACGTTATTTGGAGGTCTTCGCGAGTAAAGGAATGAGAGAGGAAGGGAGAGAAAGAGAAAGAGAGAGAGAGGAGCAGAGAGATCCGACGAGTGTCAGTGTGCGAATGTGTGCATGAATCAGTGACGAATGCTTTGACGATCGATTAATATTTTTGTATCATATACGTAGAGAGCTCGCCTGCACCTGTCGTCGTTTGGATATTGTGTTCTAGGTCCTAATATAATCGTTAATTGACCTTAACCGTTTAAAAAAGAACAGTCGTGGTTATGCACTTTTCTGTATGTAGAAATTGGAGAGATAATAAAACAATGTTACATTGAGAGAGGATATTGGATTTTTTCGCGCTAGCGCAGCGTGCCTCAGGGGTTCCGGCAGAACATCTGAAAATGATTAACGTTTCAAATTTCCTCGCGCTGATTGAAAAAATCACATATTTATCGAAATCTCGAAGGAAAGCCGAGATATATGTAGATGATTTTTGGAATCAGCCTGAGAAAACGCACGAAATATCTCTAGCTCCTCGCTGGCAATATCACGATCCATACAATTTCCTGAAAATTAACAAATTTTCCAAAATCCCCACAATTCTCCAAACACAATCAAGTTTCCGACAGCTGTGCGGGGCTGAAACTGCGGAAGAAAATTAGGAAGCTGTTCGGAAGCTCGGAGGATCTAGGACGACGGAAGTTGCTCGGAATTGTTCGCAAAGGGAATTAAATGAAGCTCGTCCTCGATTCGTAGGCACAGTTTTGCGGTGTTTATTAATTACAATAGTAAATTGCGTTCTCGCGCTTCGTGCGCGAACCGTGTCTCCATTTCGCGAACGTCAAGACTCCCCGTCCGAGCAAAAGCCGTTACGCCGTCGTGACTCCGGCGTAACGGTGAGCGACGATGCCACTAAAGTCAACAGTCGCGAGTATAATCGCGACTTCGTCATCGAGAGCAAAGACCGTAAGAGAGGAAGCGCGGCTCTCGCGGACGGCTCGGAGAAAAAGTCAACGTCGACAGTTATGTTATTCACATCAACGTAACTGTCGACGTCATCGTTGCGTATGGCTCGAGCGAAGTGTCGATCACCTGTACGGAATAAACATCGCGCCAAGACCTGCCCCCTGGGATGGATTACCCCCCTTTTACACGAGCCAGACACGCTGCAAGTTTAAAAGGGGGATAAAAGCTAAGGAGAATACGCTCAAACTAGCACCCCCGGCGGTTTTTCTGCAACAGAGAATGGCGATTGCGATGACAATTTCCAAGACCCCCGCTGGAAGACGCGAAATATTCTTTCGAGAACCGTCTGATCACTTTTTTCCATGAAAACCGAATCAAATGTACGTATTACTTCAAAGATTTGTTATTCGATATCCTGACAAAAATTGTGCGAATTTTTTCCCTCTGAAGCGAACCTCTAGAAATCTAGCGAAAAGTATTATCCGTCCCGCGAGCGAAAGAAACCCCCGAATGCTACGATACGTGAATAACAAATAAGAGTTTTAAACGAAACGTTATTTCGACAATTCGCGGACGCGACCCCCACCGAGGAGCATTTCGTTTACTCACTACTAATGACGTTGAAAGGGTCGCTCCTTGGCTTGGCAGGAACTCTCGGAGCGCTCTTTCGCGATTTTGCTGATCTGTCGTCATTACCCAATTGTTTGAGCTGAAATTACCGGGGTACCGCGTTTATAAATGAGACCCTTTCACAGCTCGTCTCCCATGACCGGGCGATAAGGAACCAGAAATCGTATCATTCGAACGGTGCGTTTTATTCGATCGTCCACGAACCGTGATCTCGGCTCGGAACGGCATAAGGTTATTTCGGGGCAAAAGAAATAACTGCAAGCGAATCTGTTGAAAGTTTCACGTAATTTTGAACACCAGCTTCCGTACGAAACAGTAGCTTTTCTCACATTCAAAAGATAGCTTTCGAGAAGGCACGGCCTTCCAGAAGCAGTTCTTCCTGGGAACGGCAGCAGCGGCGGAAAGCGGCCATCGGAACGATTTTTCACTTTGCATTTGACTAACCTGATTGTCGATCGCGTTGAATTGCCACTTCCACGTGTGATTGTACAGGAATGGCCGATGGTCGAACCTGTTGTCATCGGGGCTGTAGGTCTCCGCGTGGCAGGAAGGCGTCAAGATGGTCATCTTGTGGCGATTTATCGCGTAGCACCGGTGAAAGTGCTTCACCTTATCAGCGACCTTCCGGAAGAAAGCACCGTCCAAGCGAGATTCTTCGGGATTGACGAGGATTCGCGATACCCCGCGCGAATCTAATGAAAGACGCAACACGCACCTCTTTCGGGGAGGAACTGTCCCACGTCTGGGTCAGCTTGCAGAACATGGAAAAGGGGCCGGCGCAGTTCTGCTTCCGAAGTCGACCGAAGGTTCCCAGCTCGTTGTAGGTCATGCCCATGTCGACCTCGTCCAGCTGAGCGAGCTGACCGCCCTGCAGTGGCTCCAATTCCGCCGTAGGAGGCGCGTCGAGGATCCCTTCCAAGGAGGAGATACCGTGCTTCCTCCTAAACCATTCGCAAAGAACGAAATATTTCGTTTCTTTCTCTCTTTCTGAGGCCAAATTCTAATCACAGAAAGACGCTTCGCCGAAAGGCGTTTCGTCGAACCCAAGCGGAAACGAGCGAACGGACCTGAAGTACGCGAGGAACTTTTTCAGGTCGTTCTTCGCGATGCCACCGATGGGATTGACGTCGGCGCTGCTGCAGTCGTACTTGGTGAAGTAGCCTCTGAGAGACTCGTCAACGTTGGCGCTACCGAGAACCAGTAGACCGCCCGGTCTGCCCCTCACCCAGAGCATCAGTTGGGCGAAGAGGTAGGCGATTACCATGCGTAATCGCGCCTTGAGCGCAGAAGGATTCGGTTAGACCGAGATACGTGCGGTGCTGTTCTCAAGGGAGAATCCAAGTACGAGAAAGAAGGAAATCGAGGGGTTGTGAGAAGAGGAAGGAATAGGAGGGGAAAGGGGGGGATATTTTTCCGCGAGATCCAAATTACCTGAATGTTTTGCAAGGCCAGATTCTCCCTGGGAGAACCACCGTGAGCCTTGAATCTCGGTGTCAGCTTCGTGACTTGCTGAAATATGCCGACAACCGCGGAGACAGCGGCGTCCATGACGACGCTGTGATGATGGGAGCCGATCTGACCCGCCAGTTCGGCAGCCCTGGCCTTCGTCTCCGAGGAGGAGTTCTCCGTGCCCATGTAACACGTGACCAGGATCGTGTTGCACAGTTGCTTCGGATCGGAGGGCACGTAATTGTAGTCCCCCACGATCTTCCTGATGTCCGATAGCACTTGACTATCTGTCCGCGCAATGTCTCGCTCGAATTAGCCGTTCCTCGAGAGTTTCCCCTTCTCCCATTTCCCGTGAAAATAAGGGAGGAAACTCGAGAGGAACTCGGAGGGGAAAAAAGCAACGAACCCTCACCTCCATTTTTAACAGAATTCACGATCATGACGCACATGGAGTAGACGAGACAAGCGGTGGAAGAGGAGTCGACGCCGCCGCTCAAAGGCAGGAAGAAACCGCCCTGGCAAGATCGCCTTGAACGAGAAGACAGTCTCGCACACTATACGGCTTCGTAACTCGCGAAATCAATCGCGAGAATACGGCAACGAACCGACTACCTCAAGTAATCCCAGAGCCAACAAGCGGGAGCCATCGAGATCTCCTCCTCCGGGGAGTAATATCGCAGCCCGTCGGAAGCGTTCGCGTCGTCCGCGACGGAACGATGGTCGCACGCGATGGGTCGATCGGGAGAGTCGGAGAGCAGAGCGTCCGAGCTGAGAGCGTAATCGATTTTGACGCGTGGATAAGGCGATGATCTCGCGGCCAGGTGGGATCGCGATCTGATCATGTTCCTGAAGGACCTGCGTAATTTCCCCCGCGATTAGAAACCGCGAACGTGCGCGCGCGCGGGGCTTCGATCGTCGAGCTTTTCGACTTTTGTTCTCGACTCCGAAAGACGTCCGTTCTTTCCGAGCCAAAAGTTAGCAGCATACGAAATCGACGATCCTACCTTATATCCTCCAGGTCAAACGTGGCGACTGTCACTTCGACGTCCTCCAGCGCGAATTCCTTGCCCCTGTTCAGGATCGTCCCGTTCAGAGCGATGCTGGAGCCGCCGTTGAAGTAGAGCCTAGCGCCGTCGCATCCGCGCAAGTTGCTGAACATGTAGCAACCGCCGGCCTTCATCGTGGCGGATTTAACGAGGTCGACGGTAACGTAGGCCTTGCGTAACTCAAAGTGGGAGCCGCTACCTGCGCGTGCACACGAAGAAGGGGGACACGTCGAGACTTCATCCTACGCGCCGCTCTTGCGCCGAATCGCGATAATCACCATTCACGATGATCTCCACACCGTCGAGCGACATGGGAATGTGAGGGCTCGCCGGGTTCCAGAGTTCCTCGCAAATCTCGAAGCCGATGCAGGTGTCCCTGGTGGAGATGACGGCGTCGCCGAAGGGCACCACGACCTGGCCCGATATCTGGGCGATCATCCGCGGGAGGAAGTAGTCCTCGACGGTCCGCTCCTGCGTCAAGCGCGTGACAAGATCGTCCCCTCCTCGCGATTTTCTCATTATCGCGTATCGCGCCCTCGTCTCCGCGGACTGCGCGCAATTCGTCGTACCTTCGTCCAGGCGGAGAACCAGCGCGACTCTCTGTAATTGCCACCCTCGGCCATGTGCATCTTCGGGCGTATCAGGAGAATGCGCCTGTTGAGGAAGGCCACCCGGCAGTTGTAGCTGACGTTCTTGTGCATCACCGGCATGCCGACGTCCACGAGGATGTCCTCGCAGATGGGCGTGCGCAGGAGCTCCGCGAGGGCCTCCCAGCTGTGCAGGAACGTGTCCGGCTCGTAGAAGTGATCTTCGCAGCTGTAGCCGCTGAGAGCGCCGAGGGAGACGAGAAAATTCAATGATTACGCGATGACGACGTACGGATGACTCTTGGCAAAACGACGTCGTCCTTCCGAAAGCGCAGCCGAGTCCGCGGGAGATGTTCGTCCATCGTGAGAAGACTCCACAGCGAGCGACTCGTGTGGCTTTACAAATTGGAAGAAAAAATGTCTCACCAAATCTCCAACTCGGGTCCGCTCCTGTAAGAGGCGCCCGCCTCCTTGGCCTCCTGGATGCTCTGGACGATCCTCTTCAAGTTCCCCTCAAAGTCCATCGCCCATTGGTTCAGGGTGCACACGGCCACCGTCACGGTTCGCCCCATTTCGACGATCGTGCAGCGAGATCACCAGCGGAAAACTGCAACGAGAAAACGGCGAACCGTGCTTCGTCGAGGGATGGTCGATAAAATACACCCCGTCATCGATTGGCGGGGGCTAGTCTAGTCTTCGTCGGAATGTATGTACGCGTTCCTCGGCCGGGCGAGCCGATATCGTGCTCACATTTCTGTGAAACTGATTGATCAATACTTCCACACCGTCGGTGAAATGCTATCGGATGCCGACGCGACGCGGGGATTCCTCCAGATGCGAAATTACTCGAGCGACTGACTTGGCAATTTGCATTGCGTTAATATCTCAAGAAATAGTCAATCCTCGTTCATACGTATACATCTTTACGTGCTACTCGGACGTAATTATACTTTGAACGGGAATTTTCGGCACGATAATCTCGTCTAGCTGGGAGTAACCCTGAATATAATCTCATAGCGACCAGTTTTTACGTCAATCCGAGGATAAAATTCCTCATAATCGTCGGCACTGACGTAGGTAACCGATAGAGGGTATGTTTAGCGAAACATCTGTCATCCGTGTAGTAAAAAACATACTCCAAAAAAGATCTCCCTTCGTACGCTTCGAGGGTACGCTATCGAAAGTGTATCAAAGTTCTCGTAGAAATCCCTGTATTTCCCTCGCAACTAATTCCCTCTTGGGCAAAGTTCCGTACGCTCGAAAAAATAAGCACCGTTAAAAATAAATGCACGTCATCCGCGGGGACAGTCACGACGTTAATCACGGCGTGTCGTTAAAACATCGATACCCATATCCATAAAAGTTAGATAGCAGTCCGTACGGATATCGATACAAAACAGGCTGCAAACAACCACAGCTCCGCCCCCATCGTGCTCGTCGTCAGGCAACTGCCAGAAGCCCGGTGTACGAACGAATCCGTCGGCCGAGGCTCGGGCTTCGCACCTCGACCGTCATCGAGGCAGGAGGTATCCCGAGTGTAATTTCTTCGAGCGTACAACAATTTCTACACTGCCTCGAATAGCCGAAAATTGAATTCCGCCAAAAATTAACTCATAGTTCTCGCGATAAATATTAATCTTCACTAGAACGGAAAAAATGTGAAACTCGAAGTGTGCACGAGTACCGAAACCGAAAAGCGGAAAGGTATCGGCGAGAAAAATTGTCTTCGAAGAGCACGATGAACAGAAGCGAGAATGACCGATACTTGGAACGTGACTTCGAAAATCGTCCTAGACGGCGGACGAGTTTGAGACTGGAATTTTCGAGGGTGCGCTAGGAGGAATATCGAGCCGAAAAGTGAGCCCGAATTGATCGAGGCGAAAAAAGGCGAAGTATCATGCACAGATGACGCGGGGTTTGAATGCGATTCGACGCGTCGTGGAAGCGATCGCGTCTCCCGACGTCAGTCGGAGGTGAGGTGCGCGGCGAGGGATACGATGATAAATGAAGGCGGTAAAATGCTGGTCGAGTTGTCCAAACTCTTTGGCGTTCTGGCGATGAGAAATGGAGTTCGGCGTGAACAGCAGAGTGAGAGAATTGCAAGCGGCCTTGTTCCCCGTTCAGCCCATCCCCGGTAAGTCCTTTCGCACGTGTGATTCGTAGTCGCGGTTGCGCCAAGACGTTTCTCACCCCGTGTCAACCCATTCGCTACATTTCCCCGTCATTCGACCGCGAGTGTTCTCCCGGCCCTTTCCGCGTACGAGGCGCCAAGAGCACGAGCCACGCTCTTTCTTCGACTCGAAGAGAAACCGAGGTGCAGGTTTGATCGATCGCGCGATCAATGGGACATCCATGACCGACTTCTCCTCGAAGCGCTCCTCAAAACCGGCCCCTGGTGACATAAATAATGGCTCGCGACCAAATATCAGAGTGATTTAAAGAGATTCACCGACAGACGACGACGTATCGATTCGTGCTCGCGTGCTCCGCTGGTAGTATCTCGTCGTGCCTGCCAGAGGCGCGCACTAAGACATCGGCCCGCGGGTGAACCCGATAATGTTATTCTCGCTCTGTCGTGTCAATGAAAAGGGATACGCGAAAATAGCTCCTTGCTCGGCTTAACGAGGTTCTGGAGAGCGCCTCGAGACGTCCGATCGTTACGGTACAATTACCCGAGGTGATATAGCAGTTGCGTACATATATGCGCGTAAGTCGGTCATTCACCCCCCCGGTTTTCATCGGAGGAGGCGAGTCCTGGGGACAAATTTATAGCGACTGGGTTGAACTTTGGCGTGAAACGCGCGGCGAGTCGGCACCGCGCGCCGAGCCGGTGAACCCCGATCTTATCTCTCGAGAAGCGTTTCCTGGACACCGGAGAGTGGAAAGATCAGGGACGGTGAGTAGCGCGCCTTGCCGACTCGGCGCGATTACACCGTATCAGCGAGGAGTGAAATGTGCGGAGCTTATATTTCAGCTTTCTCGCGTAATGTCGCGTCCCCGGAAGACGCGACGAAAATGCCGGAGTACCGCGAACCGGCGTCGAAGTGCGCAGAGAGGATCGGTGAATATACAATATGTAGATCAGAAGAAAAATAATGACATAGAAAGCACGGAATGCAATTCACTGTTACCAAGCAATTTTTCCCCTGGAGATCCAGTCTCGTCGTACAGGATAGAGCGATTTCTCGAAGGACTGAGAAAAAGATTTACCGTTGTCACACAATTAAATGTGATCTTCAATGGTCATAAGTGCACATATATTCGATTGGAATATCAATTGGACGTATATAAATATTATTAATTGAATTAAAATCGAATAAATGTGCTCCCAGGACTATGCAAAAACAAGTTTATTTCGATCAAATAAATTGCTTTCTCAGAGTACCATTCGAATCAGCTTCGACCACGATTATCTCGTTATCCATCGACTTTCGGCCGACGTTGGTCTAATCCGTTTCTGTAGATCGAGCGATGATCTTCGGAAAGGTGTTACATCAAATTAGTCAAAAGTTGACAGCTAACGAGATAATGGTGATCGAAGTTGATCGGAATAGAAACATTCTACCCTACCCTTCACACGTATTATATATTATTGCAACGTCGCAAAGGCTAGCAACTTCATTTTCCACGCAAGAAATCAGACACAGCCTTTTCTTCGCATTCCCTCCCCTCGATAGAAATTAAATCACCCGAAGAAAAATACTTAATTACATCACAGTCATCGATCGTCATACGCGTATCACGGATGCTTTTCTCATTATCCAACTTTCGATCGTCAATAATTACAAAGCAGCACCCCCTCCGCTGGAACACTGCCTCCCAAAGTTTTCTCAAATTTACTTTTGACACTTTCGATCAGCAGCGCGCACGCTAGTCGCCAATCACGTCACTGCTCACCAGTTTCAAACTAAAGCTTCGATTTTGCCGAGCAAACGAACGAATTAAACGTCTCGCTCGTCGTGTCTTTTCGTTCAAAAGTACCGTGGCGATAAATCGTTCGAACCGTTGGTATAAACGTGCTCGAATTTAATGACTTTAATATTCTTTCCAATTCGTATCCTCCGAAATCGACGTGATCGTCGCTAATCGAAGCCTAAAATGCTGTTTCGATAATAAGAAAAAACCTTGCGAGACGGATCCTTGGAATTTCTCATTGATCCTTTCAGGCAGCTTCATAACGAACCAATGCCTGCAAGATCGCCTCGGATTTTCCAAGCGAGACGCCGATTCGGCGCTCACGCTAGCCCCGAGCATCGCCAAGTACCGAGATTCGAAGGAAAGCTTTCAAGCGCTGACCGACGGCCACTTCGGTTTAGACGGAATAATCCAGGAGGCGCGTTGGCCCACGGAGTGTCAGGTTGGTGAATCATTATCGATCGTGCAACGACACCGCGCGAACGTACGAACCCGATAAATTGCAGCGATCGAGAGGTCGGCGTGTTTCAGGTGATTCAAGAGAAGATACGCCACGCGGAGTACACCCCCGCCGCACCGGAGCCGTACTACGTTCCTACGGGAAAGGAACCAAGGCCAAAACCGGTCGGTGATGAATCCGGGACGGTGATATTCCGCTATTGTCCCACCAGCGCTACGAATTACGTATGCATCGCGAGATTCCTCGCGCCTGATGAAACGAGACAAAGAAACTCGCAGACCATTGCGCGGTTTAATCGTCGTGCTCTGATTGCCAGTTCAGCAGATCGTGCATCGGCGGAAGCGTCTTGGCCGCGGATTCAATCTCGAGCCCTCCCAACGCGATCTCGGCGGAGGGGTCGTCGACCGCGATCGGGACGTCCAGTACCGATCTGCAGTTCGAGTCGCGATTCGAATCTGGGAACTTGGGCAAGGTCATCAAGATAACGGACACGTACTACCAGCTGCACTTAAGGAGAGATCTGTACACGCAGAGGCACATGCAGTGGTACTACTTCAGGATATCGAACACCAAGAGCCGCACGATATACAGGTGGATGACTTTGCGCGTTTTCGTGAGAACGTAAAAGAGGTTCTGGCTAAACGATTGGACGCGAAGCTGATAACTTCTTGAGATCTTTGGTACCACGGGCTGACGATTAATGAGACTCGACTGTATATATACGTGTACATGTCGTTGGTTTGGAAGAAGACCGTCACACAAGTCCAAATTTCAGTAGGAGCATTTAAAGCTTATTGCAAATTCAAATTAAAAGCTATTGTAGAATGAGTTGTGTTGTCTGAATTTAGTGGAAGTCAAACAAATTCAGACAACAACTCATTCTACAATAGCTTGTAATTTGAATTTTCAATAAGCTTTAAATGCTCTTACTGAAATGTTGACTTGTGACGGTCTTCTTCCAAACCAACGATGTGTCTCCTTTCATTATCTATAGATTGATAACGGGAAGACAAAAAATTCCAGTCTTTTGGGCTTATTGAAATTAGTTCCCAACAATTACAAGAACGACCATCTTTTTCTACAGGTTGTCCATCGTCAACTTTTGCAAGGAAGACAGCCTGTACAACGAGGGACTCAAGCCCTTGTTGTACTCGACCAAAGATGCAACTATGCATGCGGTGGGCTGGAGAAGATGCGGGGACAACATAACGTACTACAGGAATGACTCTTCGTAAGTATTAAAAAAAAATCCAGCCCCTCTCTAACATTTTCATAAAAATCTAATTTCTGAAATTGTACTACCTTGTTTGGTGTATTTGTTCTCGTCGATTCCGAAAATCGCAGATTTATCGGGGAAATCTCTAAGGGATACCGAGACACCGATGGCTTCCAGTGAAAAAAATTAATTTTTCGTACATAGAATCACCGATACCTTATATTTCCGTCTGCTGTAACAAACTCTTTTATTTAATTTTACCCAGTAGAATCCCACGATCAATTAAAACGAGTCGTTTACACATAATATAATGACAATACACGAAACTATCGAAGCAACTGACTTACAGTGACGACGAAAAAGAGAAGCACACATTGACATTCAACGTGTCCTTTCCGCACGATCGAGATACGGTGTACCTAGCTCACTGCTATCCTTACACGTACACCGATTTACAGGTAAGTCCGAACCGCTACTGATAACGAAATAAACGCGAGACTGCAGAGAAGCCTTGATTCTACATACCTTGTCGTCGTAGGAGTATCTAGGTAGACTCGCGAGTGATCCAGTCAAGGCGAAATACACGAAGCTGCGTTTGCTGTGCCGCACACTGGCGGGAAATAACGTTTATTATTTGACGATAACAGCTCCGATGTTGAACGATGACGCGCGAAAAAAGAAGGGAGTCGTGATCACAGCACGAGTTCATCCCGGAGAGACACCGTCCAGCTGGACGATGAAGGGGATCATTGACTTCTTAACCGGGGACTCGAATCAAGCTAGGGTAGGTCATGTGCCTGAAGTTCGGAACGTTCGTTTGAACGAAGAATTTCAACTTTAAAAGACCATGGCCGATGTTGATTTTATTGACACTTATAACTATAACTATAATTATAGTTTCAGATAGGCTGGAGGGTTCGAAAATGACTTAAAAAATCCTAATTTGACATTTATTAATTTTCTCAAAAGAAGCGTGACATAAGCGTAAAGATGGGGTAGCGGTGATTTCTGATAGTTGCCCAGTTCGCAAAACTGTCTCTATGAGTTAAGCAATCAATCAAATAAACACTGTCCATGGTCTTTTTAAAGTCGAAACTTTTATTTCAAATGAATGTTTGGAAATTCAGGCACACAGTAGGTCGAGCACATCCCTTATAAAGCCTTTCGACTCGCGAGTGATACCTAACGGAGAGCTCATCTACTATAGGAACTGCGAGAGAGGTTCATCTTCAAACTGGTACCGATGCTAAACCCGGATGGAGTAATCGTAGGGAACAACCGGTGCTCTTTGTCGGGGAAAGATTTGAATCGACAATACAGAACGGTGATGCGCGAAAGCTATCCATCGGTTTGGCACACGAAACTCATGATTCGCAGGTGAGGGAATATTCCTTGATGAAAGTAAAGGTCTCGAAGGTCGAGCAATTCGAGTCTTTCCCAGATTGATGGAAGAGTGTGGAATCGCGATATATTGTGACCTGCACGCCCACTCCAGGAGGCATAATATATTCATTTATGGCTGTGAAAGCAAGAGGGCAGGATGCTATGGTAGATTGACGGAGCAAGTCTTTCCTCTCATGCTACACAAAAATGCAGCAGATAAGGTAAACGTAAAAGAGAGCCTGCTCTGGGTATTGATAAGATGTGAGCTTATTGAACTCTTCGCTATTTTCAGTTCTCCTTTGAAAACTGTAAATTCCACATCGAAAAGGGGAAAGAAGGTACCGGTCGCGTGGTGGTATGGCTAATGGGAGTGCAAAATAGCTACACGATGGAAGCTTCCCTAGGCGGATCGAAAATAGGCTCGAGAGCAGGCACGCACTTCTCCACACAAGATTACGAACAGATCGGCAAAGCTTTCTGCGAGACATTGCTGGATTTCTCCGACGAAGATCCCATCAAGGTACGCTGCTTTGATTGTGACTCGATAACGCGTATTTTCTTCACAAGCGGAGCAATTTATCACTACACGATGATGGTATAGCGTACCTTTTTTTTTATAAGAAAGTAAATATGGTTTTTTTATGTTCTTTCACGCGGCTCGAATTGCTCGTGGTAAGTCGATAAGATTTTGAACAGCCCCTCTTATTGTTGACGTTAAAATCTAACATACCTGTCGACTTTCAGAACGAAACCATCGAATGCGAATCTAGGAACGTCTTCGAAATAAGATCATAGCAAGACTTATGAAAGAAGGATCCAGTGCCGACGAACCGACAAACATTAATCTGACTGACTACTCGAGGTGATATCACCGTCAAATCTTCTTTTTACACGGAGTAAAATGATTTAACAATCTTAGTAAAATTAGGTTCTGCTGAAAACTTTTTGCTCTGTCGTGACAAAAATATTACCCGTGGCAGCGAAAGATATGTCTAATTAGCAGTAAAAATATTCGCTGGGACAGCTGACCTTTTTACTGAAAAAAAACTTCACAGTGATTGCAATTATATTTGCAATTAATTCGACATAACTCTTACCGTCACAGATAAAATTTTTGTTACGGCAACAAAAAGTTCTCAGCAACACCTTATTCGCTAAGATTGAAAGATCATTTTTTTGTGTGTAGAAATATCAAAGCTTTCACTTTTATACAACTTCCATTTCATCCAACAGCGACGAAGGTGATACTTCCGACAGTTCATCGGAGGAAGGTAAATCGTTCTCCACAGGAGCCATAGAAAATATCGGACGAGAAACGGAAAGCTGTCGATATCTGTGCGTACCGCCACCGTCGCCGCTTCTTCCGAAAGCTCAAAGTACCGTCAAATTAAGGAGAATCGGAAAG
Source organism: Xiphydria camelus (assembly GCA_963678675.1). NCBI lineage: Eukaryota > Metazoa > Arthropoda > Insecta > Hymenoptera > Xiphydriidae > Xiphydria > Xiphydria camelus. The sequence goes on from OY783192.1 coordinate 37,749,596, forward strand.
AAAGTTTCTGCGGAGAAAATCTCCATTACGCGGAGAATATTCGAGGTAAGATATTAATTGACACCGCAATTGTCAATCGATCGCTATTACACGATCGTCTCCAATTAATCATTCAAATCAGACAACCAGAGCTGTTATGGATTTACCAACGACAGACCCCGGTAGCGATTTATGCGATTCGGACGACCAAGTGTTTCTGCCTCAACCGGTTCGAGACTTGAGAAAGACGAGGGGTGACTCTTTTTTTTATTCAATCAAACGATACTGTATTTCACGTCCGTTAACGAAGCTACGATTTCTATTCATTCGACAGTGGGTTCGCGGGAGAGTTTCAAAGCAAGGTCCGATTTATCGGATAAAGAAGAGCTCCCTAAGAAACAAAGCGCGAGAGGATGTTCGTCTCTGCCGCTGATCATTCGACCCCGCAGTTTGTCTCTGGGGGAGGAGTCGATAGCTCCCAAACTTCCTCACAAGTCCAGGCATCGGTTACGTTGTCTGCCACTGCCGAGGTGATCACCGAGCCCTACATGCCCATCGTCGAAATTAGATCTGTATATTTTGATCGGGATTTCCACTTTCGTTGCACAGAGTGACGCGAAATCTATTACCGATCCTGCCGAGAAGCCAAGACGTTCAAATCAAACTAACATCTCTGAGACGGCAAATCTGGACGGGAGTCTCACTCGACGATCGACGAAAAGACGAGTTCGACAACCCATTCTTGAAAAGCCCTCTGAGTTGGGGCGTATCGAACCTGGCTTTGACTTATCGAACCGACAGCGAAGCATTGCTCGAGTTGGTATTATTTTGCGTATCATCGCCTTCGCGGCAAATGTTATCGATAGTAGATTTATAGGATATTTGAATCGCGACGCGACGTAATCTGTTTCAGATCTTGCTCGAGAAAGTTAGCGTCGCTAGATTACATGCACAAAATGGAGACGGGAAAATCAAAGAAGAAGACGTTCGAGAAACAGGAGAAGATAGTCGACATTATGCCGATCGAGGATACCGCAGAGGACGAAGCGCAAAAGCCTGTTAAAAAGAAGAGAACCCGCTTCAAACGACAAAAAGCAGTCAATGTTAATGCGAATGCCGCGGAATCGCCGTCGACCTCCAGTAAGAGCGACAAGATCGAGTCGCTGAGACTGTTTGGCGTGGCGAAGCTTCCGAAAGCAGAATCGAAGCCAAAACTCGAATCGAAGAAGAAATTTCGCAAAGGTGGTATCGTCGCTACGGTGTCGGTCAACGTGTCGCAATCCAAACCGAAGCCAATCGTGGAACCCGTCTACGAGAGTTCCAGCTCGGACGACGCGACTGTCCACGCGAGACCGAAGGGAGCGAAAAAGAAGAAGAAAGTCGTGGGACGGAAGAAACGCGCATCGAGTGCAAATGTAATGCTCACCGCTGTTAAGCACGAAGTTAAATAACGTATCGGAGACTGAAAAGTACGTAGCTCTCGCACTGCCGTTGCAAATCCTTATAGAATTCTTTTTATAAGAAACTCTTCGAGAAATTCTGTGGCAGGAAGTCAAATGGACATAAGTTCCATTTAGTCATAAATCAACTTATGCCCTTTTGACTGCCTGCCACAGAATCATCCATCGTGTCGTGTCTCGTCAAGTTGTCGTTCGACGTCGAAAAATAGGTCGTCGCAGAGAAAACTGACTACGACGTAACCTCAAAATGCGCGAGCGAATATCAGCGGACTAAATTGGTTTCGTCGTCTTTCGTAAACGGCGTGAAAAAAGCAGCGAATTTATACTTGTTCGTTCGTTCTCACGAACTTCGCGTACATACAAAACTGGCGGCGAAAAGAATAGCTCGTAGAATCATCGAAAATTGCGAATGTATCGTCTTGCTACCGCGAAGAAAGTCTTCGTAAATGTTTTTACCCGATAAAATTATTACGAAATAAACAAGTCTGTTCGCTCACCTATCGCTCACCTGAGGATGATCGATCTCACACGCTGCACGAACATCGGTGGAGTTTTCAGCCTCCGGTAATCCCTCGGTACACATGTATGAATCTCGATCCGAGATTCCTACTGATGTCCGCCGACGTCCCGTGCACACGCTCACAACCAGCCAATGGCACACACACCATCTTCTTCCGCTTCGTTTCTTCTGCCGTCAGGGGGGGGAGGGGTACATACTGTGGCGACCACTACCTGTCATGCTGTAGCGGCCTGCCACCAGACGGCGCCGACCCTCTCGGCTCTCGCTAGTGATCCGACGGGCAGTCATTATATGAGGACGCAACTGCCCGTCTCTCACGGAGGAGTCACGGAGCGTTTAACCGCAGGAGTCGGCCTAGCCTTACTGACGAGTCCACAGGCCGACTCCGGGATGAAACGCTCCGCCGATTAGGTGGCGACCATAGTGGAATGGTTGAAAGGATTAGTTTATCGAGTTTTGGTTGAGATGACGAAATATTAGTTTCATACGCGAAAGAAACGTTACTTGTTGCGGTTGTTTAATAATATGTTAGTAAATTGTGGTTCCTTTTAAATTCGGGATCCGTCTCAAATTCTGAAACAAAAATTAAGTCTATAAAAACAGAATACATATCGTCGGCTTCACATGAAAAGTGCATAAGTCCAAAATGACTGTCGATTGTGTAAGAAACAAGCAATCTTGCAAATTCAACTGATTTTTGGAAGTATTTTATTGTCCAGTTGTTTATCTGAAAGTTTGAACTTTTGTTTGATAATCCCATGTACATGGTATATATGTAGTGAATTGCTACAAGCATCCAACGACGCGTTTACCACACCACATGTGGTCATTTATTTCACTTTTCCTGCATCACACGGTGGCTTCCGGGGTAAATACTACGTCGCTTTCCATTTCTCGCACAAGAATAACAAACCCATCGTGCTGTTAAACCGGCTCAAATCACCCATGGTCCATTTCATTGGTTTGATATTTTAACTCTGTGTGGATATAGTACTTGTCCATACTGTCGAAAGAATGTCACTCAAAGAGAGAGAGCGTTCCGATTTTATCTCGAATCACGCGCGATTATTCCGTTACCCACAGACTTTTCACCTATTTCGGTATCATTCTTTTTTCTAGATCGAAATACAATCTACAAATCAGCCAAAAAGGGCAAGGGTGACGGGATAACAGTGGCCAAAGCTCGTTGGAAAATTACCTGCACATTCCCCTCCTAACTTATCATAATTACCATTTTTACCACATTATGTCTTTCGGTCATTATATTGAAGGAAATCCCAAAAAAAAATTGATCACAGATACGGTAGTCGCGCTCCTTTAAATAATTACACCAAACAGTTCAAAGTATCATTGCGCACCGCGGAAATAAAAGGCCGAAAAGCACCACCGATCGTTTTGGCCGATTATGCAACGCATGAGGTGTAAAAACGGCACCGGTATCATGTCAACGTCAATGTTAAAGGGAAACAAAATAACACGTCCGAAGTGCGAACCTTCCACGATAACGTCAGCAGACGTAGCAACGCTGGGTCATCGAGAGCTGACCTGGATATCCGTCGATTGTAAGCGCAATTCGAATAGTTCTCACGGGCTATCGCGCGCGACGGTACGAAAAACTGCGATCCACGTTCTTACACACGGATCGCTCATGGACCGTGGACGAATGTCGTTTACTCGGGAGGGTGTCCGATGCATTATGCTTTCCGGATTTGAGAGGTCGCGCCCCGAGTCTAGGGGTTGCGACTTATTACCGGCAACGTCTCGTCGCTCGATAAGTTTCCTCGCGTGCGCCAATGGGCATGTTCACGATTTTTTTTTCCGCCCATTCGTTAATACTTTTTGTGCTTATTAATAAGATGTGTTTGTTTTTTTTTCGAGCACTAATTTCTTTTTTTTTTTTAATGTTTAAAGTTTGACGTCGATTCAAACGAAATCCTTAGTGACGTCACTGAAGCCATTGGCAAGGGCCGAAACCCGGGTTTGTGAATGGTGGAGAATCTGTTGCCCGACTCTGATTGGTCAGTTAAAATGGCGGTGAAAGTGCGACGCTTTAAAACGAATGCCTTTTTGAACATCTCAAAAATAATGGAAAAACATTTTTTTAATTACCCATTTTTTACCTACATTACTTTAATACCCTAATCTTCCGATTCATGCACTTTGAACAGTTGTACAAAAAATTGTGAACATGCCCATTCCGCTGTCAAAGGACGACAGCCTTCTCACGTTATCTCTCATAGTTGTCTTTGCCCGAAGTCAAAGGCCTCCGATAAGGGCGTTTCTAAAACCAGATAAGATCTGGAACCACCCCCTTTCGTACATTTCCTTCCCATTCCCATCGATTCGAATTTCGTACGAAGGCGAAACGAATTATCCAGGATATACGACGATCCACGAAACTACCCCGAGCATTTCTTCCCCATCGGCTCACGCTCCCCGCTACCCCTGTTCGCCTGATACCCACCCGATCGCATATGTAGAGGGAGTCGCGAGCTTAGACGCGTTTAGTCGTTTAGAAAAGCTTTCGGAAGCCGAAAGAACGCGTTCATGAACTCGTTTGAACGCCACCGCGCGAGGGGTGTCGAGGGAATTCGAGATATTTCCTCCGTCCAACTGCAGTATTATTTCCCAAGCATTTTGCGTAATCGATCTGGTCTACGCGAAGCGAGTCTAGGTGAGCATGCTTTCCTAGTACGCAAAGTTGCCTAGCTGGGAGCTTTGTTACCAGGGCAACGGGGTGGTACAACCATTCGCGTCTACGCGGTCACTGTTAGGACTCTCGGCATCGTACGATCCATCCACCGCATCGACGCTGGTATCAGGACTCCCGTTCAGAGGATTTTTAATGACTCCTTGTATTTAAAAAACGACAATGGCCCACTTGAAGGCACCAATGCAAAAAGTGCCTAAGTCACATTTTGCCGTCTTCGAGAAAAAAACGCTTTTGAAAAGTACGACACTCTGATCTTAATTTTATTTAAAACCACACGTTCTAATAGTAATAAAATATAATGTGTTAAAAAATCAAGTAAATATCAGCAAAGGTAACATTTTCAAGAAGATAAGAAACTTCAAAAGCGTTTTTCTCGAAGACGGCAAAATGTGACTTGGGCACTTTTTGCATTGGTGCATTCACTTGTTCAATGTAAGTTCAAGGCTGGTTCAGCTTGAACTTACATTGAACAAGTGGGCCTAAATAATTTACCTCGATTACACGTCTCCCGTCGAAATGCGATACCGCTCTACCCTGCGTAAATTTTCCTTCTTGGCGTAAAAGTCACACCAAACCGGGTCGACCGGGTGATTCCAATTGGCATGAGTCGCGTAAAATTAGACGCCATGCGCAAATCGCGGCATTGTTTGCTAATCGCGTAACACTCGGCGTGTAAATCACGCACGGTATCACACGTCGATGACTCGTGAATCGTAGGGATCGACGGTAACTTGCGCTTTTTACTCGAAATTGTTCCATACGCATCGAATGCCGGAGATTAGAAAAATGATGCCAATCGATGGAGAGCGACGTTAAAATTTAATAATCTCGAGTCCTTCGGCGCCCGAGAGAACGCGGTGCAGCTAAATTTCGCTCTTCGTGTCAAGTGGAATTCTACCGAGTGACACTGCGCGATCGAACCGTGGAAGATTCGGATAAAATAACGATACCTACCTCGATTCGGGGATAAGAGAGTACGGGAATACGTAATTGAACCGGGTGGAGGCGTAAATGACATTTTGACGAGCACACAAAATGACACGCATGCCCGTGCACTTGCCGTGTGCATTTATGGACGCTCGAATAGTCGTCACAAATTTGTCTCGGTGTGTGAACAATTTCACGCGAATATGTAGGCCCTACGAGGCATGCGGATGCAGCGTCCGAACGTACAGTCGCCAATGACATAGACCGAGACCCATTAGCGATTCTAGCGCGGCCAAAGTCCGTACACCGCGATATCAATTATATTGGCGTGAACCTTCGTGGCCCAGGAAAGTGGGAGCCCGTGATCGCCGCTTATAAATGGCCGGACGCGGTTAGACGGTAAGCAGTTCGGTGGTGGTTCATCAACTGCGACTCATCGACTGACGAATAGGTGGGTGTACGGACAAGTTGGAAGAAGCGTGTCGTCTACGGGGCTGGATTACTCGAAAGGAAAAGCTGGACGTGAAACCGCGGAAAGACGAGTGACGACGATCGTAAATAGAGCGCGACTATATTTCGGAGTTCAGTTTCTATTTCGAATTTCTCAACAATACTTCGGAGAAAGATTTTGAGTTGTCGACTTTATGTACGTCGATGCGACCGTCGTATTTAAACAGTTTCACTTTAAATAACCCTCCCAATTTTTCGTGAGCCATTTTAACAGTCAGACGTGACAAATACCATCGTGATATATTGTCGTATAGCATGGGTGTAATATTTTGAACGACGCGATCTGAGAAATCGTATTTTATGTTATATGTATATCAAAAAAGAAAAAGAGTGCGACGAAGCAGTAGTTACTTACACGCGGCGCCCCTTCCGATTTCAGAATATAGCTGCCAAAATGTCTGCGGCTGGACCGGAAGTGGTGGCAGGATCGGTTGCGGCGGCCGCGGCTACCGGATTCTCGGCCACCACCGCATTCTTCGCCCTTCTCCTTCCCGCTTTGGTCCTTTACTACGTCTACTTCCGCATTTCGCGGCGTCACATGATGGAGCTCGCCGATAAGATCCCCGGACCCCAGGGACTTCCCTTTTTCGGAAACGCCTTGGAATTCGTCGGAAGCTCCGACGGTAGGTCGTAATGAATGACATTTCATAATGCGACCGCGCGAACATTTTCTCACCCTTCCGCGTTTTTCCTCCTCAGCCATCTTCCAGAAGATCTACCAGAGGTCCTTCGAATTCGACCAGGTCATCAAGCTGTGGATCGGTCCCAAACTCGTCATCTTCCTGATGGATCCTCGCGACGTCGAGGTCATCCTCTCCAGCCACGTCTACATCGACAAATCGGCGGAATACCGATTCTTCAAGCCCTGGCTCGGAAACGGTCTTCTCATTTCCACCGGTAATTATAAAATCTTTCTCTCGGCGAATTGATTGCGTACTTTTAAAGATCGCATCTACCTACACGGGAAAAATGATAATGAAGTTTTAACAAAGCCAGGTTTTACTGAAAATGTCTTGCCATCATGACAAAAATATTATCTATGGCGGCAAAGGATATGTCCAATAATAGTAAAAACATTTGCTGGGATAACAAATAGTTTTACCGAAACAAATTTCACGGCGACTGCAGTTATATTTCCTACCATTGAACATAATATCTTTTGCTGTCGTATAATATTTCTGTCATGACAGCAAAAAGTTCCCAGCAAAACCATGTTTTGCTGAGACTTCAAAATCATTTTTTTGGTGTACCTATATTCGAAAGATTCGTCACTGTCTTCTTCCCCGACGGGATATTTACTGGAAAAATTCTCATAACACCTGAACTTTTCGAGTTTCAAAAAACGTCGCAAAGATCAGAGGGGTTCGGGACATCGGGAAAATGATAGAAAAGTGTTTTTAAAAACTTTCCTTTCGATTTCTTTTTCCCGCGCTGCAACAACTGGCGTACAACCGATCGAGCATATTAATTTCGCGCGCCTCTCTCGATTCGTCGCGCGAGCAGTATCGAAAGTAAGCAAGCGTCGACGCTTGATTCGCGCTTAACTTTCCCGGCGTGGCGTGGCGGCGGCGTGGGCTCGCGCTCGTCGAGATGGTCTTTTTTCGGTGGGGAAACGCTCGTTTTGTTTACGCGTCGCGGGCGCATGCAATTGCAGCGACAGCCGCGGTAATGACACGGAGAGTGAAATTCTAAGGGGCACACCCGATACTCGCCGAGCAGGAAGAGAGATCCGAGCCGCGGTGCTTTCTCCGCGACGATTACTCAATACCCTCTCTCCTCTCCTTCGGCTCTCTTACCTACCTATCTTCTACGAATATCCCGAGAACGGCCGTGCCTCTCTTTCCAGGTCAGAAATGGCGCGCTCACCGCAAGCTGATCGCACCCACCTTCCACTTGAACGTGCTGAAGAGCTTCATCGACCTCTTCAACGCCAACTCCCGCTCCCTCATCGAGAAGCTGCGCCGCGAGCAGGGCAAGGAGTTCGACTGCCACGATTACATGTCCGAGTGCACCGTGGAGATCCTCCTGGAGACGGCCATGGGGGTGTCCAAGACCACCCAGGACCGCAGCGGCTTGGAATACGCCATGGCTGTCATGAAGTAAGTTTAAGAACGGGGAAAGAAAAGATTCGTCGCGAGGAAACATCGCGGCGTGGAGAGTGCATCGCATTTGTTTCTCGTCTTCAGGATGTGCGACATCCTGCATCTGCGTCACACGAAGGTCTGGCTGAGGCCCGACTGGTTGTTCAACCTCACCAAGTACGGCAAGGATCAGATCCAGCTGCTGGACATCATTCACGGGCTGACGAAGAAGGTCATCAAGCGCAAGAAGGAAGAGTACAAGAGTGGAAAGCGCGGCCTGATCACCTCGCAGTCCGAAGCTAAGGACGCTAAGGGCGCTAAGGTGGGGCTGGAGACGACTTCGCGATAATTCGAATGCGTTGATCGGAGGATCTCGTATTGTACGATACATGAAAACTCTTTTCTCCCTCGCTCAATTCCAGGACGCGAACACCACCGTTGTGGAGGGTCTGTCCTTCGGGCAGTCCGCGGGACTCAAGGACGACTTGGACGTCGACGATAACGACGTGGGAGAGAAGAAGAGGCTCGCCTTCCTGGACCTCCTCATCGAGGCCGGTCAGAACGGAGTGGTCCTCACCGACAAGGAGGTCAAGGAGCAGGTCGACACCATCATGTTCGAGGTGAGCGCGCGCGCTCGTGCGATCGACTGCGAAATTTAGCTTCGTCTCTCACCCCAACACCGCCGTAATCCACTCCGCACCGCTGCAGGGTCACGACACCACCGCTGCCGGCTCCAGCTTCTTCCTCTCCATGATGGGCATCCACACCGACATCCAGGAGAAGGTCATCCAGGAGCTGGACGAGATCTTCGGCGACAGCGACAGACCCGCCACTTTCCAGGACACCCTCGAGATGAAGTACCTCGAGCGCTGCCTCATGGAGACCCTTCGCCTGTATCCACCCGTACCGATCATCGCGCGCGAGCTGAAGACCGACCTCAAATTGGGTAAGTTTCGCTCCCCTCGCGTAATCGCAATTCGCGACTCGCACCGAAGGCCGATCGATCGACCGCACCTCGACCGTTTTCTCCGCCCCAGCATCCGGAGACTACACCCTCCCGGCTGGATGCACCGTCGTCATCGCCACGCTGAAGCTGCACCGCATGCCGCACATCTACCCCAACCCCGACACCTTCGACCCGGACAACTTCCTGCCCGAGAAGACCGCCAACCGTCATTATTACGCCTTCGTGCCCTTCTCCGCCGGTCCCCGCTCTTGCGTCGGTCGCAAGTACGCCATGCTGAAGCTGAAGATCCTCCTCTCGACCATCCTGAGGAACTTCCGCATCAGGTCCGACATCAAGGAGGAAGACTTCAGGTTGCAGGCCGACATCATCCTGAAGAGGGCCGAAGGTTTCAAGATCAAGCTCATCCCGAGGAAAACCGGAGTCAAGGCTTGAGCGGGTCGAGTCGCCGAGAGACGAGTGACGATGCGGTCCGAGGGTGCGTTTCTCGGACGTTTGTGGTAGGTTCGACGGAGGTCTCCTGTATACGTTGTACGTATTGTAAATTGATTCGAGTGACCGTATAGGATGCGCAGTGTTATCGTATGTTTTCTGTTGATATTTATCTCGAGCAATAAATTATGCAGCCGACGCGCTGTGAAACCTGAGATATCCTGGTTCGTCTCACGTTTCCCCGGAATCCTCCCTCTCAACGTCGAGATGCTCTTATTTACGGAACTACTTTTTATTCGATGTCGACGGCTCTTTATGTCGAAGCGCGGCTCGAAAAATGATTTGCGAATCATTCCATACTTACCGTTAAATAAGTATGACGAAGTGAGATACTCACGAGGGCGTATCCTTCAACCGTGAACTTTAGGTGAAAATTCGCATATGTTTTTTCCAAGACCTCGCTTGGATTTGAAAAAAGTTGTATGCCAAAATCGATGAGAAATTCATAATAGAAGAGGTAATCGCGATCGAAATAGGTATAGAAACACGGGTATGTATGGACCTTCCTATCGTATGATGAGGATAAAAAAAGAATAACGCATCAGACCACAAGATTACCTTGGCATCGCGTCGACTCGCTCGAGACTCAGCGCTGCGTTCCACCAGTAAGACTCCTGTATTTTCGGGGTAATAAAATTAACTGTAAAGAGAAATCGTACGATAATTCATTCTCGAAAAGAGTTTCCTCATCATCCGAAATGTCACGGATGCGTCAGCCAGGCTGGAAAGCCTGCGACGAATTCAAGAAGAGGATCAAATCGCGGGAGGAAAATCGGGAGGGTTATGATGACCAATCGGACGCGGAAAGGGGTAGCGGCGAGCAGAGTTCGCGGCCGCCCAGGTTCAAGAACTTGGCGCAAACCACCGGTCGCGACAGGGCGACCGTCAAAGCGAATCTGAAGGCCATGCTACCGATGCTGACGTCGACCCAAGTGAGAAGGTGAAACTCCCGTATCTCAGTTATATATTATACATGTGCGCATGGACGATAACGACGCTCCTCGCGACTCGATCCATACCTGGCGTCTTTCCGAGACCGGACTTGCGGTTGTAAGCGATACGACCGCGACGCCACGTCGCGCTCTCCTCCTCCGTCACCTTCGCCGGCGAGTTGCCTGTCGACAGACTCGCTTACCGCGTCAAAGACGGCCTCTCGTATCTCCTTTCAATGACGATACACCGCGTTTATCTCGGCATTCCGTCGTGTGTGAATTCCGCTGCTGAAAAATGAAAGAGACCGCTCTAAGAAAGACGGAGCATCGTGATAATTTTTAACGATACGATGGATGTCCAACGTACGCGTTGTAAATAGACGAGTTACTTCCCCAAGATTACCATCATTGCAGCCATCGTATACCGCATTGCGACGCCGTGATATTGAGCCTCGAAGAGGTGGGCTTCGAAGACGCGGCCCAATATCTAAAAATGCTGCTGAACCTGGACGAGGAAACGAGGGTGCGAGCTGGACCGGGAACGGTCGTTTGGAAGCGACCCAGATTGAAGAATCGAAACGAATTCCTGGACCTGCTGAAAGTCCACTTGGCCAAATCCAACGAGGCTAAGAAAGACGGTAGATATTATAATCCACCCCAACGGAAGATCCAACTTCACCTGTTTTTCGTTCAACTCCAGGCTCCTCGGTGATGCAAGCGACAGCGATGCTGGAAGCGGCTTTGAAATTCCAGAGAGAATCGAGCGAGTGGTCGTGGATCGCGAAACAGCTCTTCGAGAGCGCGCTTAAGCTCGCGGAGAGCATAGAAGGCGACGATAGTCAGACGATCACGATGATAAGATATCTATACGGACGATTCCTTTTCGAAGACAGTCAGGAAAAGCCCCAATTTTTTCCACATCAATTTCTACCTTCCCAAAAGACTAAAATTAACTATTCGTACTAACGCATCGCAGTGAAGGATCCCCAAGAGGCCTTGGACCACCTGAACGAGGCGCGAGAGTCGTCGCAGGGTAAAATGTGGAACGCCTCCAAGCTCTTGGGATTCAAGCAGGAGAACGTCTTCAGGGAGTCGTGCAATCTGCTCCACAAGGCGCTGCTGACTCTAGCGAGGCAGGTGCGGGATGAAAATCCCGAGCTCGCGGTGCGAGCCTGTCGAAACGCTCTGAAAAGGGCGACGGATTGTGAGTGCCCCAGTTTTATTCGCACTCGGGAGTAAGTGACTCGAATCGTCGACCTTCCAACCGAAGCCGCGCACGACGCTTACATCGCGGAAGCGCTGTACGAGCTGGGCAAGAGTCAATTTCGTACGGGGGAAAGCAAGCAAGCGTTGCTGAACTTCACGAAGCTGCTGTCACTGACCACGCGAATACCGGACTTGGAGGGCATATGCGACGCCCACATGGAACTGGCTTTTACCTACAAAGTATTCGCGTCGCGCGAACGTCATTACCTCGAAAATAAATACAAGCGGGTGTCGGTTATTTCTCGATGACCAATGTCTCGCGTCTTACCCCGGCACAGGATCTGGGCGACAAGGAGAACACCATGAAACACTTGCGCCTGTTCAGGGAATCCGCGGCGGAGTTCCAACTGCCTTACAAACTCGCTCAGGCGCATTATCATACGGGGGAACACCTACTCGATCAAGTACGGGGCACGTCACTCGTCTCTCTCTCTCTATCTCTCTTCCTCTATTTTTCGCAAAACAGACAGTTTTCTCCTCTCGAACAATTCAGGGTCATCCACAATTGGCAACGCCACATTTGGAGTACGCGTTCACCCTTTACAATGATCTCGGCCTCATGGACGAGGCCAATCAGGCGCGGAGCGTCGCGGCGGTATCGAAAGGTTCGAAAGGGAGTTCCGCGCCTAATCACCGATGACTCTTGTAAGGACCGTTTTCTCGAGCAGGGCAGCAAGTTCTCGATCGCTACATCGATCTGACGCTGAAATGCGGCGATTACGACCAAGACGCCACGCTTAAAATTTGTTACTGGAAGGACGGCAGAGTCCCGTTTTGGACCACGAAATCGGAAACGGAAATGACGGGTGAGAGCGGTGAGTTGAAATTAGATTCGAGTTGAGCGAAAGGGGCCTCTGTCAATTCATCGTCGTTGACGATATTTTAGTTTCGGAAGAATCTATCGAAGGGCGAAGTATTCCGAGCAACGAGACACTCGAACGAACGTCCGATTATTCCTTATCGGCTTCGAACGAAAATGCTGATAAGACTGGAAGCGAACTCGACCTCTGAATAAAGTTTCGAAGAAATGAAAGAAGTAATATGAATTGTTTAAGTGCATCGTCTCGTTACAGCATCTCGTTAACGAGATTCTACGTAAAATTTAAGTAAAAACCTCGAAACACGAGAGAACTTGCAACTACGAATAAAAATTCAACGTTCGTTAATATCCTTCTAATCCAAGCATCCTTTAGGAACGGCCGAACGACACGTCAATTCAACGAAATTCAAGTTGCACTCATTGAGATAAAATACAGTCGATTTCCACCGTATTATATACAAACGAATTGTGGTACAAACTTTACAGCGTACGCGTACGGGTATATTCACGCAGCGAATTTGTACGACTAAAATTTAAATATAATTCAACAATTCCCATAATGCCAAGTTTGTAGACTATTTCGTAGTCGTGCGGAGCATCTCAAATTAATCGCGATTCCATTTTCTCACTCGTCCTACGTACTTAACAATTGAATTTCAATATGATATCCGCGAATCTCGATTACGAATTTCTTCACGATTCCTCCGCCTCTTAAAAATCACGAGCACTCCTGATGAAAGGAATAAAAGAGTTCGACTCAACTGTGCTGTAGAGTCAATGTAACCTTCGTAAAATATCTACCGCCACGACGGCGAAAAAAATCCTAATCTTATATACTACGAGTATATACAATGATAGACCCACACCTCATACTGCATACGCAGTCGAGCCGCGACGACGGAAATAAATACCGTAATGCAGTACCGATCAATTTCAGTTATATTGAAAACGGATAACAAAGACGGTTGCGTTAAAGAATCTAGCCAACGTGGCGGTTCGACGACGTAATCTTAAAACCTATACAAATGTATTATATATACGAGTAGTTTGCCATGTCGAAATTGAAGCACCTTAAACAAATATTTGATAATGTACCTTGCGACGTCGATACACTCTATCGTTAGTGTTGGGTCGCTAAAATTCGGATGGTGTCGATCTTTTTAGAAAATATTTTCCGCCCTTCCACAGGGCGAACGGAATTTCGAGGAAAAGGGGACATTGAAACAAATCCATGTGCTCGAGCGTGGGACCTTTTCGAGATGCTTTCTCTCGCTATTATTCGGAGTAATCCACGCCTCGGCGATAGATAGAGCATAGGATAGCAAATGAACGTTGTCGTCGAGAACAAACGAGACTCTCTCGTTATTGACACAAATCAAAAATTTTACTTGAACACGAAATATGCTTACAAGATATATGTAGGTATTGTATTAACTGCTCATATTATCTGCTTTAAAAATATTTATCGTGAATTGTTTCATCGCAATTTCTATAACTACAGTCGCGATCCATGCCCGATGTATGATTCGCGTTAATTGTAAATTCTAATCACGGCTTACCGTTTCACAGTGATGATCCCTTTTGCTCTTTAACACCCTCGCCGCCGCGTGTATCTCTGGCGACGCATCCTGTACATACGAGCATGTATCGCTAGCCCCCCGCGGCAGCGAGTGTTAACGGTACACACAATGTACATAATTATACTTCTCTGATATTCATCCGACGAGCATCCATCGATATCGATACATCACGGATCGTTCGAAACGCACGATGTCCCGATGAAAGTTGCTCCGAAATATTTATTGACTTCGATCGCCTCTAGACGCTTCGTCGATCTCTTCCACATCGGGATCCAAAGACGGCATGTCGACGCTGTTCACCTCCTTGGAAATATTCTCCAAAGTCTCGGACACCACGTCGTCGTTGTCCTCGAGTTTCCTCGCGGCGTCATCGTTGTCGTCGGTGTGACTTTCCACCTCCCTCGTCGCCGAATCGAAAACTTCTTCGAGAATCGCCGAAACGGTAATCGCCGACTCGTCCTCCTTGTCGCAACGAACTTGTTCCGATCTAAGTTCGGATTTCCCATCCGCAGCTTCTCGCTCCCTAGTCGAATTGTCGATTTCCTTCGGCGCTTCGGCGCTTTTCGCTTCCTCGGCTTTCGCCTTCCCGTCCGTCGACTCCGCGAATTCCGTCGCGGAGGACTGTAGGTCGTGCTCCAGACTATTCTCCGAACTACCGGTGTCGACGATCTTTATTTCGGTGTCGCTCTCCAACTCCAAATCCTTTTCTTCAGTCTCGTTGGATCGTTCTGCCCGCGCATCTTCCTCCGTCGCTTTCGGGAGTATTTCCTCGGATAGGATCGTGCACTTCAATACTTCGTTTCTGATATCTTCCATTGTCTCGCCAATGTCTTCGCGGTGTCTCTCTTCACGAAGTTCGGTGACTTTATCATTGGAATTGTAACACGAGAGATCGATCGTCGCCTGATCTCTTCTATCATCTACCCGATCGATTTCCGTTATCGCGTCCGTACACCTTCGATCGTCGTCTAGCTGGCGAAGGTTCGTCGCCGTTGCCTCTTCCGGATTACCACCATCAATCGAGTTGTCATTGGTCGAGGTCTCAACCGCTTCTTCTTTGCCAGTCTTCACGACGGGTGACCGATCGCTACTCTTCGCAGTCTGCTCCCGTGCTGCGTCTTCCTCGAGGTCTGGCCGATCGCCGTTTACTTCTTCATCTTTCTTCTTATCCGTATCCTCTGCTATCGGCGCCTCTTCCCTCTCCTCATCGACAAGATCGATGATATCCGTTTGGTCATCGGTCGTCGCCTTCTCTTTCTCGCCCGCAACTTCGCGATCCTCTGGTTTACTTGTAGAATATACCGCGATCTCGACGCAGTCCTCGTCGTCCCGAGCCTCCGACTGATCGGCATTCGCCGTTTCGATCTCTTCCCGATCCTCGCTGCCTCTCGTTCGATCAGATTTTTCCGTAGCTTCGGCTTCATCGCTCAAATTATCCTTCGACCGTCTCTTCTCTCGCGATCGTCGAGGAGTCAAAGTGTTCTCTTTCGTATCGTCAACGCCAGCTCCCTCGCGCTCGAAGGAAGTTACGATTTGCTCGAAGTGAATACCGCCAGTCTCTTCCTTTCGCGCGGAGTTTTCATCGGGAGAAAGCGCATCCCCGTCGGGCCAAACCAACGTGCTCTTTTTCAAGATCGACTTGAGGGGCACCTTCTGCAGAGAAGGTACTTTTATTCGATAATCGGGCACTGCCGTCTTCTCGGCATCTTCGTCGCTTTGCGGATCGTGCGCGGAGGATTTCAACGGAGACTCCGCACCGTCGTTGCTGATGTTGTCAAACGCGTCCGACGAATCCCCGTTCCCGCCAGGTTGCTCGTCCCCGTTATCCTTGATCGAAAGCGAAGTTTTCGACTCGACACCTTCCACGTGCATCTTGTGCAACTTGATCTCCAGCTGCTTGGAATGCGTGAGCTCGTGCGTTATGCCGGCAAGCTTAGTCTCGTGCGTCGCACCGCATACTTTGCAAGTGTACTCGCCCGCGTCTTGCGCTACTTCCGGCTCGTCGGCTTTTTTACTGGACTGCTGCGACTTAGCCCTGCTCGCCAAAGTATTTCTCGCGACGGAGTTTGACCCGAAACTTCTCGGAGAAGGGCTCTTGAACTCCAAAGACGGGGCTGCTTCTTGACTGGAAATTGAACTAGATCTGGTTCCCGCGCGAGTCTCTCTCTTCGAGCGCACCTCTTGGACGGAAATCGAAGATGTCGGGGGAGAACGATTCGCTGCTCCTCCTCGCCGCTTGCTGCGGCCGTTGTTGCTGCTCGACGAGGAGTCGCTATCCGAGTCGTGTACGACAATGGTATCCATTTTTTCGACCGTCTTGACTCTCTTCGAGCTCTTGCCATCGGAATCCGCGTCGGACGTCGACGTTCGTTTTTTTCGACTCCGCGTCTCTCTGTTATCCGACACGGTGACACTTGTAATTTCATCGTAGTCGCGTTTTTTGCTCTTACGTTGCGAAGGAGTTCGCAAGGTTTTCATCTCCCTGGGAGATTGCACCGCGCGGGATTCCGAGCCGGATCCGCGAGACTCGACGTCCATGCCTCTTTCATCCTCCTTCTCGTCGGAACTGTCGTAGGATTTGCCTTTTCGCGAACGCTGTCGCGTGACTCGCGATGCCTTTTCCGTGCTGGACGAGATCGCGTCCGAATCCGTCTTATCGACACGATTCCTCGTCTTCTTGGTCAAGGGCTGATCCCCGCACTCGGAGCTCTCGTCTGTCACGACGAACATGACGTTACCGCGATCGTCCTTCTCGACTTTATACACCTTCTCGTCGTCCTTCAAAGACGAGGCGCTCAAAACGTCTTTCAAGAAAACCGTGCACAATTTCGTATCTCTGATTTTCGCGGCGTTTCGCTTCTTGCGCTTATTACCGGCGCGTGACGTGAGGGGATCCATCGTGATCCAGCAGGACTTGCACACCGTCTGGTGTGTTCTGTGAAATCGATACATGTCGCTGCCATTCGGAACGGAATTGCGACACTCGTCGCAAACGCGCAGTTTTTGTTTGCTCGACAACTTGGCGTCCGTTATCTTTTTCGCGCGTGGTCTACCGCGCGCCATGTTTCGCGAATAGTCGTCGGAGTCCGACGAGGTCCACGATTCGAAGCTGGATGGTCGAAAGAAAGTAGTCTTACGATTTACCACTATCGTTTCTGTCTGCAACATACCGGACGACGGAAAGTCAGTGGAAGAGTCTTCCGTCGACTTAATATCTAGGTTGTAATCGCGACGATTCCTTTTACATTCCGACGATAATAACCGTATCTGGTCACGTTTCCCGCGTTCGAACGAAAGCTACAGTTTTGAAGCGGCATTCGCGAACTCGGCAAAAGTGGAGCTGATACGGAACCTACCTTGGGCAAGTCGGACGAAGCGACCCTATCTTTGGCGATGCTCTTCAACCTGGTGTTCGCTTCTCGAGATATGTTTCTCAAATCGCACAACACATCCAGACTATATCGACACTCGAGGCAAATCGATAAGTCGCCACTGATCTTCTCGGCGATCTAAAAGCCGTACAAAAGAAAACTTGATTGCACGACGTCCGGCGACTTTTCGTTTTGACCTATATCGACTGATCGACTTACGTTATCCTCGAAACATTCGTCTATCTTCGAGAGGGAATCGCTCCTCGATCGACTGTTTTCTGAGAGCTCGAAGATGTATTCCTTCTTCTCGGGCTCAAAGCACACGCAACACGCGCTCTTATATTCGGCATTCCGAGCGCACCTATCCGCGTTGCGAGACTTTTTGTATTTCTTTATAAATTCGTTGCACTGATCCAACTCGAACGCGCATTTGTGACAGATCTTCGTGGACAAGGCGCTACTCTTATTGACCTGCCGTGAACAGACGGGATGAAGACGCTACGATAGTTACAGAACAAACTCGGATCGACTCGAACAACGTACATTTTGACTCGACACGCGAATCGAAGGAAACTTATCGTCGTCGACGATCGCGGAAGGAGAAATAAATAAATTTACTCGTAACACAAACGCTCGAAATCTCGCGCTGCAAAACTTGCAAGTTTTTTACGCGCACAACGAACGACGCTCGATTCGAACCGCCAAAACGCGACCTAACCTAAAAAAAAAGAAGCGAAACTGGCGATGCCGAGAGAAGACCGTATCGTTTCGCGCGAAACGATAAAAACAAACCGTCGCGATGAGGCGAAACGCTTTCCCGTAAAGCGCGTACCGGGGAAAATCGCCGGAGAAAGGAGAGTAAAGCGACCTACGTGCCGCTAAGTTGCCAATGCCGAGCGTGCGTTGCGCTCCCAAAATCCCGCAGAATCGTCCTCTTAAATCGGTCGTATCCCCTCGTGCGACAGTTAGCCGGAGTAAGTTAAGCAGAATTTTCAGAGAAATCGAGGTCGGAGAGGCAAACTACCTTGATCGACAGACACGTTTCAAGCTCCTCGGAGAAGGTTTTGTCGCTCCCAGCGAAGATATCCAGGAATACACCCTCGTCGCTCACACAGAGACAACAATAATTGCTCGACATGCTCCGTACACGGAACTCCCCACGGAACGGGAAATTCGCGGTGCGAAAAATAACGGAACTCTGATTTCTGACGTTCCGAGCGACACGATGACGTGGGAAAAGAAATAACGAAAACTACGTAGATATACGTGAGACGCGCGATAAACTGGCGGGCAAAACACACGCGAAGCGGAGCACGCGCCGACCGCCGTAAAGTTACCGCTTCTCGCGGTTCGATATCTCGATGCATCGTAGCACCCGAGCTACGATGTCGCGCCTGCGGAAGGCAACCGCGCGAGACCCGATTACTTCGATGTACGAAGGGTAGCATCTCGTATTATAGGTATAAGTGGAGCGAAGATCGAAATAAGTATATTTTTTTCATAAATCCACACTTCCTGTTCTCTTTGTTCCTAGCCTTCGATTTACATCAACACGAGCTAACGAAAACATTAATTTGTTGCCCAAATTCGAGCCGGAAGCTCGACCGCGCGAAATACAGAGTAGCTATAGCGATCAGGGATGACGCATTTCCATGATATTTCCATGATCTACAGATGTGAAATGTCTGTATGTTTCCATAATCGAACCTATGACTTAAAGTTTTTATCTATCGTCCATACGTCGGTCTATATCAAAGCCCATCGCGCTGCTGCACTCGCCACACACGCGCGCGAAAGACAGACGCGGTCAAATTTCTTCCCGGTTGCCCCCAACCCTTCTTTACCTGATGTAATCATTAAAATTCTCATAAATCTTCCCGAGCGGAAGTTTCACGGAGGGGACATTCTCTTCCAAAAAATCCAATCCTCGGCAAATCATGCCGTCGACGCTCTTCAGCGGCTCTACGATCTTAGCGGTAATCGGACTAAAGGCTCGCGCTCCCTCGCTCAATCCTTCCTCTACGATGTCGAACATCTTGAAGACCGTCTCGTGGGACTCCTTCGCGCTAGCGTAAGCTCCGGAGATCGTCGAGGTGACGGAAGCGACGATCGGAAGACGGCAGAGTCGACTGGCGCAGGGGAAAGTCTCGGTATCGACGTCTTTGACATCGGGTACCGGAACGATGGGATCGTCGATACCGAACATGTCGCTCAATTGCTGAAGAGAGAAAGAAGAAGAAGAAGAAGAAGCCCTCTAAGCCCTCTAAGCCCTCACAAAGAAAGATATAAAAAATGTAGTACAAATAAATGAATAAGGTAAATAACTACAAAAAACCCGAATAAATAGGTAAATAAAGTAAGAAAGGCAAAATAAAATAAATAGATAGAGCAAGTAAGCAGATAACGCAAGCAAGCTAAGTAAAGTAAAGTGAAGTAAAGTAAGAAATATTAATAGTAAGCCTACACTAATTCGAGAAATGAAAACGAGAAGTAACAAAGAAGGATTTAGCAGATGTAGATGTAGAGGGGGGGGGGGGGGAGTCACGGGGTCGAGATTGATCAAAGATTCGACAACTTTCCTATCTCGAAATAATCAGGAAACACTGACGTCCGAAATTTTCCGTCGAGAAATGACTGTCGGTGAGTAAACGATTGCCAATCTTTGCAACGACAGTCGACCCCTACTCCGTCACTATCATGTGTCACTGTCGCGAGCTAACGGGAATATCTCACGACGCGATTGTAAATACGCACGCGATAAGCGATGCATACGATGGCCGATGGTCTGTCGATGAAATCCTTCGGCTTTCTCGAATTCTCGGTCATCCCGAATAATTTCGCGAGAGAGAGGAAAATTATCGTTCCCGTCGATCGGGGAAGCGAGGAGAGGAGAGCTACTGTGCGCGCGTACACGCGATGCGAATGGGCTAAACTTGGAACAACCTCGATAGCTCGCGGTAGTTACTCGCGCGAACGCGACGGCGCTAATGTAGAAACTGGCGCGTCGTTGATATGTTTGAAAGAAGAGGTCCAGCGCAGACTCCAATTCACGACAAGATAAAATCTACGACGTCTCGGTCTTCCTTTGAGACTTCATCGGTGAATCCGCGATCTTCGGAATCGACGATAAATGAAAAAGTATCGGTGAGGGTGCAGGTTGAAGGTTCATTACCAGAAATGTGGATTTTTGCGAAGACATCGAGAGATACCTACATATGTATCTCCGGAAGCTGCGATAAACCGTGGTTGCTCAACGCACATAAAGACGCGTGGCTCGTTTTTTATACCCGCCCTCCTCGCATCGTCAACAAGAGACCCGCTGAATCGACGGAATTTCGAAGAAAAAATGCCACTGTAAGCGGAAGGGGTGAATCTATCGTTCGAAATGGGAGAAAGCCTTTTATCTCGGTGTAACGCTTTCTCACATTTCGCTCGCGTACGCGCGATAAGGGCCCGTATGATGCAGAGTTACCAACGTCGATCAGCTTTCGTGTTTCGACCGCTATCGTCTCGCAATTCCTGAACTTTCGAGCCAAATCGGAGTAACGCTTGGACGTAAGACGCGCGCGTCGAGATAAATTGATATCTCCACCGTATCTCCGCGCGTTCCACGCGAAAGTTCCATCGCGGATCGAGCGTCGCAGAGGGACGAATGAAGAAATCAAGCCGATGCGAGGGTGTACGGAACGGAGCCGGGGCCGTAAGAAAGGGGTAAAACAAATGAATGTCGCGTAATGAAAGGGATCTGCCGTGAATTCAGCGTCATAAAGTCCCGGCAGAGGCGTGGAAAATGAAGGCCTTATTTACTTCTCGCATTTCCATCGATCGCACGACTGCTGCTCCCCGTCAGCCCCTCGCTGTTCCTGTATGTAGAGCATGGATGTACGTATAGAGGCGCGCGGGGTCGAAAAAGATGTTCGGGGGATTGTACGAAAAATAATCAGGTCTCGCTCTGTGCTTTCGCGGGGGAGAACAGAAATAGGGGGGGTGGTCATCGTCGATAAGAATCGCTTCCTGTGAGATCTTACGTTCGTCTGAGTTCCCTGAGCATCGGGTTCTACGCGGTAGAAATGTGTGTTTGCGGTGTCGATCTATTATATGAATCAGGCTTCACAGCCCCTGTTTATTTCATTTTAGGGGGAATAAGAAAAATTTTGGCAAAAACGGGAACAATTTCGATTAAAAAAAGGAGCACTTCCAGGAATTAGTAACGTGTAGTAGTTTTGAAAAATAACAATTTTTAAGATACATAATAAATGTATGTCTTATGTTGCGTAACTTAAATCTGAGTATCGCAATCGGATTCAAGGAAAAGAGACTACTTGTCGAATCGAGTTTCTCATGAGAAACATTAATTCAACTATTACAGGTTATTATATTTTAAACGAGATATTTTGATACAGGTAGACAAAGTAGGAGTTGTATCATTTTAGCAAAAAAGAAAATGACCATTTTGAGACCCATTTCACGTAATCTGAAGCAGTGAAAAAAACACATTTAATTGAGAAGTTTGTGGCGAAAAGGACGTGGTCGCCATCTAATCGGCGGAGCGTTTCGTCCCGGAGTCGACCTGTGGACTCGTCAGTAAGGCTAGGCCGACGCCCCTGCCTCTATTTATGTATATTTCTCCGATTGTGGTGAAAATGAGCATTCCGATGATTTGTATTAACCCTTAATGAATCACATATTTCAGAAACCCCGTAAGTACACAGAACCTTACTTTTCAGGAAGGACGAAAAACTAGTAAATAGCCAATTTTTTATTTTTATTGCAATTCTAAACATGTGTTAATTTTGGAAAAATATTCTTTCATCGATTTGTATTAATTGTTAGGAAAAAAAAAAGTTATTCCTAATGTTATAAACAGATATTTATGATGTAATTACGGGGTTTCTGAATTACATGGTAAATTGCATTAAATTTCCTAGTAAATATTAAGTAAAATTAGCTGATTTAACATTTTTATTCGTGTAATGTGCAAGTACAATGTAAACAATTGTTATATGCCCTATTAGTCAAGAATATCTTCTGGGTCATCTTTATTCACCACTGGCCATTCAAAGATTTTATTGTAAAAGTACTGGACATGGTTACTGTCTGGCAAATACGGTTTGAACTTCTCAATATCTCTCATTTTTTTAACATTAAGAGGTATACGTTTACGGAGTTTCTGCACTACACGTCATCATAACATACCTCGAAAATACGATAAGATGCCTAGAAATAGCTGGGTTTCTGCATAAAATGGATGGAGCACCATTTCAAATAGAAGTTCCAGTTAAAACCTCAATTTTCCTAAAAATGTCACTTACGGGGTTTCTGAAATATGTGATTCAACTACTATCGTTGTTTTCATACCCGTAATTACTATCGTGGGGTGTTTGAACACCCCAATATTATATATGTATATAAAATATATTTTGTAATTTTTAGATGTTTTGTGATATAGGTATTCATACTGAATCTCTATATAAAGACCTTATACCTATAAGCAAAATAAAATTGATTACCTTTATAAAAGAACAAAACTAATGAAACACATCAGCAATATTCAAACCTATAAGATACGAGCAAAAATTCACCGCTGGGGTGTCCGGACACCCCACGATAGTAGTTAAGGGTTAAGAAATATACACTTTTTGACACATGCGGCGTAACTGATTTTATTTTTAATATTATCATCCACTTTTCTAAAAATCGATTTTTTCTAAATTTCCAAACGCGCGCGTCTGGAGTGTACCTAAGTTGCAGGGGGCTGGTCGAGTGCATCGCCAATTCGTTCCGCGCGTGGAAAAGTGACGAGAGAAAGCGCGCCACGTCTCACCGAAATTCATCGAACTTTATTTCGCTCTGTTCCCCTCCTCGAAGTCACTTTCGGGCTAAACGCTAGACTCGTAGATGACGATCTGCATGATCGGCTCCTTCGGCGGCGGAGGAGCGGCGGCGGTGATGTCCCTCAGAACCGCTTCCACGGCCTCCTCCCACTCGCGATCTTTGACGCGTCCCGCGGGACCCCCGCCGCGCTTGAGTCGCGGCATCGACACGACGGTTAAAACCCTCCTGGAAAGAGTGACGCAACGCCAATCGGTTCTCGACGTGCGATTATTTTCTCGTCCGAAGAATCGCGCGGAGGAAGACTATTGTCCGAATTGGAAAGCTGGCGGCTAATCATAGCAAAGGCACTCGGACTTGAAAAACAAATCTATTTTCTGGGTGGAACGAAAAAAAAAACATTTTCACATTTTCATTTCCAGATAAAGATTGTTTCGCTGATTAAATTATGGCGCTTCTGACAAAGGAGACGTTCAAATTGATACACGTGGTGTTAATTTTGTTAGTAAATGTTCCTCAGATTAAAACATAATTTTACATAAAGTCCCAAGCACTCCACAGAACGAACAAATCATTGATTACCGGACTGCGATAGTTTACCGTAAAAAACAGAGACCACGTGCAATAATTTGATGATCTCCTCAACCGGAATCGGCTACAGTTCGTCAGTAAAATCACTTTTAAATATTTGGAAATGAAAATGAAGCTAAATTCTCATCAACACCAACCGATGTTCATTATCCAGATAGACTCTGCATGTAAGAGTGTACGTATATGAAATGCATCGAGAAAGCAGTTTATTTGTAGTTAATAAATGTTTGTTTCAATATGGCGAAATAGATCATTTTATTGGATGAAATAAATATTTGCTTATACTGTTATGATATTTATTTGGCACAATTAGATCCTCTGAGGCAACCGTTCGAATCAAATAAAGATTTTAGTAATCAACATATTATATTTTCTCATCCTAACGAAATATTTACTTCGCCGTATTTTAAATGACATCGATCAACTATCAATAAACTCTTTTCTCAGTGCAGGACAGGATCCTCAAACGTTCAAAACCCATCAAAGCGATCGTAGACGTCACCGTCGACCAATCTAACCTGATGTCGGAGTGCAGCGCGGACATATCACCCCCGGCGTGCTCCCCCAGCTTCTTCAGCGTCTCCGCCAATGGACCGCTGAGAGCCTGGAGTCTCCGCCAAGACTGAGCGTACTGCCGTCTGACCAGCTCGATAATGGTGCTGGTCAACGCCAGGCCCACCAGGATGTACAGGGTGCACAGTAGCATGTACTTTGGCTTCTCTGTTCGCCGGGAACAAACCGGAAGTCCATTCGATTATAACCCGGCCGGTTCCCGCGTCGCCCGTTGATCCGCGCGTATTTTTCATCAGTTTCCGAAGCAACGTGATTTACGTCAGGCGCAGCGCGGAAACCGCGCCCGCTTTTCGAGCTCCGCCCCGAAAAATTCGGAAAGGCCTAAAGACGGAGGCTCGTCTCGCATATACGTGGTCCGGCGACTGATCCACGGACACGCGTTATTCGCCGGAAGGCGCGTATTAATAACGAATCGACGGGAGTGGAGCCCGGTTTTAATCCAAATATTCATGGAGCTCGCGATTGGTTCGCGATTATAAGCCGAATCGATACGAGCGCGCGGCTGACTTTTTCGATCCGGAGGACGGGAGGGACGACTATAGGTAAATCGGACGAGGAGAGCCACTGAGTAAGAAATTTGCCGATCCAAATAGCCGTCGACATGAACAGAGCCAAGAATATAGTTGTTTAGGTAAAACTTATTGTCGTTGAATCAAGTACACCGTATGAGGCTAAACTTACTCGCCGGGAAGGAAACTCGAATCACTGTTATCTCACATTCTATGAACTTTTGGCCTGCATCGATACGAGACTATTGTAGATGAAAATATAATCTTTGAAAAAGTATTATAAGTAGATACACAAATATGAGCGAAAAACTCATAGGTTGTGAGATAGCAGTGACTCGAGTTTTTTTCCTGCCGAGTTAGTTTAGCCTCATAAATTGTACCTACATTCTTGGCATCGTTTATACCGACGATCACTCGGATCGTCAAATTATTTTTCTCAGTGTCGCCAATCTACGCGAAAGCGGACTTCTACTCACTGGGCACCAGATCGCCGAAACCGATGGTCGTCATTGTGACGAAGCAGAAGTAGAAGCCCTCGAAAAAATTCCAATCCTCCTCCCAGAGCATAAAGAGAACCGCGCCGCACGCCAAGTAGAGAAAGAGGAAGGCTACCGCCGCCAGGGCTCCTGAAATTTGCGTCATTCCGAGTGTCCTCTTTACCTCGCGAGTCACGCGCACGTACCGAGCGATCGCCTCCCGGCTAGATTGTCGGGCACGCAGGCCTCGACTATCGGAGGTAGTCTGGATCTCAGTCTCCAGCCGACTTCGCTGACGGCACCGGCCATCAGCCTTCCCCAGTCCGCGATGACCGTGA
The DNA here is from genome assembly GCA_963678675.1 of Xiphydria camelus. Taxonomy (NCBI): domain Eukaryota; kingdom Metazoa; phylum Arthropoda; class Insecta; order Hymenoptera; family Xiphydriidae; genus Xiphydria; species Xiphydria camelus. The sequence continues at coordinate 37,775,530 of OY783192.1, forward strand.
GGGTCAGCGGGATGCCCACCAGCGCGAAGAGGATGCAGAAGACTCTGCCCCAGTTCGTCGTGGGAACGACGTTTCCGTATCCTGCGAAAGGTCGAGACAAATTTGCTCCCCCTCCCATTTCTCGGCGCGCGAAGAGCTTCGTACGAGAGAGAGAGAGAGAGAGAGAGAGAGAGAGAGAGAGAGAGAGAGAGAGAGAGAGAGAGAGAGATGAGAGAATCCGGCCGCGGGTTCGATTAACCAAAATTCCGACCGCTCGCTGGGTAGGACAATGCTTCTGCGACAGCGGGTGGTTTCGTTTCCACGTCGTTGATTAGCCCGCGGCTAGCGAGAGAGAAAGAGCGCAGAGAAGGGAGACTCGCGATGAAAATACAATGTATGTATGTATGTCTACATGGGTACATATGTATATAGAACGGTCGTGCGAACTTTTGCGAGCGGCACGAATATCCCTGGCAGGGTGCAACGTCCCTAAACCGGGAATCGCACCGGGAGCGGAAGGATACCGCGAGGAAGAGAGATGCGGAAAGGGACGGATCGCGAGGGACGAGCCTAGATCTGAGGACATGTGGTGTGAAACCTTCTTAGCCCTTTCTGCGACACTCGACTTTTTTGCGACGGCTTAAAGCATGTCGGTTGTAAGCCGTTTGGAACGATACGAAGAAGACCGTCTGAGAATAGGAATATTACGAAACATAACGAATGATAGGGTAATGAGTAAGCTCATCTCATTAAGGGGGAAAGCCACTGTGATATGTTCAAAAAATAGATTTTTTTATTTTTACATTTTCTTAATGTTCGAGGTTTCAAGAATCTGTTCCCTAAGTTTCAAACCGAAATTCGAAAATTTTATGGAGTTATGAAAGGTTTTGTGTGAGTAAGCGCATACGCTCGAACTTGACCGCGCGGTTTTAAAGGCTTTTATCTCGAAACTACATTTTTCCAACTGGGCGCCATCATAACTCAGTCAATTTTTATCCGATTACCTTGAAATTTTCACAGAATATTTTTAAAAGAATTATCTTCAGTTAAGCGTATGATTTTTTCGATTAAGCGATTACTTGTTGAGATATAATTAAAAAACTGAGCAATTTTTCTCTAAATTTCGAAGTTCTATCTTTAAACATGCGTTACTTTGTTAAAAATTAAAATTTTTATAAATCCGTACGCTTAACTGAAGCTAGACTCGTGTAGTTTAAGAAAATAATTGATTTTTTTGGTTTGGATATACCATTCGGACACAGCAATGGCGCCCATGCGCCAAACATTTTTCAGAGAAGCTTTACGGCATCGCGTATTATTGTGTAGTTTATTGATATTATGTATTGCTCTTTTTTTCTAATATACTAAAATATATGTACCTTCATGTAGTTGTAAAAGTTTTTTCCCTCGTTTTTTATTTTAATCAGAAAAAATTCACAAAGTTATTCTACATTTTCCGGTCATCACAGTGGCTTTCCCCATTAACACATTAATGTGTAGCAACTGAAAAAGTTGTGGTGGCAGCAACGGCAACACCATTCACCAGCAGCTCTGTGGCACTTCGAGGATCGAAATAAAAAACACTGACTCTTATTTATCACGGCTGGAGGAAAAATCAGAGATGGGATGGAACGGACGGTCCGTTATTTTCTACGAGCATCGTTCCTCTTCCCCTCTTGCTCTCTCGACGAGAATTATTATAACATCTTCCGTTTCCATCGAGAGAATATTTTCGGCGAAATAAATAAAACGAAGAAGCGAAACGACGACGTAAACCGAAATTTCGAAATCGTATCGAGACCTCCTCGCGTGATCTTACCGATCGTGGTCAGCACGGTGCTCGCGAAGAAGACCGCCTGGAGAACGCTCCATCGTTCCGTCGTGACCGGCGGTGAATCCCCGTCGTCGCGATTTTTTTGTCCGGCGGCAGCTTCCGCCGCCAGACTCGCCAGGACGCCCGCTTGGGCGGCTTCTTGCACCGCGATCTCGTAGGCCCGCAGTTTAACGCTGACCTGCGCGCAACAAAGTTTCAAGTACCAAACCCCCGGCGAAAGTACGAGCCGCGACTCGATCGCTCGTCTGAGCGCGTGATTTACCAAAGTAGCCAAGTTGGAGACGTCGGTGTTATTCGCGATAGCCCCGACCAAGTATCGCCGTTGCGACTGCAACGTCGCGCGCAAGCGAGAGATCCTGGACAGTTCCGCCGGAAGTTCGAGCTCCCGAAAGACCTTGGGAGAGAAACGTACGATGACCGCGGCTGTTTCGTTCGACTCGCGACACCGAACAAAAATTGGGAGAAAACGCGAGCGGAAGGGCGACCAAGGGGGTATTTAATTTCTTTAATGAAAATTAGTATTATTTTTATTTAATGAGAATAATAATTATGATTATTTATGTATAAAAATGTTATTTGTTTAATACAAATTAACACTCTTACTACTGTGTGTATCAAATTTGATACACAACTGCATTTAGTAGTAATAGATACACTAGGACGATCCAGTAGTAAAAGTGTTAATATTGTAATTATTTAATGAGAATAATAATTACAATTCTGTTTATAAAAACAAATATTTAACAAAAATTAATATTCTAATTATTTAATGAGATGAATAATTATAATTCTTCATTTATCAAAAATGTACTTAGGATCGTGCCCGTGAAACAAAAGAAACGCTCAGCGACGATCCTACGGTCCAACACCCTTTGCTCGTAAATTCCCGATAAAGTACGACGGCTAACGGCGATGAATACAAAGTCGTCGGACGGCTCCGTTTCGACGGCGGGACGTTCGCGGTTAAAATCGTCGAAGGAAATGGTGAGGGTCGGTCGTTAATTCAAGGCACGGACGCAATTCACGCGAGTGTCATTGAAATAACAAACTCCCGATCGAATCTTCGCCTTCGTTATTTTTACCGGGAAAAATAATTTGGTCAATTTAATCAAAATGTCGGATGACTAAATTATTCGGTGAAATGAGAATTCTCCGTTTGTGCGTTTGGTTTGACTGATCACTTTTTCGTCAGAATAATTAGATATTTGGTTCGACTGACCGGTATTTTCATCAGAATAACTACACGCACTCGACCAGACGCTTTTTGTCATTTTAATCCGATCAATCTTCTGGATGTTCCTTTCCGTTATGTGAAAAATAATCGGACGGCTACGCGTAATCGAAGAGGAATCGTTATCGCGGGGAAATCACTACACTCAAAAAGCCGTCCAAGATTTTCATCCTACCGGAGCTGTGATATCGGCAAATCATTCGCGGCGTCCATCGACGTCACGAGTAAACTTGGCAAAGTCGGTGGCGAAATGAATTTGAAGAGGAGCTCGAAACCCGACGCGTAATTCGAAATCGATAGCGATCCCCTGCAGTCGTCGTATTAATTACCGCGAATCACCGACATACGAGCAGTCTTCGAGTGATGCGTTTGTCGAGAGAGTGGTGGGCTTCAAAGCTTCCGAAAACCGTTTGTTTGGCAAACAAGCGTCATTGGTGGTATCCGAGGCAAAAGAAGCGGAGGAAGGGAGTCGAAACGATGTGGTCGCGTCGTTCGCTAACCAATTATACTCCGATTTGAGGGCAGCCTCCGAATCCTGAGACTGTGTGTGTGTGTAATGCTGATTATTACTATCGAGTAATTCTCACCCCGGCGAAAGCCGACATCATCCGAACACGTACACGATTTCTCCCAACTATTTTCCGACTTTTCGTCGCATTTACGCGAACATTTAAATTACACCCATACGTAAATCTCAGCGGGACGTTTTCCTGCTCGCTGAGAAAAATAATCAGGTTAATATGACAAAAGGCATCCGTTTAAACGCGTTTGGTTGTTCGGATTAAAATACTGGTCGGTTTAACCAAATATCCAATTGTTTCAATTAAACGTTTAACTATTCCAACCAAACATTTAGCTAATCTGACCAAGAAGTGGTCGGTTTGACTAAACACGCACAAACGGAGGATCTATATTTCACAAAAAGGTTTAATCGTCATCTCCAGGATTTTTAGTTTGTGATCGACCGAGTTACACCGCGAAAAATAACTATTACAACTTAAATAAAAATAACTATTTTTCTCGGTGTAAGCATATCGAATAAATCGGCCTTCGACTAAAAAGAGTTATCGTCGTTTCGATCCGAAGGAGTCGACTCTTGCGAGGGGGAGGATGCAGGAGGAACAGAAGAGGGATTTCTAGTTATTAACCATAGCTTTCGATGCATCCCCCTCCCTAAAAGGCGCATGTGACGATTTCGGCTATTCTCCCACAGGGAGTTCCGAGAACGTGTCGATCTATCGACGCCGAAGCTCAGCTGAGTTATCACCATAGTTACTTATGTATATCGCGCGGGACGCGATTCTATTACAATCACGGTGAACGCAGCCCCGTGTCGATTTCTCCATCGATGCGCCACGCGAAAGGTTTAAAACGTACCCCTTCCTGTTTCGTGTCGTAGCAACGTCGTTCGAACGAAAAAAAGAGCGGCGACAGTGATAAATCGTCGCGACGTCTACAGCCCGACGAGTATACGCCGCTACACACGCGTGCGATATACGGAAAAGGGAATACGGAAAGGGAAAGGGAAATATGTATACATACATCCGCACACGGAGAAGACTTCCGACGATAGCTCCCTCCGCGAAGTGATAATGCAACGCGCCCTGCTCGCGAAGAATAACTTTCGGCGTATATCGATTTTTTTTTAATCGTAGATTTGAATAATTTGGACAAAATTATCTACCCCGTATTTCTTTATTTTTCATTTTTGGGCTCATTTAAATATAGTTGTCCAACTCAGTTGTTGAACATTTGTACGGATTAGAAGTAGAATTTAAAAATATGAATATTTTTGTCACACGTTAAAACCGAACTTCGCTCGGCTACCTACGTGGCGATTATTGCATTTGTAAGGTAATACGGTAGCGTGTCCCGATCGACTACGATCACAATTATTATCTCGGTATCCGTGGACTTTCGGGCTACATTGGCACCGTGCTTTTTTCAAGATCACATCTCGTTCTACGAGAAAGGATTATACCTTACAGGCCAAAAGTTCACGGGTTGCGAGATAATCGCGATCGAAGATGATTGAAACGACACCGCTGTACCCTGCGATTTAACCCTCGTACGGCCCTCATTTATACTTACACTTAAGTCCTTCGGGTCATATATGACCCAAGGGTAGGATGTATGTACTCGTACATATTAACCGTTAGAGCCCGGGGAAATTTCAGTTAAAATCGACTATTTAAACGTAAAATTTATAAATAAAGTCAATAATTTCCTATTTTGAGGCCCCGACCTAACTGCTGGTCGATATATCGACCACCCCGGACACAGGGCAAAATCGACTTTGGATCCAGTGGAAAAAATTTGGCAGGAAAGATTATCGCTCAAAACTTGTTACTCGGGGTTTTTTGGGTCGCTCATTATGATGCTGATATCCAAATCGCTCTATTCTCAAATTCAAGATGGCGAATGCAATATGGCGGATGATGAATTCCAGAAATATTTAGAATTTGAAGATTATGGCCCGAAACTTGTTACTTGGGGGGTTTTCGGGGTCGCTCATTACGATGCTGATGTCCAAATCGGTCTAGTCTCAAATCCAACATGGCGAATACAATATGGTGAATGATGACACGGTATACGCGAAAAGCCTTATTGGTGGCGTATTGCGAATTCGTTCGCGCAAACGCAACGCTCCGCGCAATCTATAAGCCTGCCTCGCTCGCCTGTTCTTTACGGTTGTATTGATACAGTAGTATCCAACAATGCAATGGCTGAAAATGAAGCTTGGACTAGTGGCGAATCCGAACCAAAAGTACAAGTACCCGTATTTTTACCCATCAATCAAAGATTTCGAAGGTATCTCCGAAATAAATCCGAAAATCTTTATATCGGGAAATAGTCCAATCGATTATTTCAATTATTTTTTTGATTCTAGTCTGCTTGAAAGGATTATAGAGGAGACGAATCGTTATGAAACTCAAAATCATCAGGTTGAAAATTCTCATATGAAGAAATGGCGTCCTCTCACAAAAGATAAATTTGAAAAATTTCTCGATCTTTCGATTGTAATGGGTGGTATTATATACGCTAATACCATCAGACAGACACTCCTCGCACTACTTGGAGAGATACCTACAGGAGAACTGAGCAGAGCAGGAATGACCACGTCCGTACTCCGTCTCTACATGCATGGTCATTCAGCAAACAAACTACGTACACTTTATAAAATTTGTCTGAAGTATTATGAAATCACTGGAAACTGCATAATATATGAAAAATGGTACATTTTGACTACAAATGGTACCTGAATACAAATAACTAAATATTCTACAGTATGGGTCATATATGACCCGAAGACCTTGTACGTGCAGTTTTTTGTAGTCGACAAAATTACATAATTATATGCTTATTTCCATCATGAAAAATTATCGTTATAAGAAAGAAACAATGTCTAAACATTTCAGAAGATTATCTCTAAAGGCATAATAATAACTTATCGATATTGAACGCTGTGGGTCATTATAGACCCGAGGGACGTACGAGGGTTAACAAAGTAACTAACTACTCCCCAACGAGTCGCGGGTTACGTCGTGTAACGGTCGAGCACGCGGGGTCCAGCGGCAAAAAAAAACCGCGATCCATGTGATATTCATGAAACGCGCGATATCCGGCGTAAGACCGGATAAGAAGCAAGGAGGGAAGAGAAACAAGGTCGTGAATCATCGAAATATCACGTTCACTCGTGCCAATTACCCTCCCTGTTTTTTTCTCGCCTATACTCCTACCTACATCGGAGAGAAGGAAACTCTACTCGCGTCGACCGAGACTTCCTACGCTGCCGATTCGGAAGATCTACAATGTGCGTACGACCCGTCCCACTCCGTCACAGTGGGGGGAGAAGAAAGTGCCGTGAGGAGAAAAAATAAAGAGACACGGACGGGGGGACAGTGGGACGAGAGGCGATTTGTAGCTTTGGCAAAAGGGAGAGGCGTTCGAGATGTACGCGTATTCGTAACGATACGGTCTACGCAAATGGGATCACTCTGGCGCGTAGATATACATATACGTAAAAGGCAGAATTTCCCAGAGATTTATGCGACGCTTCTTCTCCCTCGCTCATCCTCCCCGGACTATTCACGGTACGAACATTTCCGTCATTGCAATACCAGCGTTGCACGCCGTCGCTGCGACGATGCGCGCCTATTACACGCGTACGAGGCACGAGTTGGTACGGAAAGCTTCGAGCGACCCGCGAGCCCTTCGACGAAGCTCCGTGTGACGCGAAGGATTTTCTGTACGCACAATTATCGTCGCGAAACGACTCGATCGGAGCTACACCGAGAGAAATAATTGTTTTCTTCGCGCGCGAAGAATTTCTCGTCCCAACGAAGGCATTCTGTAACCAGGAATTTGTACACGGAAAAAAATGATTTTGCAGTTTTTACAAAACTAGATTTTACCGAGAGTTTCTTGCTGTCATGACAAAAATATCATCCGCGATAGCAAAAAATACGTACAAATATGTTAAAATTATTTACCGGGATAGCGAGTATTTTTAACGAACAAAATTTCACCGTGACCGCAGTTATATTTGCTATTATCGAACATATATAATAATATTTTACCGCCACATACGTATAATATTTTTGTCACGACAGCAAAGAGTTCCCAGCAAAATTTAGTTTCGCCAAGACTGCAAAATAATTTTTTTTTCCGTGTAAGATTCTTTCCAAGATCTGTATTCTTAATCGTTCAACAGATCGCGCGTTCCTGATTCGAGAAATATTTTTGTTAACACTAGCAATTATTTCTCTCGGTGTGCCGAAAATAAAGCGATCGCGCGGCAATTTATCTCGATGGTAAATGGCGTAAACAATGATCCTCGAGTGGAACCAGAATCGTCGGAGAACAGGACGTAAACGATCGAATCCGGTATACCTTCGAGGCAAGCCGTGCACAATTTATATTGGCGCCGAATCTATGATAGGTATCTTCGTTTTACCGAATCGACGATCGCACGCGGTGAATCTTCTTCGCCCGCGCGTCATACCTATGCGATTGCGCGTACAGAATACTCCTCGAAAAAAAAACGCCCTGATTTATTTCCCGGATATTTCGTCGAGCCGCTCATCGGCGGAACCACTCGACTCGGAATCCCGCGGAGCCGTTCACCGTAACTATTTCTGATACAAAGAGTCGGAAAAGGAGAACTCGCGCGCGTATGGTCTGAAATATCTACGGCATAAATGCCCGAGCGGCAGCGGCGGCTCGTTATAACTTTCGACATTGGCGCGAGCGAGCGGAAACGCAGAGAAGGAGTTTCGGAGCGATTCGACGGGGAAATTTATTATTCGCCGTCGTGTACCACGAGAAGAAGTCGAACGGTTGAACGACGGAAGAGATTTTCGGTGAAAGTGAATTCGCTGCAATTGAGAATTGATTCGCGACGAGAATCGATAGATGAATAGACTGACGGGATTGACTGTTCGAGGCTAAACTTACTTGCCAGGAAAGAAACTCGAAGCTCTGCTATCTCATTATTTCGGAACTTTTGGCTTACAGCGATACTTTTTTATAGATAAAGGTATAATCTTCAAAAAAGTATCATATGAACATGAGCAAAAGTTCACAGATAATGAGATAATAGTGGTTCAAGTTTCTCTCTTTCGGGAGTAAGTTTAGCTTCACATATGATATATATGTACAGACCTCTTTTGGTGTTGGACAACAATGACATAAGACTGCATGACACCAGACGTGGTACGTATTGGTTCACACCAATGAAATGGTGTTAAAAATGAACAACGCTTTTTTACCGTGTAACTGAGTCAAACATTTGATATCAGTTTAACCAAAATCTTGAAGACGAGGACCGAAATGTTTGGCAAAATAAGGATCCTCTCTCTCCATTTGTTCAGTTCAACCGATGACTTTTCGGTTAACTAAATATTTGATTCGACTGACCGGTGTAACTTGGATAGAATAAATAAACGCATTTTTGACTGGATGCCCTTTTGTCATTTTAGCCAAATTATTTTTCTCAGTGTACAAACCTAAACGGAATATATTTTTACGCGTCAAGACATCACAGCTGACAAATTTTCCGTCGAGTACGCGTACGAATAAACGAACTCCCGTGGAGCATTCCGGCAACCCCCTGGCGCACTCACCATCCCCCCGATCGCGGTGTACAGCATCAGAGTGACCAACAACCCGACGTGACCGGCAACGGATTTGAGCTTTTTCAGGCCGAAGGGACGACCCCGTTCCCCCGCGTTCCCAAAATCCCCATTATCGTCGAAATCCTCGGGATCGCCCGTGGCACCGTTGCAATCGCGGGTCAAACCGGTCTTCTCGGAGATCGTCATCTCCCGCCGCGAGTGTCAACGATCTCCCGGAGACGACCGACGGTATCTCGTCGGGGAATTTTCAGCGCGAAATCATGACGACTCGATCGCGTTTCGACGAGACAATCGGACAAGTTTGAAGCGAAGTGTGAAAATCGCGCGTTAAAAAAACACTCTTGTTACCGAACTGTATTATATCGCGTTGCTTCATTCGATGACGTCAATCGCGTACGTGATGTAATTCTATGGCGGATCTATCCACTCGAAATAAAGTCTTCGGAAGTCGCGTGTATTTTTTAAGAATAGTTATACGTATTTTTTTCGAGGGTCACTCGTCGCGAGACAATTTCAAGACTCCCGTTCGAATCGCACATTCGGATCGACGAATGCAAAACGATACTCGCACGCCTTCGGATTCAATTTCGCGCGACTTTCGTCGCTTTCAATTCGTTTCCGGTACCGCGCGTCACGCGAAAGCACCACGCGCGCGATAATTTCTCCCGGTTCGATCGTTCCACCGCTTTTCCCATCTTCACCTTCAAAAAAAATCTCTCGGACCCTACTCGCGCGAGGTGAAAAAAGTTGAACGCGAAAATTGACTTTTTTCGGTCCCGCGCTCGCCCCCCCCCCCCCCCCCGTTTTCCCCTTCGCGATAGAATTTTCGATCGCGCGCGTCGCAGCGGCCCGAGGAGCTCGACGCGACTTTTGCAGGGAACTGATACGATCGCCGGTGAAGTTTACGCGAGACTGAGAGAATAGCGGCGCCTCTGGAAATCTCGAGGCGAGAGCTTTCGAGCGCACGCAGTCGCGCGCTACAACCCAATGCGACGACGCGATGAGTCGTGTAGGTGGCATTTTTGTTAACAGTGTCAGAACTATTAGGTATAACAGGAGATAAGATGTGTCTTTAATTCCCGTTGAACCGTGGTCGTTCGATACGTGCCGTAGAATGATGAAAAAAATGTAGGGACTTTGGTCAACAAAATATTGTTACCTGATCAACTTTCCGCTGGTTAGTTCAAATAATGCAGTTGCCAGCATCGATGCAATGTGAACCCTAGCACAGGGGAGAGTTGCCTGTATTGAACCGGTACCTAAATTGAACCTCCTGGCTATTTTAAGTAAATGAGCATTTCCACGTCGTCTATCAGTAGAAATTCAAAGCTTAGTATACCGGTCAGTATTCCTACAAAAATACATAAGAGATTTTAATTTTCAACTCCCTTGAAATGGTTTCAATAAAACTTTCGACTATCCTATTTGGTGTATTTTTTTCACGCTGATTCCGAAAATGGCAGATAGGTATATTGACGATATCTCAAAGGAAATATAAGATATCGGTGATTTCATGTGCCAGAAAATTATTTTTTCACGGAAAATCATCGATATTTCGGTCTTCCTTTGAGATATCCTCGATATATCTATAATTTTCGTTATCAGCACGAACAAATACATAAGATAGGATGGTCGAGAGTTCAATTTTTCGCGAAAATTAAAATCTCCGAAATCGATCTCTGGACCACCCTATCCGATGTATTTTTTCACGCTGATTCCGAAAATGGCAGATATATTGACGATATCTCAAAGGAAATATAAGATATCGGTGATTTCATGTGCCAGAAAATTATTTTTTTCACGGAAAATCATCGATATTTCGGTCTTCCTTTGAGATATCCTTGATATATCTATAATTTTCGTAATCAGCGTAAAAAAATACATAAGATAGGATGGTCGAGAGTTCGATTCCAGAGATTTCGATTTTTGTCAAATCTTAAGGCATTTGCCTTAAGATTTTTTCAATTTTTCGCGAAAATTGAAATCTCTGAAATCTATCTCTCGACCACCCTACCCGATGTATTTTTTCACGCTGATTCCGAAAATCACGGTTATCGGGTCCATATCTCAAAGGAAATGTGAGATATCAGCGATTTTATGTTCGGAAAAATTATTTTTTCATAAAAGAGTCATGAATATCTCGGTGTTCCTTTGAGATTTCCTCAATATATTGATGATTTTCGTAATCAACGCGGAAAAATACACAAGATAGGATGATCGAGAGTTCAATTCCAGAGATTTCAATTTTTGTCAAAATCTTAAGCGCTGATTCTAAAAATCATGCACTTATTAAGAAAATCTTAAAGGATTGCCGAGATATCGATGATTTTCCATGAAAAAAAAAAAGTTCGTACATACCTAAAATCGTTAATATTTTTAATTTAAAATGCAACTCCATGCGACGCGGTTAGGACTAACGATAGGAACGCCAACTACGATGTACCATCATCACGAAACGCAGCCGGTAATGTAATCACTGCTTCTTTGAGAGGCAAATCGAGTGACACTGATAACTCCGAAATTTGTCGAATATCTATTGATCCCCGATACGTTAAATTTTTTACGCGACGCCAAAACGGTAAGTAAAATTCCCTCCACATTTCCAAAGCTACGGGGAGCTCGGTATTTCTTTCATAAATATTCTGGAAAGGGACAACGAATTTCTATAGGTTATAACGTATACGAAACATAAACATAAATACCGAATGTCCCCAATAAATACTATTCGATGCATCTCTTCCTTTATATACTATTTATTTTAATTATCCTACGAATGTCACACGCTCTATCGAACCGTATCAATATTCAGAGAATTGTTAAATCAGTCTTCGATGTTTTCTCCTTCTCCCTTGATCGACTAACGCGCATTAATTTCTTTCAGTTCTTAGGTACGATCGACTGATTTATTCGCAGATATGACCACAGTGAAGATCCACGGAGGAATAGATATCCTTCGACTACCCGTGAACGAGGAGGAACATATTTTTCCTCCGTGGCATCTTAAATACACGCAGTCCCACATACTTCATTCGAAATGTTCGAGAAACGAGAACGGCTGCGGCGAAGACGAGGAAGCGTGTCAATTTTGCGTGTAAGCGAAGACTACGGCGAATATCTCGCGTCTACACGAGCCCCGGATAATCGGTGATGACCGCGACGTCGTTTTACAGATTCAGTCGAACTTTGGACATGCCTCACATGCCAGACATGGTATTTCCAAACAACATATTAACGTTGACGCATAAAAATGGCGCGGTATTGCAATTCAATGCGCTGGATGCCTTAAAGAAAGTATCCAACGGTAGAATTAACTTGCAGCTGGCGTGTGCCGAGGCATGGAAGGACGCTAGGTACAAGAAATCCCCTGTAGCTCATTAATTTCCATCTGAACTGGTAGCATTTCGAATTCGTAATCGTCAATGTTATCAAGATCAACGCCTTGTTCTTAAGATCAGAAAGCAGCGAATACCTGGAAGAGAAGGTGAAGCCCTTCGACTGGACTTTCACGACCGACTACACGGGCACGATATCCGGTTTCAAAGTAGAACCCACCAACGAGAGGATAGACCTGGACAAACTGCGGAGGAAAGACAAGATTTTGTTCTACCACGATCTGACGCTATTCGAGGATGAGCTTCACGACAACGGGATCGCGGTTACCTCGGTGAAAATTGTACGTAACCAACACCGTTTCGATCTCCGCGGCACTTGTCGCTGGAGCGCCGATTTTCCCGATATTAATCTCGATTCGTTCGCAGCGAGTGATGCCTGGCAGCTTCTTCGTATTGCTGCGCTACTTCCTCAGAGTGGACAACGTCATGCTGCGAGTGAACGATACGCGGATCCACCACGAATTCGGAAATAACTACTTGCTGCGCGAGTACACGTCGCGGGAGGCCAAGGTCGAGGATATTCGAGTACGTTTCGACGCGACCGAAGAGCGATTACGATGAATTGCAATTACGCACTGTGCGTATGATTCGTGCTTCCTACTGTGCTGCTGTGCTTCCTTTCAGGTCTCTTCGGCACTTTTCGTAGAACCGAGCGAAATAGCACCTCACCTGCCACTACTGAAAACACAGTGCGACAAAATGATAATCTTGCCGAAAGAAGAGGCCCAACTACTGACCGACGAAACGATATTAAATTCCACGTGCGAGAAAAATGCAACGACGCACTCCAATACCGAAGCCATGGAGGAGAACTCGTCGAGTACACCGTCAACCTCGACGACCGACAATTCGGCTACTTAACTGTACACGTAAAATCTCAATATAAAGTAATTGCACTGTCCACTAGAGTTTATTCTTTTTCTAACGAAATATGTATCGCGCTGGAAAGTCTTAAGTATCCACGTCTCGAAGAGAGCGAGGAGAAGATGTACGAAAATCGGTATTCTCTCTCCCTGCTTTCCTTGCATCGCGTTACTCGATTGCACTGATCCGCATACATGTTCTTGTACGATCGACGATCTACAGAAACATCTCCTCAAATTTCGCGGAAACATCGAGCCGGCATTCGTTGGACTGTCGCAAATTTTTCGCGTTGACGACGAGTGCGCAAGAAGAATTTTTCCACTTCATTTTTTGTCAATGGCTTACGTTCACAGTGACACGAAGTTTCATCGATTTTTGAAATCTGCCGCATTGATGTTGACGTAAAATAAATGTACACTGACTTTTTTGGCGACTCTCTATCGATTTAAGTACACGTAAGAATCAATGTAATTTGAAAATAGGATCGCGCGAGCAATAGGTATGATAGTGATACCTTTAACGTTCGATAAATAAAATCGACGTATAAAAGCCAAGTGGCTCGCCGTGACAATTTATTCGTCCGATTCCAAAGCGTCCTATCAAATGTCAAATTTAGAACTCGCGAAAAAATTGTCTTCATTTGAGAAGCGACGCGATGTATTGAGCAATGGATGACAAGAAATAATGCCAACATGTGATATAGTAATTATGCATTTCAGGTCCGCTATCGCATTATCGATTGATTATCCCGTAACATGTCTGTCTCGTAGATATTAAGAGTATCTTCCAACGATAAATGAGAATGTGGATATCACTTGACAAGATCACGTCGATCTGTCCAGAAAATAGTTGCGAGAATGCCGACTACGAAATTGACGTTGGTTTCGGTTGCACTGAGTCTTTCAATCTCGACGAGTGGTGAGTATTCGCATTGAGAATACGTTGTTAAAGCGATTTAAGAAGAATATACGAACGCCGAGTAATGGGATCAAGGATATTATATTACGTATCGTGCCGTTATATTGATAACGCGCTTCGATTTCATCGATACAGCTCAAGAGCCGAGGAGAGTTCTACCGACCGCGCTGGAAGTTCGAGAGGGGGAAGATATGCAATTGCATCTGACGAAAAAATTCCAAAACGAAGCGTCGTGTTACGTGAAGACATCGAAATTGGTCAGTTACAACACGAAGGACTCGAAGGGCTTGGACGACAGGATAAGTCACTGGTCCGAGGATGGAGAATGCGGGGTGATCGTGAATAACGTCCGGAAGGAAGACGATGGACGATGGAGACTGACGTCTAAAAGTGGCAACAAAACTATCGTCGACGTCGTTGACGTGACAATTCTCGGTACGCGTCCATGCGTCGGAATACGTTGCGTTAGCGGGGATCGCGCGAAGGGAGGACAATTACGGGGAATTTCAAACGATTTCAGACAGACCGAACCTATCCACGGCGGAAATTTCCATTTTTAGCGGATTGGAGTACGATTTCAGTTTGGCGGATCACCAAAATTATTGTACGGTAAGGAGAATAGGGGGTTTAGCGCACGTTTTTGCGACTAGAAGTCGCCGAAGGGAAAGAAAGAGTATTCGAAACAATCGAATCGCAGCGAAATTTGACGACGAAACGAACAATTCATTCCTTAAAGAACATGTATCGTTCGCAGGTGAAACATCCTCTCAGTGAGGACACATCTTTGATGATGGATGACTGTCAGGTAAAGCTGAATAACCCGACGATAGCCGACGAGGGAGAATGGGCGGCACAAATCGGAGTAGACGGACAGATTCACGAAGTAATCAAGAGGACGCGGCTCAATATTGTCCGTAAGTTCGGTGAACGTTAATGGTATAATTTGCTATTTGTTTTTAATTGTCGCAATTTAAATAACGAAGGAAAATCAGTGGAGGTATTTCCAGGAAATTCGAATCTCTTAAATCGATTTCAAAGGCAAAAATCTGTTCAGTCACTCGAAATTTCCCAGAATTTTCCGACCGCTGGATACCCCGGACTTACCGAATTATTCGTTAACTTTTGACAGAATCGCAAGTAGACGCTGGATACAATTCAACCGAAAACTTCAAGTACTTGTATCTCTTCTGCAATGTCGTCAATGAAAACGGACCCTTGAAACTTTGCAGATTCGTCAGACCCGACGTGAAACAAGTATCGCGCGTATCGGAAAAAGATGTTTAAAAAAAAACTCATTTCGAGTACCAGCTCTTGACTCGAATAAACTTGTCCCAATCTTTCTCTACATTTCACAGACAGCTTTCCGACCGAAGGATGGTTTGCGCAAAGGAAGATATGGATATTACGGATCGGGACTCGCTGACGGAGAGTGTGGACTATCGATAGAGTCTCCGGAAGCCGAAGACTACGGCCGATGGCAATGTACTTTGCAACTAGAAGAGGGATCGCCGTTCGGATCGTTCATCACGGTATCTCAAACTTCGAGCAGCAAAGCAGATGTAATAAGTACGAAATAATCGAGAACAGAAACGCTACGAATTGCTTTGCAAAAAGAACCTATCGAATATATGCGAGTGTTAGCGCGTATAAACAACCCGATTGTTTTGCTATACCGAAAGCGATAACGGTTTTATTTATCCGATATGTCGTTTCACGCGTGGCTCGGCGTGCGCGTAATTCAATTCCTTCGGAGCATTTCGTTGTTTCCTGGCTACCACGGCGAATTATAATATGACACCCAGGAGCAAATATACCCCGTAGGAATTGCCACTAATTATAGAGGAAAAAGAACCGTCGATTCGCTCCGAATAAATCGGTGCCGTGCTATTTCAGCTCGAGTCACACCAACAACGTCCGTAATGACACAAGTTGGAAAAGCTCTGAGGCTCGAATGCTCGGCGAATGTTGCTCTGAGCTACTGTTGGTTCTCGGGACCAAACGATATCATACTTAAGCCGTGGCCGTCGATTACGGAGTTTCGAAACAACTATCGGTAACGCGTACAAGTTTCCAAAAGTATTTAGACATCGAAATCTAACGAAGTGAAAACTTCGGATTGAATCAAATTGAAAGTCTCCCGTTCCCATAGCTACACGGGTAATGGATTTGGCACTGGCTCGTGCGGAGTGGAAATAGAAGTCGCGGAAGAAGGACATACTGGCGCATGGTCGTGCCACATGGGACCTGCTCTTCCGGGGATCGAATTAAAATCCTTCTTAGACGTTAAAATCACGGGTTCGTGTTCTTCTCTCGTAGTCGAATTCTTCGGGACTCGTGTTATTACAAATTTGCTTTACTTCAGAGACACCGTTAGCCGCGATACCGAATGTTCTGCTCGTGGAAAGGATCGGTGATGCGATTCGTCTAACGTGTCGTACGGTTCCCGACAAAGTGGCGCTGCGTTATTGCCGATTTTACTCGCCGGACAACGTCGGATATCACGTTAACGAGGACATCACGAAAGAAAGGTAATCGAGGGCAGGACTAACCGAGCATCGCAAAAGTAACGAAGAAGAGGGAGAGAGAGTTGACGAGAAATTTTTCTCGCAACGGGAGACTAATCGGATGGCGAGGAATATATTCTATTGATTTTCGCAGATCTCTTCTTTCGGGTAACACCAGCTTCTGGTTCACCGGAAGTAGCACGAATTTCGGAGATTGCGTATTGAACATCGGCGCGGTTACGGAAAATCACATCGGAAATTGGACCTGCGCTGCAAGGATCGAAGGAGACGCACAGGACGAAGCGTTTGATATCGTTCGAGTTCAACTTCGTGATAAGCAAAATGGTATTTTTCACCTTGCATTCGTCTACGTTAAAGTCTCTCTATACGATTCTGGTCGTTACAAGAAACATTTTGTTTAACGAACAGACGGATCGGCGAAAGACGCCACGGCTTCGGCTGGATTTGGTATGATTATGGGGATCGTGCTTGGATCGATTATTGTGATGTTTGCGGCATTTTTGGGGGTGCAAAAGTACAGACGATACCGGAGACAGCTCACGGTAAGCGGGAAGTGATGTTGTATATTTTTTTAGCTAGTAGGCAATGAAGTGGAAAAAGTTGTTAGCGCGTCGACACACGCGCCTTCGTTGAAATAATTGCCGAGCCGATTTTCAGGACCTCGCGGCGAAGCGAATTTTTAAGCATCTATTTCCCTCTACAGGAACTCGAGAGTAATTCGATCGACAGTGGCGATGTCTACCCGGATGATATATTTATGCGAACCGAGAGAAATTTCAATTAGAACACTTGCAAATACCGTACACATGTACGAATTGCTCTACCGAAAACGGTGCGAGAACTCTCGACACTCGTTAGATTGGGTCACACGACGTTCGAAGAAACTGATTATTTTTCACCCCCTCTCCTTTTTCTAGGTATGTAACTGATATTCGACGCTATACTCTGGACTTGCCGTGCCGCGAACAAGACTCGTGCGAGGAATAGAATGACGAAAGTGTTCGCTCACCGGAGATGATCGACGTTGGCGTCTGTGAGGCGGTATACATCATCCAGGAAAATCGGTGTAATCCAGGGTCACCGAAAGCACTGACACTGAAATAAAACACGACGCGTTTAAAATAATACAGACTAAGTAAACTCAGACATGGCCAGAAAGCACGACGTACTCGAGTAAAAAGCAAACTGGAAATCGAGTAATAGCAATAAAGACCAGGGTAATGTTGACGAAAGAGTTTGGTCCTTTCGATCGGTAATTAATGTTAATTCTCCGCTTTGCGTATGCTCGATAACAATTTCGACTCACCTTTTAAATCACTAGAACACACCGTTACACGAACTCGCACCTGTAACAAACATTTATAAGATGCGTCAGAAATGTTTGCATTTTTCTTCCAAATAATTACGCGCATGGCGTTGAAAAAGGTCGAATATACGCGAAGTTGCCTGCGCGTATAGGAATGCAGAAAGAAGGAACGAAACGACCCTTGGATAAAAGGAAGGTTTTAAAACGAAATCAAATTTACTCGGCAATAAGAAATGTCTCATTTATTAATCCTTAATCTCAAACGTTGAGTTCGTTGCGATTTTAAGTTGACCCCTGCATTTAACAGAGACTCGCAGATACAGTTACGGAGTTGAATTCGAACGTCATTTCAAGGGCATTTTAAAAACGAATAAATAAAAATATTTGCATGTCCCTTGCAAAACAAAGTGCCGGCTTCGGAGTTGTCGGCAAGGCTGAGGGGAAGGGTTAATCTAAGCCGGTGTTATTCAATTAAATTAATCTTATCAACCCTTATCGCGGCGGGCTCCTCTGAGCTATCTCGCGCACTTGACCTTGCACCTGATATATCATTTACATTCGTACCGGGAGAAATTGATTTCAAAATTATATATTGTGCGAGTGAGAATGTCGGCGCAACCCTTACGAAGGTAATAGAGTCCCTCTTCCTCGAACTCTCTCTGTACTTTGCAAAATTCCTTTGTCATAATGGTGTGCGCGTGCAACGGGAATACTCTTACGCGTTCACTGATATTATTGCATCTCTGCATTCTCTACTCCGATGATTCTACATCAATTTGTTTACTTTCGCCCCGTATTTTTACAATTAACTCTTTCAGCCTAAACTTCATATATTGAACCTGAACTTCTAATAATATACAGAGAGAAAGAATTCGTTGGCCTATTAAAAATTACTTGCGAGGTCACAGACATAATTATCTATTTAGATCAATTTGATATTTTTTTCATATTAATTAAATATGTCTTCCTGGCAATCACATACTATTTCAAATGATTGGATCTGAGATATCAAATTGACGTATTAAACGATTTCATTGATATAAATCAATAATTACTCGCGAACCGGTAAGTAACTTTCAGTATATCTATATTAGATCCAACTAATTCTTTTTCTCTGTGAGAAAAGACTACTGACAAGGCTACTGACTAGGACTCGCGGGGACTCACGGATTCGGAATGAGCTACACGGGTTATTAAAATCGAGTATGTTGTAAAACTAGAGAAAAAGTGGAAAAAGAAGATTACGAAAAGTTCATACGCAAAAAAGCGGACCGAGGAACGTTCGCGAACAGCCTTTGGTAGACGTACTTAGTTTTAGGAAACTATAGCTTCCTTCGTGACAGCTTCTCCGTTTCTTAGCCGCGACCACTCGATCATGCTTGGGGGATTTCCAACGAATGGATTACCGTAATTATTAACGCTAAATTTCTCTAATTAAACGGAAAACATAACGACCGAAGTACGTCTTGTCTCTAACCGGCCCGGGCTTCTCGGAGCATGCGCAGTAACGTGGCGTGATGTGCGCGATGAGCCGCCAACAAAATGGCGTCGCGAAAAGCGCGGGAAGAGAGTTGAGGTTTTTCGGAAGTAGGGGGAGCTCGTATCGGCCGTGAGCTATAGTCCATTCGCTGTAACTATTTAACTTTTTAACGTAATAAAAGCTCGTACAAAAAATGGAATAACATTCCACACAAACGATGCGTACCGTTCTTTATCGTATCTAAATATCATCCAATTACCGTAGAATTAATTCGACTATCCACTAAAAAATACACACAAATGCCAATCTATAAAATCCGGAACTTGAACCGCGCATTTATAGCGCACCCGTAATCAAACCATTTTTTTGCCCTTATTTTATACTTTATAGACCCCCGTAATGCCTGCAAATCTCTAATATAAACGCAGGAGCCAACTTTTGGAACGTTCCGTATTTTCGAGATCACAAAATCATCTTTTAGTACCGATGGAATTAATAATTTATCCAAGTATATTTCATGTACGTACCTTTCGTCGAACGATCGAAAGGTCGATCAGTTTCCGAAAAAAATAATATGCCTGTTAAACGCATTTCCCTTTGTTATAACCGTTATAACCTATGACAATGGAGCAATGATCGCGGCTGTGCGGAGACTCGATAGTTGCAACGAGTTCGAAATGATGACGCCATATTTCACTGTATCGATTTATCGAAATCTAAATGTAGAATATAATATACGCGTCGCCGTATATTCCATATAAATTCGCGTGAAACGAGAAAGGGAGGTGTAAGAAAGACCGTCGCTTTGAAACTTCCACCATCGATATCAAATGAGAGTCAATCGAAGGTTCGTTTTACGGATATTCATTTGACGTCAGCCGCATCCGGTCATTATCCCCAAACGACTTAGCAGAATGCACAGGTGACACTTCTGTAGTCGACATCAAGCGGTGCGCACCGTTGGCCGTTGAACCGTACACACGGTCGGTGAAATTCTCCTGTGGTATGGATTATGTCATCGGGGGATTCCAGTGATCGTTCTATCGTTATTTAGTTATTTACAATTAGACAAAGCATTGGGATTTTTGATTTGTTAAAAACGTCAAACGATATTATTGTTCGCGAGAGAGATTGACCACATTGGAAAAAGTTTTTGATATCATAGCGTCACACGTTTCGTATCGCGTCACTGTCGCGTTCTTTAACAATTGGAACTTGAAAATGGCTGCAGCAATGTTTTGAGGTAAATACAGTTATTTGTCGTAGATAAACATTATCGACCGAGTTTATTCAAACAAAATTTTGGCTAGGTTAAATCACCAATGAAAATGACCAAAATACTACGTCCTTTCAAGCCGTGAGTCTATTCAATCTCTCGAGCGAAAACGAAACGGAGGACGAAGATTTGTCTAATTCTCTGGCAATTGTAACGTCTCAAGACAACGACGGTTGAACAATGAGTAGAATCACGCAGTAAGCTATCTTCTCTCTTTGATTTCTACTTTCGTTTAGACGAAATGTTAAGCGATAAAACTGTCAAACTTTCCAGGAAATGTACCAGCATCGGCATGGCACCGAGACTGCATCTGTTCGATTATGCGATACCTCTTGTCATTCGAAATATATTTCTCAAAAAAATGGCACTCTCGCCTGAAACAAATGCGAAAGAACGAGAGTTTATCGAAATAGTTAACAACTTATCCACGACGGTCAAAGAGTTGCGTTCCCATGACTATGTATACATGTTGACATTTTTGTTACACTTGGAAGAGATGCAAAATAACATACAGATGCAAGAATTTGATATGGAACAGAAAATCAACTTATCAACTCAAAGAGGAGAAGTTACCCTTCATGTACCTGGATTGACGGAAGAGAGACCCTCCGTCCACATAGGCGACGAAGTCATATTGTCTGCAATGACGGGATCTAATGTGTGCGTCTCCAGAGTCTCGTACGTCGGCATGAATTGGTTGAGGGTTACGGTCTCTAAAAAGTAAGTTCCTCGTTCGTCAAAGCGCATCAGTCGCTTTTACTCGGAAGATTCTCGAGAGTAATTAGAACTCGATGATATCGGAAGAAGTAATAATAGCAGTAATATTTCTCCTTAAGGTTCATCAAGAAATTCGACCCGAACGTAATGTACAAAATCAGATTCCGTTGGCCAAATTGGACCATGCGATGCTGCCACTACGCGATTAAACTGATCAACAAGTACAAGCTGACGCCCATGTTATTTCCGAAGTTGACGATCAATTATAACCGGCCGAAACCGTAAGTCTTCAAAGTCAACTTCTCGATTGCAATGTACTTTTATTCGTTTCATTCAACTCTGTTTGTTATACGTCGATCTTTATATCTCTTCAAGTATCGAGAGCTTCTTCAACCGAAATATCCATGGCAATCCGGAGCAGGTACAGGCGATCGAAAATATCATAGCACGCACGGCTCATCCCGCGCCTTACATATTGTTTGGCCCACCGGGAACGGGGAAAACCGCGACGCTGGTAGAAGCCATATGTCAGGTACGCGTCCAACCACTGATCCGTCCGTATCGCTAATCGTCCTTCGATCCTATCATGTATTCGTCCTACGTAGATCTGGCGGAATAAACCTTCGAGTCACATTCTCGTTTGCACCCCGTCGAACGCAGCGGCGGACGAAATCACGAAGCGATTGCTGGTACACATCCCCGCGTACGATATCTATCGAATGTACGGGCCCTCGAGGGACAGGTAAGAGTCGCGACGTATCTACTCGTGCTCCAGCTCTTCGCTCAACAACGTTTCCGCCGAACGCTGAACCCAGAAATTGAAATAAAAGAACCAATCGTGCTCAGTCATTTGAAGAGAGGTGACTGGTTATAGCGATCGTCCGAGACTCTGGTAGTTTCTGTCGACGCAGCGCGAATTTCTACCGCAGACTTATCAAATTGCCCTCCTTCCAGTAAAGACGTGGACGAAAGTATTCATCCCTGCTCGAATATGATCGACGACGAAGTTATATTCCTGCCGAAAAGTCTGTTGATACTCAAGAAAGTCGTCATCAGCACTTTGATATCGTGCACACGGTAAGTTTTCCACTTTCTTCGACGATTAACGCGTTCCTAACGACGTCAACGAATCCAGCGCGCGAATACGAAGAAATCCTTTTACATTTATTTCGTACACCACCCCCAGATTACTCGCACTGCAGCTGCGAGAGAACCACTTCTCGTATGTGATCTTGGACGAAGCCGGTCAGGCGATGGAATCCGAGACATTGATACCGTTGTGTTTGATGAGTGGCGTCGACGAGGGCCACATCGGTAAGCTGCAGGGCCAAGTCGTCATTGCCGGAGATCCCATGCAATTGGGCCCCGTGATTCAGTGCAAACAAGCGGAGCATCTACTCGGTGAGCTTGGTTGTGATTTCTCTTTCGCTATTTCATCACGTGGACCGATGTTGGGAAACGCGTTGGCTTGACTAGGCAGATTTCGCTGACATCCCCTTCCAGGAACATCCATGCTCGAACGATTGATGGCACAGTGCCCTTTGTACAAAAGGAACGAGGACTCGCTGTACAATGAGACTTACATCACGAAACTGGTGCGAAATTATCGCAGCCACGAAGCGATCTTGCACGTGCCAAATTCGCTCTTCTACGAGAACGAGTTGCGAGTTTGCGGCGGCGAGGCCATTCGCGCGGCAGAGAACTGGCCGCACTTGACGAAGAAGTCTTTCCCGGTGATTTTCCATGCCGTGACGGGGCAGGAGTTACGGGAAAGCTACTCGCCCAGTGTCTTCAACAAGGCGGAGCTCAACGTGATAATGCGTTACTTGAAGAAGCTGGTGGGAAGCCCCATGGGAAGGAAGAAGCTGGAGCAAAAGGATATCGGTATTGTAACGCCGTACAAACTGCAGCGCGCAAAAATTCATGAAATGCTTCGCGTTAGAAATTACGAGGAAGTCTCCGTTGGTACCGTTGAGACCTTCCAAGGACAAGAAAGAGACGTGATCATTCTGTCGACCGTGCGATCCGTTCTGTTCACGAATAAAGGGCGTCATCATATCGGGTTCCTTTCCAATCCGAAGGTAGGAACGCAACAGAGACGCGTCGATCGGTTCGCACCGCTTGCGAAACGCGCATTCGTACCATCACGCGTTCTTTTCTTCCGATACAGAGATTCAACGTAGCGATGACGCGTGCGAAAGCTCTTCTCGTTGTAGTGGGAAACCCAAAGATCCTTCAAGTGGATCAGTATTGGCGAGAGTTCCTAGAGTATTGTGTGCGTAACGGTGCGTGTACCGGAGAGCCATTTACGCTCAAACCCAGAATGTCCAAGACGGAAATCGGGAAGTTGATCGGCAAGAAACACATCGTTAAGAAGTATTGGGATTGCAATCAAAAGCTGATGCTCGACGACATTATTTCGCCGACGAATTCGGACGTCTCATCGTTACCGTTGACGCGCAGACGCAGGTTCCCGAAGAAGTTGCAGGACGAGGATACCAGCGATGACTCGATCATCGCGCAAAGGGAACGAGACCGTTCCATCGCGATATTTGATTCCGGTATGTCGAAAAAGCTAGGATTTCATCGCAATCGATTCCCGGTAGCGAACGGTAGATGATTCCCGTTATTAATCTCGAATCGATCCTTCAGCTATTTCAGATATGGACATCCTCAGCAGTTCCGGCAGTAATGTCATAGCCGATGAAGATCTGATGGACGCCGAAGACTGGGCTGACAGCGAAGACAGTGAAAGCACCAGTGACGACACGGATAGCGAACGGTTCTTCAACGGTAGCGAAGCGAAAACGGACAGCACCGTACTGATCACCGAGAAGATGCGCAATCTCGCGTTGTCCTCAGCGGGTAACGCGAAATGTCGCAATCCGCTATGGTAGCATTCGAAGGAAAACTACACGGTCGGAAATATGCAAATTGCATTACATATTCCTGGATTATAGCGATGAAAATTAATTTTTCTTTTCGAGAGATCGTTTGCGCGAGGTGTACAGTGCTTTTTTTTCTTTTTCACGCATTTTACAGTTCTCTCTACTTCTTAAAACGTAACAGTGATTTAGTGAAGTCTCTGTTACGCTCGTAATCATTAGCAATCTCGTAGCTGTTTACTAACGCAGGCTGCAAGAGAGAGCGCCGCAAAAAGTATCGCAACACGGAACGTAGTTACCGCTCCTAGATTTAAGTTAAGTATTTAGTAGACGAAAAGCAATGGCTGTAGCTGGTGTACAAAGCCTTTTGACGACAGACGAATTGTCATTTGTATAGGCGAAGTTAGTCACGGCGATTAAGTGTCTTATCACGTTATCCCGACCGTACGGTATTGCATATCGATATGAAGACGGGAAGACTGTAGGTAGGATGAATCTGTGATAGCTATCATCGATTTATCTTTATAATCATTGTGAACTATATCGCGCGTTGTTACCAATTGTGCTGTTATGCAGATTCTTTATTTTATGAAACTTTTATACAGATATTCTAACTTTTGAATAAAGAGAATAAGACTTGACCTTGTGTTGCGCGTTAAATTATTACATGTGTGTGCGCGCGCTTACACCACACGCAAGGATTTTCGACGCGCGTTTAGTTTTCTTTTTTTTCGTGAACCCTCAATACAAATAATTATTGCACCGGTGCATCCTACTGATAGGGTGTGTGTAGATGCAGTAGTAACCGCTTTTGATTGACGCCAAAAAAGAGTAACAATTTTTGAAGTTCAGTTCCAGGGTAGACCGCTAAATGACGTTTCCACCTACGAAAATCAGCCCCTCGTATCCTGGTGTACACACATGCGAGTAAGAAATCTGGTCGAGGAATTTAAATGGAGCCGGCGTAGTTGAGCTGTACGCCCGGGGTCACGGATTCTGTCGCTATTAACTTTCTAAAATGTCATTTTTAAACATACTAGCCAATGAACAATTAATTCTCATGTCCTCGTTGGCTACGGTGGCGTTTATCCTCGTTAATGAAGTCATGAGGATCGATTAACACGTTTAAAAATAACATTTTAAAAAGTCACCAGCGACAGAATCCGTGACCCCGAGTGTACGTGAGTGTCTACAAAATCTACCTACTCGCACGCCAGTCAAACTTGACTGGCGTGACAGTAGTCTCGACTGAATCCACGGCAGACAGATTTTCTGCTCGCATGTGTATGAGGAGAACGTAAAGAGCGAGGAGGTACTTCGCTTCACCAAAGACCCGTTCACATCGAATCGCGCGAACCTCACACATGGATCAATTTATGTGAACTGGTATTTCTAAGAGACGACGGATCGCACGGGAGCACCTAAATTGTATACGTTTCGTAAAAGAACACATAATTCGAATAAAATATGGCTTAAAAGTGCGCCGGAGCTCAATGTAGTTCGTTCAGTTGGTTATCGCTGTACGAACGAGTAACGGTCGAGCTCGTCGTTTACGATTTCCGTCGACCTCCTGTTTTTAGGTTAGACTGTCAATAAGAAACGCTTCCTCGACGCGAGGACGAAGAATAATGAGTCTAAATAGCGAGTTGGAGGAGGTGGAGATGATGATGGAAAGTCAAACGGGCGAAGCTTCGACGGACGAAACCGCCGCGCTGACATTCAACGAAACTGAAGAGTCTGAACAAAATGTCACGAAGGGAGATCCTGTCGGTGACACGGCCTATAGCGACAAGTGGATAATTAATACTCTTATTTCCTTATCGAAGGTGATTTGCAATCGTGCGCGTTCTTAATCGTTAATTTATGGTGACCGAATGTGTTCTTAATTTTTGGAAATTTCTCAGGTATACGTATCAGGCTGGAGCGAAGAGCTGGAAAGCGATCTCTGCATGCTATGGGACATGACAGACGAGAAGGACGTTGTACTCTTTCTTATGGAGAACGAATTTTTAAAGATGGCAGAATTTACGCTGAAGAACATGGAAGAGCCCAGACTGACGGTGCGTGCACGCGTACATTTCTCGACTGCGAAGAATGTCTATCGATATCTCTGTTCGTTCCTTCAGGAAATAATGTTAG
This sequence comes from Xiphydria camelus, assembly GCA_963678675.1. Classification (NCBI taxonomy): domain Eukaryota; kingdom Metazoa; phylum Arthropoda; class Insecta; order Hymenoptera; family Xiphydriidae; genus Xiphydria; species Xiphydria camelus. Next base: position 37,802,213 of record OY783192.1, read on the forward strand.
GAATCATCTGTAATATGTGCTGTCAGGAGACGGTGTTGGAAACTGTAGGCAATAATAAGGAACTCGTAGGGGTAATACTGAATCTCGTATCTTCGGAGGATCCGGAGACTTTGATACAACTGCTGAGATTGCTGCGCACCGCGGTGTGGGACTTGCAGAAGAATCACGATTCCGTTTGGTCCAGCCACTTCGAGGAGCACAAATTCGTCGGGTGTTCCCTCATATTTATCTTGAAGAACTCTACAAATGGTGAGTCGAAATTGCGAGGATAACAATAACGATTATCGTCAAAGGGTACTTTTACACCGTCGCTCCGGATCGACTACGAGTTTAATTTTCCAGAAGATCTGCTAATCGCGGCTACGGATTTACTGCAGTCTATATCCATGGTAGAACTGCCAGGTGCGCCTAACCTTCTCGCCGACATGTTCGATATCGACGCACTCATTCCCGCCCTCCTCGAATCGTTCATGCAGATCATTCCGAAACGAGACGCCAATCACTCAGAGTCCGAGCTGAAGGTGATCGAAAACTGGCTCGCGATTTTGTCGAATATCATGCGAACGGAGTTGTTGACCTTCGAACAGGGCGAGGAGGACGAAAACTTCATTAAGATAATGGACGTTCTATTGAGGATACTGCAGCCCTACGTGGACCAGACGAATTTAGTTCCGCTCGACGAGAGGGCTGCCTTGTGCATTCACGAGTGCGTCGCTATGATTTTGTGCTTTCAAAGGAACGAAATGCACGCGACACCGGAGATCATTTATATAACAATCACCATACTGTTTCTGCTGAGAAGAGGTACCTACGATTCAGCGATATCAGCGCGGAGACTCGAGTAGCTTTCGACGTATCGTCGGACTCCGAATATCGCTACCGATCGTTGAAAACGAGAGCCGATCAAATGTCCGGAGCTACTCGATCGTTCTCCATCTCGACACGCTCGCAAAATGCGAATCGCCCGTTAACCCGAATGTCCCTATTCTCGTGATTTAGTTATTAAAACGGATCCTGAGTACGGATGCGAAATGGACCCCGATGACACCATGATGGAGCTGTTGGTCTATCTGGAGAGGTATTGGATAGAGCTATTGGGAATTTGCGATGGCGTTCAACTTTTGGACGTTTTTCAAATGTGCAAGAACGAGGTCATAAAGTGCCTGAGGGACCTCGTTGAATCGCATCCGCGATCGTCGAAAGATAAGATTGTAAAAATGGCGAAAGCCGAATCGTTCCTACAAAGCATGTAACTTTTTATACGTCGCGCGTACACATTTGTATATATATGTTTCCTACAATAAAAGATCAGTCCTTTTTTATATTCATCGGTCTATCTCGCGCGGCGGCCCGTCTTTTCAGAGCGATGCGCGATTCTTCGCTGTTGCTACGGATACTCGTCGACGGTCGAAGCTCGCGTAATATGGAAAATGACCTAAGATGGACAGTAATGTAATAATACTGTTTCTGCTGAGGAGAGGTACCTACGATTCAGCAATATTAGCTCTTGCTCACAATTTTGTCGAATATCATGCGAACGGAGTTGTTGAAACCGGGCCCGTGTTCGATCGTTAACGAGAGCTGATAGGTGGTGACGCCATCTGGTGATAGACAGCCACATATAGGTATGTTTCCTACAATAAAAGATTAGCTAATGAGGGCATGTGAGAATTAATTGTTCATTGGTTAGTACGTTTAAAAATAACATTTAAAAAAAGTCACCAGCGACAGTTTCGTGTCCCCGGGTGTACCTCGCGCGGCCCGTCTTTTCAGAGCGGTGCGCGATTTCTCGCTCTTGCTACGAATACTCGTCGACGATCGAAACTCGCGTAAGATGAATAATGTTCTAAGATGGACAGTAATGTAATAATAACGACGAGAGTCGATGATAAAAGTTTAATTACTGAACAGAACAGCGAGGAGTGGGTACGATCATTTCGAAATGTCGAACGTCGGCGATTATATCCAGGGCAGCCGTACGGAGCTGACGAATTCTCCCTATATCGCGATGAGTGACATTTCAAAATTATGACGTAAGTGGGGAGATTGCTCACAGCTGTTCGCACAGTGTCAGCAAAAACCTGCGGGCAGAACTCCTGATTTTCCGTTTCTATTCGTCACACGGGTTGTGTTGGTTCGTTTTTTATTTCTAGTTACAAAACACGTTCGAAGGTTGGCCAATTCTTCCCTTGACAGCTGACTGCCAGTGCAGGCCGACCGAGTTCTTTTAGCTTCTTCTTTCTATCGAGGGCGATCTTAGACGAGGATCGGTGTATTTCCGACGATATTTGTATTGACATTTCACAATGCCGAACGAGCTTACGATCGATGACGTGAGTACCGAATTTATCTAGGTATACGTCGGTGACGATCGAGGCGAACGGAGTGATTGAGACAAAAATTATTCCGCGTTTCCAGCTCCCAATTTTACGATTGAAACACGTTTATATAAAAAATGAAAAAAAGGTCATTAACGATATCAATAAGATGGTTAAAGACGGAGCAAACAAATTACAGGTATTCCCCCTGACGTATCGTCATTCGCAATTCACCCAATTTGTACGTACAGAGCGTAATTATTTAACGTGCGATCAATTTAACAGATTGTTTCAGATTTCGATTTGACGCTTACGAAACAGCACGTTGACGGCAAGCAAATTTTAAGTAGTTTCGGTACGAATTCCCGTTATACGTATTTTCCCTTTAAAAACTTCTTACCGAACCGTCATTGAAAATAATTTCAAGTCTGTTGCTTCGTTTCCGTAGACCGCTGTGGAGACATTCAAAATTACCGCCAATTAGATTTACTTGACGTAATCTGGTGTATTAACGTATGATGTTCGTTCAGGTATGTTTGGCAAGTGCAAGAGCTTACCCTCGATGTACAAAGAAGAGTCGAAACGACTTTACGACAAGTATCGCCCGATCGAAATCGATCCTAACTTATCGCTGGAGGAAAAGTCGGAAGCGATGATGGAGTGGATGGTTGCTGCGCATCATTTACTGCGGGGATTGGAATTCAATCCTCGAGAGTTGGACGACGTCATCCGTGTCTACGGGACGGCCCTGCGCGACGGCACGAAAGGGTTGATACGGAAGCTGAACGAGGAACAAGTTCCCGTCCTAGTTTTTAGCGCGGGCCTCGGCGACGTCGTCGAGGCCGTGCTCAGGCATCACGACGTTCTACTGGACAACGTCAAAGTGATATCGAACTTTCTCAAGTACGACGGTGGCCGTTTGGACGGCCTGAAGGGACGACTGATACACGTTTTCAATAAGAACGAACACGCCGTTGGACAGGATTACTTCAAAATCTTGGAAGGGAGGTGCAACGTCTTACTCATGGGTGACACGACCGGCGATGCGACTATGGCGGACGGGGTGGACACGAATGTCGTCCTCAAAATAGGTTTCCTCTACGATAATGTAAGTTCGACGTTCCGAAAATCCGCGTAATCGTTTCGCAAACCATCTCCATCTTACTCTTCTTATCCTCCTTTTCACAGGTCGCCGAGACATTACCATCGTACATGGAGGCGTTCGATATCGTGTTGGTGGACGATCAAACGATGCGAGTGCCGTCGGAAATTTTAAAACACGTTTTGTAAGATAATCGATGTTCCCGTTTATCGCGATCCTTGTTGTACAATTCCGTTTTGATATCACGTTTAGGCAGCATTAATTATTAATTATCATTGTTATCGCTATGAACCTTTCATACAAAAAACCGAGGAAACATTTCTTTATTCGTTCTCAAACGGAGGAAAGTGATCTCGTCTACCCCAGGAATGGATCTACAAGTACTGTGAAATATTAAAGTTCCTGTGGAAATGATTGTTACCGCTAAACAGCAAGTTATCACTGATACTGCAATATTACTGCCGCGAGAACCCTTTTCGTGTCGATATTCGCGAGAATAGTTATAAGTTACGATAATTCAAAGATGGCACGAGTCTTTAGATTTTGAAAGCGGTACCGCGCTTTTTAAAGGTGAGCGGAACTGCAGCGTCGCGCGTAGCCGGTTGCTTCAACTATCAAGTATCACATCGCTTGTCACATCTCTACTGTAATCATACTCAATGGTCAGATGCGCAGAGAACCACGCGCATGACCAATCAGAGAGCGACATTCGATAAGTCACCCTCAAAATCGTCCGCCGCGAAGTTTCGCGTGTTATTCGCAGGATATCGCGGGCATACACACGGCGTGATAAACACGAGACTGTAGTGTGCGTATGTGACCCGGAGTATCGTTCGCCGCTAGCTGACAAGCTCAGTCGTTCTCGAGTGTGCAACGCGTTCGTTCGGAAAGAGAGATAGCCTTTACACACAACGTGGTGCTGCTGTGAGGTCAATTCCAAGCGAGAGGAAAGGGGCACGTGCGAGCGCAATACGCAGGTATAAAAGAAAAGTCTTTCACGCGCGATCGGTCACGGATTCGCGCGGTGCATAATTATGTAGTTTGCCAACTTCACGCAAGTGTGTTCATAAGCGTGTTTCTATATAACGCAATCGCAAATGACGCGCGCGTCGCGTACAAGAGAAATTTATCATCGCTGTGATTTATATTCGTTTGCGTTTGTACTTTTAGATCCCACCGTTGCGCTTCTCGTGTTGCAGGTTCAAGGTGCCCCTTGGAGTGAGACGATGTGCGAGAGGTTCACCGAGCAGAGCGACGTTGTTGACGAGGAAGACGGTGAGGATATTGCGCGGTTCGAGAAAAAAGAAATTAAGACGAGAAATTCGAATAATTTCAGAGTTAATTCCAGGTCCCCGCGTAAAGCGACGGTTATCCGAATATCGCGAATGCCAATTTATTATTCGCTACGGGATAAAAAGGGCGTATTGTAATAATAGAATTATATACTAATAGCTAATTTCTCGCTTCTCCACCTTTTTCTAGCCGAATAGCTGCCAGCGCGTCGACCGTATTTCCGTCTTCGTCGCGGCTTACTTTTGCAATTGCGTAATTCTTCAGAATGCTCACGATTTCGGGAAAAATTTACACAATTACACCTAAATTCGTAACCCCAGTTACTCGTAATTAGAGATTCGGCGACCCAAAAATTAAAAAGTTTATTATGATTTATTGTAGAATTTAGCATCTATTTCCTTCAAACGATTTGCCAATTTAACGCACGTCGTATTTATATCACGCACATCCATCTTAATTAGCCAAATTTCACATTACAGCCGCGATGCGAAAGATTTTCTCCGAATGCAACGTCTCGCCCTCTTTCTCTTCTTCTTCGCCGTCATCGTCGTCGTCGCTATCATCTTCGTCAACTTCGGGAAGCGCAGCCGTGCCGACGCTCATTGAATATATTCGCGAGAATGTACCCACCCGAGTTGAGTAAGTATAATAAGCGTATTATTGTGCGTAACGTGCTCGCAAAATTGCCATGAGTCTGTGGGTATTGAGATGCATTTTTTTAAAAGCGAACAACCCTCGTTTGTCCCTTTTACGCAGAACCGATCTCCTGGAGGAACTACGAGAGTCCTTGCACGAGGTTTCAACCGATGGTCGGGTCACTTGGCGGCAATTTCAAGAGGCGTCGCGGCGCTGGTTCGCCAAGTTGCGACGGCTGCAGTGCGAGGACGACGGCGATAATCTGCGCGAGGATCAGAGGTAAGACAATATTTGTGTTCGTATCTCCGGCAAATTCGTGCCATTCCCGCGCAGAGGCACTCTGTTAGTCCAAAAATTACTCTGAAAATAGCTGCACAATAATATCCAAAGTCAATCGCCGACGATAAATAGCATCGCGCGGTATCGATAGTGGCATTTTGTCAGTCTTGCGTTCCGCAGCAGCCACGCATCAAAGAATACACGTGCGCACACCGCAGCGATTTGTACGCGGCATTACCTGCACGCAATTTCCATTTTATGTACTTGGGTATTATCCTAAGTGAGTTCGCTTAGAAGCAAAATAGAAGGAATTAGCGTAGCGCGAAGGAATTTATAAAACAAATCTATGGAAGTTTGTGCAGCCGAGTAACGCGAGATCTTCTTTCAGCGATGAAAGACACCGTCGCTTGCCGGGGTTCTAGTTTATTTATCGATTTTTCTGTAAAGTCACAACCGTCTCGAGTTTCCTCGTAGTTAGTTTTTCTATGCATCTCGCTGTACCTATAATTTTGCGATGCAACGCGAAGTCGTCACGTGGCAACTTGCAGCGCTCTGTCAAGTTCACGCAATGCCCAGTGCATCCAGTCGTTGCGCAATCCGAGAACGTTTGCGAATTTACAGCGATCATTATTGTGCGCGCGGTGAAACACCTCCTCGCGTGCCGGTAATAATTTATTAACGGCGGTCGAGGACACTTGGTTCGACGCGAGAGAAAAAAAACTACGCGTGGTAAACTATTTCTTCATCTTCTTTTATTTCTTTACGAATCAACTGGCGATATAAAGCCCGGCACTCTCTGAATTATTTATCGTCTGTCTTCATTCTACGAACGATCGAAGCTTGTATTGAATTAAACGGCGTTTCCTGGATCACTTTGAGTTGTGCGAATATTCAGGAAAGATTGGAAATGTATCGTTATCGATCTATGTGGTACAGCGATGTGCCGACGACAAACTCGGATGGGGGAGAAAGTTTCAGCGAGAATCACGATAGCGGTGATATCGTCGTTACTCGGGAAAAGCGGCGATTGTCGAAACACGGCCGTAGCGTTGGTGAGTCCAACGATCTCTGGCTCGTTATCGGCCTGTTATTGGTAATTAGACGCGAAAGTAACCAGTGAAAAATCTTTGTAATCCTTCATAGATTTCGTGGACCTTTCGGAGGAATCCAACTGCAATCCGAGCAGCACCAACATACTCGAGTAAGCGTACGACAGTTTCTTAATTTGTACGATGGAAGAATTTTTCTCGGTAGTACTGCACGCGCGATCTGCACAAACTGGAGTGTCAGGAAACTTGAGAATCCCATTAGATATTGCGTTTATATCGAAAAGTCAGCTTTTCTTCCCGCGTGAGCTCAATCTTTTCGAGACAATCGTTGTCTAAAGGTGCGATACCACAAACTCGGCACTGGAGATTACCGCGGATAAGGAAATGGTAGACGTTGCGGAAGTGGATCTCGTACTTCGAGTTCGCCGGTTCGACGAGGAAAATTCTGTACTTCGAGAAGAGAACGCGGGTCTCAGGGAGGAAGTCGTGCGGATGGAAGAATTGAACGCAAGCTTCGAGCATCAGATCGACTCTCTTCGTCGTAAGCTGTACGTGAACTTGCTACGGCAAATCATCGACAGAGTTATGCCGATTAAATGAGAATTACTGGTTCCGCGATAGAAATCAGGCCTCGGAAAAATGCAAGCAGTTGCAAAAAGAAAACGACGAGCAGAAGGAGATGCTGAGGGAGGTGCAGGAGGATGCGAGGACGAGCAAGTCGTCCCTGCAAAAGATGGAAAAGAGCCGGGCGACGTTGGCTAGACAATTGGAAGCAGTCGAAAAAGAAGTAGGAATCGTAATTTCCTTCGTCGAATCGATGATCTCGAATAAATGCGGGATGCTGACTAGAAAACGCCGTTTCAGAACCAAAATATAGCTGTTCTGAGCGAAAAACTGGAGAGAATCACATCGGAAAAGGTGAACTGTTCTAAACAAGCCGCCAAGTGCTACGAGCGTCTCGAGGCGAAGCAGGTGGAATGTGAAACACTTCAGGAGAAGATTTCGCGTTTGGAGGAAGCTAATACGGCGCTGCAAGACACTTATGAAAACACAAGTCGAGTGGGTATCTCTACCGTCTACTTTTTTCTTTCTTCTCGCACTACGTTTGTCTTTTTCATCTCAATTAAACGGGAGTTTTTATCGCAGCACCTGCAAGATAACATTGAAGAGTTGAAGTCCGAAATTGCGCATATGCAAATGAGACACAGCAACAACTGCGTGTTTGATAGAGTAAGTTATACGCGCGAACGGAATCTCCGCGAACAGATATTTTCGGGGTGACAAACGATATTTTCTCTCCGTTGAACTTTACGAATGCAAAAAATGCTACTTTTCGTTCAAACACTCGACAGCTTTCTCTAACACCGCCTCGGGGAAGCATAGATGCCGCCCTCTTGCACAGTACTCCCTGCAGAGGCCAGAAGATTCAACCTCAGGATTCACTCCGCGCCGAGTTAAAAGCTTCGGTAGAATTATAATCTCCTTCTAATTTCGCAGCGAGAGGAATTCCGTTGAGGGTTTCATTTACAACGGGAGAAATCCCTTCGAAATTGTGACCGATTTCCAGGGTTTCCCGGTGGACGACAACAAAGACGACTTCAGGATTCACGAGCTCGAGAAGGAGTTATCTTGGTACAACGATGAGATACAGGGAGCTCTGGAAGATCTCGAGAAGTCAGTAGTAAGACTTCCCGTAGCTCGTTAATCATTTCCCGGGGCTATCGTTTTTTTTTTTTTTCGAGACCGACGGGCGAGAATCCATCGCGATGTTTGTTCTTCCGCAGGGTCGCCAGGAATCTCGCCGCTTCGTCGAAGGAAGCGAACGAGTCGGTCTCGAATTCGGCGTTGATGGAACGATCGCCGATGTCCGACATAATGACACTGAAGGGAAAGATAGCTTTGCTATCGGATATGGTGAGTCGCTGTGCTTCCTTGTCGCGCAGTTTCCGAACCGATGTGAGACTGCATACAGTGCTGCAGCGCAACGCGCTTCACCTTTGCACGCGGACTTTGTTTGCCCGAGATTCCGTTGCCAGATGGTCGTTAAAGATTAACGCTCATTTTCACGACAATTGCTCGCGCCTCGAATTGGAGTCCGGTGCAAAAGCCTTCTTATCCTCGCGGTTCTGTCACGTCTCTCGATTTTGTCTTCTCTTTTGCGCGCGCTTCAGACTGCGTATTCTTGTTTCAGGTTGCCGATGTGACGCGAAAAAAACAGGGTAGAGATTTCAGCACCCAAGTTACGGCGGACAGCTTAAAGATAAAGCGTCTCAAGGAGCTGGACATTCCAAGCTTCGAGGATCGTCTGCTTCTGCTGTAAGTCAATTTCATTTGTCTCTTCGATTTGGCGGAGCGCGTCGACTTTTCTGCGCGATCATCTCTCGGCGACACTGCGCGAATTCTACGGTTTTCGTTGCAATGTAGGAGCTCCGGCTCCGCAGTGACCGATCGTTCGAGGTTTCGATCGTCCGCAAAAATTATGTGGATCGAGGTCGTCGATGTAATAATTTCTTTAGGGACTCCCGTATAAATAGAAACGTCAACGGCGCGGTGTCCCTGCGGTATACGATTCCACCGTAGCGCGTCATCGCCAGTAAAAATAACCATAATCGACCTACCCACTCGATGATTTGTTCGAGTTGGAAGTACATCATTTTTTTAATTGAATAATAATAATTAACGACTCTCACATCGATTATGCGGGTACTCTTGATGATGGCGCTTCTGATATCGATGTCATTAAAAAAAGACTATATTTAGTTTTTCTTGGAGAGGCGGATGCAGAATGTAGTCCGTCGAAATGTATCCCTCGACTGAGCAAATTCAAAGCAGGGTTCGAAAACGGTCGATGCAAATGAGCTCGATCTACAGGGTGAAGGGATCGACCCGAGAAAAGAGGATTACTCGAAACGAAATTCACCTCTGAGGTCAATCTCTTCGCTCTGCACTTCGCATAAGCGATCCCTGGCTTCGCGTCGTACATACATATGTATCTGGTCAGCTCCCTCGCATTTATCATGCCTTCAACATTTGACCAGAAGAAAAAACAATTCGTCCTTGCTATTCCGCGCACGCTGTCTAATAATCGTCTACCGCGAAGCACAATTCTCGGTACCCAGAGAAATATCAGCGGACGTTTTAGCGTCGAGGATTCATACAAGAGACAGAGATTTCACGCGGAGAGGACAGTCCGGCTTCTTTGCCCGAGGGCTGTGATATCTTGCGTGTGGTCGATCTCTCGAGTCTCGCCAAACTGGGTTAAGTCCGGAGATCAATGTAAACCAGATATAATATCGTCACGTCACCTGGAACTCTTCCTTTCTCGTCGTGCTGTGCATCCTATTGCCGTATATTTTATAAAAGCATCGCCGATCATCCATCGCGGTTTGTCTCGAAAATGAAACAAGATTTGATACAAGTTTAGCGACGAAAGTTGTGCGTTATCCAAGTGCGAATAACTTTTATTTTCAGACGTTTATCGTAACTCGCTTCGTTTTCGTGTAATCGAGGTTCTTTCATTGTTTTTCGTATTCTCATTCGCTTCCTCAGATTCATTTTCCTAACAATGTTTTTCCGTGTATTCCTTCGCCCCGCATTTACTTCTGGGTCTACAGAATTGATAACGAGAAGATTCCGAAGTAGTCGAGGTGCGGTCGTATTGTGGGTGTCCCTTTCGAAAGAGATCGTAATATAAAGTAGCAGAGATATGTAGATTGTTTGTTTTGTGCGTTAAAATACCACGCGAATCGTTTCTATAGCGGGGTTACGCGTACGTATGGAACCTGCCGAGCAAGCGTGACGATAAACTGGTTTCCGCGAGGTCATAAGCCGGTCTCGCCAATTTTTGATAGGCAGTTTACGAACCCTCGATCGGGTAGCCAGGGAATCAGTTTTTTTTAGACTCCCGCGGAACCCGGGAAAGCGCAGCTGGATCCGCTCGACGATATTTTCTTTATCGAGTAATAATCCGCCGCGTTATTTTGAAATCGAAAGATTTCATCCGGTAATTGTGAATATACATAGTCACCAAGTTTGCATTTAGATTTCTTTGGATATCTTCATTTGGGAAAGGGATGCAATGTTGGTCGTGCATGATAAATATCTCCAGTTTACGGTGTTCGTACAGGAGACAGGGAATCCTCGGACTGTCCGTACCCTGTTTGGCTTTACATCGGCATCGAGCGCACGTTCCTGCGTCGTCATATTCCCTCGATGGACTCTGTACGCGGGGAAATATCACGTGCGCGTATCTTCCAAAAAGGAAATAAAAACCTGATCGAGCTTCCCTCCTTCTTCGAGATATAGTCTCTTTTTCTCGATCGGACTCTTTCTCTCGCTCCTTTCCTTGACATTGACCAAGTGAAGCGCAGTGTCGAGGATCTATCTATAGCGAGAGATGACTACATAATCTCGCCTATTGCCGGATCTGGACGCGTATCTGCAACTCGTTAATCCTTTCGTAACGACGTTTATGTATATGCGCTCAACTCGCGTCTATTGCGATCCTCGAAATCTCATCCATCAATATTCCCGACTTGGTTTCGTCATCGCGTTCCGTTTTTTGCGACTTATCGCCAATCGAGCAATTGCTAGGCGTTTTAAACTAATTTTTCATCGGCCCCTGATAAGCAGAAAAATATCAAGTTCTCTCACGCTAGATAGATAATTCTCTCAAAATATCGTGGCTGTATCCAAAGATTTAATTAATCTCATAAATATCGAGAGTCATTGATTGGCCAGTCGAAGTTCGAACGGGTCTTTGCTCTACGCATAACGCTTTAGAACCTTGCTCCATTTACAGACGGTCTCTCCGCCCCACTTCTTTCTCCTTCATTGAAATCGCATTCTCTTTCTCTTCCCCCCTCTCTCCGTTCCATTGCTCGCGAATTGAATTCCTTCGACGTTGATATAACAAAACGTACATAATTTATTCTCGCTCTACCTGTACACAATTCGATGTGCGCAAAATCTTCTCAATTATAGCATCTCCGGAAGCTTTTATCTCCGGAATGAACGATTTAAAACACCATAAGATTGCGGTATCGCATGAATGTTTCCTGGCAAACGTGAATCGTAGAAAAGAAGGCGAATCGTAATTGGAATTGCAAAATATCGAGCGTACATCATATCTTCCTGTTATCGCCGAATAATTCTTAAATTATCACTCCTCGCGTTATAAATCGTCGATGTGCAATCGATATATTCTTACGCACTTTCTACACTCGCAATCAAACATTCTATTGAAGAAGGATACGTGTGTGTAATACTTTATGCGTATGTATATTAAGTTATTTTTTCAGTCAATGGATTTCCGTGATTATACCTGTCTCCTCGCAGGAGGAACGCGCGCACTCTTCGCCGCAGTGGTGCGTTTACCGATACACGGGAAGGACCGGTCGGTCGCCCACGGCTGCTTCAGTCTATTTGCGCCCGTCTAACGTGTAGGTTTTCGCGTGTATCCTCCACACCGCTGTTGAGAGAGTCTCTTCGGGCTTCGAACAATTTTTATCTATCACCTTCGACCGTATCGGTGTGGTTTTTATCGTGTGCGGTGATAGTTTGATCCTAGGTCAGTGATTGGTATTTCTTTTACTTATACGAGCATCAGGTCAGCAGACTCGTGCATCTACAATAATCATTATTTCTGCCGTTCACATAATGCATAGCTACATTGAAGAGTATATCAGAAGGAATGCGCGCACAATAACTAACGTCTCGGTTCGTCATGTGTAAGGTCGATCTATTAATTTTCTGATGGATTGATTGCCGCTGTGGAAAATCAGGGCTGTTCTAATCAGACCTCGACGCATCCACCTACCATACCGTGCGTGTTTGCCGACGTTGATTTATTTATAACGAGAGGAGTAATAATCACAGGAGCCACTGATCGCGATGTATTCTGCGTTCAATGACTTTCGCACGATTCAAGCCGATTCGGACCACCCGTTACACATACCCCCTCGCACCTTTCAGCCGTTGTCAAATGTTAAGGAGATCATTGCATAAGGATCTGTTCAGTACTTGGAAGTTGTACGTGTTCCAGCTTTGTATGCTTTCCTTTGTCACAGCTTATTCTTTCGCGTCTATTCCACCTCGACCATAGGAGAATACACGGCTTCATAATACATACGAGACATTGATATGCAATCTCGAGCGCCTCGCGAAGCACCGATAACGTCTCGACTGTATGTTATTTTCCTTAAAGTTACACATAACGTTCACCGGGGGAACATGTGGAGACTTCAGCTCTACTCGAAACCGTCCTCACCGAGCTCTCGCTCTGTTCTTGGTTCTCAGGCGAGAAAGGAAGAAGGAGGGAATCGGCGAGGCGGAGGTGGCGTTGCCTGAAGTGACTTCGATGACTTCCCAATTCGCAAATGACTCTAAGGAGGAAAACCCGTTCCTGGCAGTCAACGCTGCCGCGGCTACGTGCTCCGCAGGGTCTGTTGCCCCCGTCGGTTTACCCGAACACACCATCATCGGTCCCATCGTGGCTGCCCTTGACAAGATCATCGATGGGGCTACCAGTGAGGAATCCAGTCCCAGGGAATCAATCGCTGAATGCAATTCTAAGTGAGCCTTACTACTCGCCTGGTCGAACGCAAATACGAATTGTGATGACTCGCGAAACGTCAACTCTTTTCGTCCGTACAGATGCAAATCCAGATACACTTATACTCTACCGTCGAGCCGTCTCAGCCCGGATACCGAAACGAATCCGTCGAATCTGACAACTTCTCCGGGATCTCCAAACAATCGTCCCAACGACACTGCTTCCGTAGAGGTATCTTCGGCAGGAGATGGAGACAGTTGCTCGAAAGTGGATTCGTCAAAGGGCTCTTCTTACAATTCGGAGATACGAGAAAGATCGAAACTCGAACCGAACTCGTCCGAATTCCAGCCAGGAAATTCCAGGATCTTCAGTTTCCTCGAGGAGGGACGGCCGAGTAACGGTGACGGAAGTGGAGCGGAGAAGCACAGGAATCGAAGAAGATGCCTCGCTCCACACGAACTGCGTTTAAACTTGCAAAGACTGAATCTGAGTCCGATCCATACGGACTCGCCGACCATCGCCTCAACCAATGACGCGGAATCGTCCGACAAATCGACTTCGAATGTTCGCGAAGACGTGGAGAGCCTCCCCGCACCAATGGATAGCCAACAGTCGAATTACTCTTATTGCGAGACTCCAAAAACTGCTCCAAGTGTTCTAAAGAGAAAGATTTCAGTGTTCCAGAGATCCTTCGATATTAACACCCTGTACGAAGAAGTCGAAGACAAAGAGAACGCCAAAGAGTTCTACGGGAACGCGTCGATGAGCACGCCCACTGTGGGACTGGGTAAGAGGTGTAACGGGAAGGATGACCTCCGTTCGCTCAAGCCGACCTTCCTCTGTACTTATCGCTCGGCGACGAACGACAGCGAATCTTCCGACAGTCCCTCGCCTTTCGAACGAGACCTCTCCTCCGATCTTCCTACCGAAGATTACGAATTGGCGTCCTCGAGAGTCGGTTCCACTTACAGCCTCTCGTCCAGCGATAATAAGATATCTCAAGCCCTCGATGAGGTAGCATCGGACAAGGTGAGCGCGCGCTGCCGCTTTCAAGGGGTGGACGCCGATGATGAAAGCAGCTCTCACGGGGGTCACATCAGGTTCCGCTTCGCCTCGCCAAAGTTGAACGTGTGCAACTTCACGAGGGATTATCGGAAGAGCGAAAATCATAAGCAAAACGGCGAGCAACCATTTTTTAGTTGTGCACGGCAAAGTTCGACATCCCCGGTTGCAAAATCGGGATTACCGGTCCGTGTGAACGACATCGGGGAACCAGGGAATAAGAAAGAAACGACGATGGCTGTAGATTCTCCTCGTCGAAGCGCCCAAATTAGTGACAAGGAAAGCAAGGAACATCCGACGTCGGATCAGCGGACAGCGAAGGAGATAAATTCGAGCACACCTCTCGCCTCGGTGGCGCCTTCCGCCGAAGCGAACGGATCCGAGAAAATGGGTAAGCTTCTTTTTCATTCGTAAGGATCGTCGGCGAAGAAACGACGCCAGAGAACGGTGCAATTAATTCGGCGGAAATCAAGTACGGCGAATCGGTAAGGGCAAACTTGTCTCTCCATTCCCGGGCGTGAAGTTTCGGATGCGACGAATGGTGCTTCCCCCACCGAAGGCTGCGATGGCAGTGGCGGCGGCAGTGGCGACGCTGGATGCAGAAACTCGAGCATGGACCCGGCAGTAGCGCTCGCGATGTCCAGCGGCGACGATAGTTCCGACAGTGAGTGCGGTCGGATCGCGTCCGGTGATGAGCACCGGCGAGTAGCGCCGCCTTTCTCCGCGAGCGAGGAAGATGTTTTCCGCGGGAAGAGAGGCTCACCCCCGCCGACCAATGGGCTCCCAGCGTCGGACGAAAATCACGAAAGCGGAGGATGTCCCGGCACGCCGAAGCCTGAGGTGAGTCGATTTTTTG
Source organism: Xiphydria camelus (assembly GCA_963678675.1). Classification (NCBI taxonomy): domain Eukaryota; kingdom Metazoa; phylum Arthropoda; class Insecta; order Hymenoptera; family Xiphydriidae; genus Xiphydria; species Xiphydria camelus. Next base: position 37,817,361 of record OY783192.1, read on the forward strand.
TTTTGTTTAAATTGCAATGCAAGTCGAGTCGAGTGATCAGCTCTCTCGTGTCTCTTTAGTGTTAGTTTATCTCCCCCGTGACCCTTAACAAAATTGGAATTGAGTGCCTGGCTTGAACTCTGAGCTCCTTTAAAGAACGAAGAAAACGTAAGGATTGCATTTGAACGATCGTAGCTCATAGATAAAGCGGTAGAATCAAAGCGCGCGCGTGGTTTAATGCATTCAGCCCGCGCTTATCTCCACTCATTCTACTTCGCATGAGTTTTTGTCAATACATACAAAGATAGAACGGTTGTGATGCAGTTTTCAGTGAATTAGAGTAGACACGTGTCACATCCTAAATCGGTAAGAAATTTATGTTCATATTGACGAAAAGCTTGTAGGATAGAGATAATCGTGATTGAACTCGTGTCTCTGTTATCGAGCGGCTCTCTCTTACCGGGATTCTCTCTCCCTCCTTCGCGTACTCCCCTCCCGATATTCCTTATATGACAGCAGCGAGCAACTCGAATGCATTAAAGAGTTAAACGCCGGTTTGAGAGATGAGAATAAAACGACGCCCGCGTCGAGCTGTGCGTTTTATGATAAGGTCAAATATATAAATCTGCCGAGTCGGATTGTATTCGCTTATCGGTTTTCCGGTAGAGGGTCGTTGTTATTCTTTAGAAACGTTGCTCATCATCGTTAACGCGCGGCTCGCGTTCATCTCGCAGTTCACGAAACTGATAGCGAAGTGGCATTCGATAAAGCGAGTGAAACCAAAAATATATTAACGCACAGTCGGAAATAACTTCGTTAGTGGGTTTTTCTGTCGCGACGATCGAGAATTTTATTCGACTTGTCGAAATAATGTTTGAGAGTGAAGAGAAAAATAGGAGATTATTCACTATCTGAATTTGCTTTGTAGATTTCTAATTGCGGGGGATGATATATCGATTAGGCGAAATGGTGAATAGCTCGATAGAATCGGAACATTCGCAGATTTCGTAGATCGTAATGTCGCGTGCGAGACTAAAGGCGAGACTAAGTATCGATGAGTAAAACTCTGCAGGCACTTGAGACTAATTGAGTATAGCTCATATCATTGTCATTAATTCGTCGACATTAATTAATTCGCTCTTGAGAATCTTTCCCCCCTCTTTCTCCTTCTCGTATTCTTTCAAACTGCAGCAATAATAACATCGCTCATACCTCCGGCTTAATTGCAATCACGTTCGATGAAAAATCCAGAGAAGAAGGTTTTATCGAGGGCGGAACCACCTGCGACCAGGCAAGGCCAACCGGTCTGTCTCCTCGAGTCGATTTAAAAGAAATTGTCTCCCAGTTTATTGCTGAATATGTCGGGGCGTTAATCGCGACCTTATCCGGCCGTAGCGTGCGCGAATTCGCGTACAACGGAGCCGCGCGGTGGGTCGAAATGAGAAAGCGATGCTATCGGCGCTGCGGATCCTGTCGGAACGTTATTGTCGATCCATCGATCTTCGGGTTGCGCCGTGTTGGCGAATAAAAGTTTGAGAAACTCAACGGCCAAACGTGCCGGAGCAAGATAGCGAGAAACGCCGGCGGAATTCCCAGGATTGGAATGAGAAAGCGGCCGTTCGACTGGCGTAGGTGGATGAAACGGGTTCGTCGTTAAAGCCGCGCAATCGATCTTCACGTCTATTCCCTCGAAAATAGAAGTTGGTCGGCGATGAGCACTTTGGGAAATGTATCGAGGTGGCTTTCATCCTCCGTTTCCCTCGCTACATTTTCCACAACTCGCGCCGGCACTCGCCACCGGAACGTCTCCAATGTTCCCATAATAACGCGGGCTCGCTGCTGCAGCCGCCGGCGAGGTTACCACGCTGCGTCGTCGATCGTCGTATCAATCAAAATATCTGCCAGAATCACGCGCGACCGTGAGCGGATATTAATAATTTCTCTGACGGTCGTTCGCGGGTAAACGTACTTGTGGAAGGTGATGACAATTATTTATTCGTCCCGAACGGATGCCCGAAGCAAATTACGAAACTCCCATTTTCTTTGTACATTTTTGAGTAAACCTTCGGCGAAGAAATTGTTCCGCCGGTTCTCTTTGAGGTGCCACGCACCCGTCGTTGTTTATCCCGTCTCCGTTGCCCCGGCAGATATGACAGGGAGGAACGACGAAGATGTGAAAGAAGACGACGATGGTGTTCTGCTTAACGTAAGCCTAGACTTTACAACGTGCCGAGTAAATATCATATCGGAATCCGGTAGAGTTAAACGCGCGTGTTGTCCGCTCTATATCCGGTGGCTCATCCTGTTTGATATGAGAAATAATATTTGCCTCGGACTCTCTCGTCGACCGTTGAAGTATCGATGGCGAAGTGGTTGAGCGGGCGAACTTTTAGAACTACAGAAAGAGGGAGGGAGAGAAATAGGTAGAGACTGTCTGTAGAAATTCATATTTCGAATAGACACCATTTTTGACGATGAAATAGAGGGAATCAGGGGTTTAAAGTTACAATTCAACATGGGAGCGTAGGTAGTGCCAGGTATTCGCTCCTCTTATCGTTCTAGACTCGTTACTTTTAATCGTACATGCATGCTACTTATTGTAGTAGCTGGACCGATAAACGGCACCGGTAGCGATTCACGTGCGAATCGTTACTCTTTCTCACGTCGCGGTCGATAGTCGCTGTTTGGTATGATTCGTAGCGTGTTCCTTCTTTTTCTTATCTCCGCTTTTAGTTGGCCATGACGACATGAGTCATACTACCGAAGCGTTTTCTTCCTCGCTTGTTCTTCGATTTATCCACCATGAAATCCACAATGTATTTCTACTTTCATTTATATTCCATAAATCTCGTTTCTCTTGCAATGAGCTGTTTATCTTTGCGTTTTTGCGGTTTTCTTTCATTTGATTAGGCATATCGCTAACTGATTTGAAAGGTATAACTAAGTATTGCGGTTTGATGATAGGAAAAAGAGAGAAGCCGAACGTCTCGTGTTTCATTTTTCACCAGGAAAAATATTTCACGAGAAGTTTCGTTAAGCTGCTACAGCGAGTTGCGGATCGGACTTTTTCCGGGCATAACCGGATCGTGTAATCGCGCTCGAATGTCTTCCGCACCCGAGGAAAGATAGTCCGCTAACGAGATCGAGCGTATTTATTATGAATCGCGAGCGATCTTGGCCTGGCACGTGTCCCAATGCAAGAATAGGAACATTCCTCCCACTTGACCCGAGAATAAGAATAATTAAGCCGCGAATGCACTCTTCGATCTTTCGAGACCATATGGGATGGTCATCGTGATTAAATGACCGCGTTCTTTTCTCTCCCGACGCTATTTTTATCAATAACACCGTACGTTCAGAACCGTTTTTTCTCCCAAATTCTACCGATATTTCCGTTTGCTTCTATGCCGTAGCGACTTTCCCCGGAGAGGCAATCCACGACGAGAACGTTATCGGAAACCGAGAGCAATGACAACGAGCCTGAGGAAGTGTGTCGTTGTCGCGGTAGCTGCGACGTTTCCTTTAATTTGCAGCTCCAAGAAGACAAGGAGAACGATCAACCGAAAGCATTCCCGAGCCTCACGGATGCTCGTTTGCAAGAGTCCGGCATCGCGACGCTCTCCGACGCGGATACATTTGGGTAAGCGTTTAGCGTTCTACTAAATGAAATCATCGAAATAGCATCGCGCGCTTCGAGCAGAATAAGCTTCGCGATGAAAGCGAGCGCTCGCATATTCCGCGTGGATCTCTCTAAACATTTGCGGAGGGAGACGGGGCTATTTCGAAGCATCGATGGCAGATTCGGTTCGAGGGACGGTGACTTTTCTTCGACCGGCTTTCCACGGCTGCACGCGGACATATTTCACTAGTTTGGCTATTCTCGGAACTTGTCTCGCGTTCAATTTTCAATTATCCTCGCCAATCGTCGATTTCCTTCCTTCGTTGAAACGTCGTCCGGCAGGCGAATCGTTAGGTTTCACGAGATAACGCGAAAGAGTGTGGAATGCGGCGATACAAGTCTTAATTAAGATCGTAAACGAAAACCCTGAATGGTTTGTAATATGCATCAGATTTGATATCGTCTCCTTTTTACACCGCAGGCAGAGCCTCTCCGAGGAAGAACTCGAGGTAAGTCGAAATTCGGTCGATTGATTAAAAAGTAAGCAAGTAAGAGAATTACACGACTCTCTCTCTCTCCTTCTTTCTATCCTTCAGAAGAAATATACGTGTCTGTCTATGGGTCTGACAACGGACAGGGTGACCCTCTCGAGGCGAATGGCGCTCAGTCTTCGTCAGCGCGATCAGACGGAACACAATTTCGATTGCGAGGTCCAGAAGATGCAGCAAGACGTTCAGGCAAGTGAAAAGCGAGACTTATTTACGGCGGTTTAACGTGCGCGCGCCAACGTTTGGAAGAGAGATCGACATTTTGCGAAACGTCAGGCCCTCGCCCCGCTGTGCATCGACAGGGAATCCGTCGAGAGGGTCGAGCGGGTCAGACATCAGCTCGAGATGATAGCGCGCTGCGCTCGTAGAGTTTCCTGCACCGCGGAAACTCTCGGAGCCGTACATCAGGAGCACAGAATCTCCAGGGCGGCCCTCCTCGCCGATAGGTACCTGCAGGTGCTGCGAGCCAGATGCGAAAAATTGGCGGTCGACCTGGCAGAGACAAAGTGAGGGGGAGAGGCATATACTTCCTTTCGTCTGGTTCGTTGTTCCTACCCTTCGTCTCGCGCGGTATAACGTTCCACCTTTCCGATTCGTTCCCTCGAACGTTTCGGCGCTTCGGAAGAATTGCTGCGCCGTTATCTCTCTCCGTTGAACAACGAATTAGCTCGCGATTGTCGTTAGCTCTCCGCCAATGTCGAATTGCAACGACAGAGCTCGATTGACTTTCCAGGCGAATCCTGATGGAGAACAACATTGTCTTCGAGGAGAGCCCGGGCGAAATGGGCGACGACGTTCCCAGAGTTCGGTATCGCGGTGTACCCGTGAACAATCGTACAATGGTTCGGCGATATTCAATGTGATTTGCTTATGTCGCTTTTACTTCCCGATCGAGTACACCCTCCTTTCCGGTAATCCTGTGATTCGTGTATGATCCTCACTCCTCCGAGGCTCCCGAAATACCCGACGTCACTTACTCCCGTTGTATTCGCTATGCAGTATAGTTTTAGCTGTGGGATGATTTTGTTTTTATCGAGATCATCGTCCTCGGTGTACTTGTTGTTCTAGATCGCTAGGAGAAGAGCCAGCATAGCGACGATTACACGACCGTTTGGTAGCAGCACTCCGGACGTCACGAAGGCAAAATCGTCGTTGTTCATTCTCTTTATGTCGTTTCACTTGATCGCACGCGGTCTTCCACATTATCGAGCTTTCAGGCTTTCTTCCTCTCGCTGAAGTTCTCCCGCTGACTATATCGATGCATACCGGCTGAGAGCGATTAACCGTGTTCGATAGCCTCGACTCGCACTTACTCCCCAATCTCCCAAGGCTTTACAGTCATTTCAAAGTTCCACGGGGCGAATCATCTGTCTCCCAATTTCGCAAGCCATCATCGCTGAGCTTTCGTTCATCTCATCCGACATCATCTTGCCGAGTAATTTAGCTAAAATATGCGCCGTTCTGACAAACACAGGAGATCGCGAGGCAACGAAACTCAGTGTCCGGACGAATGAGCCTGAGAAGACCATCGCTCAGCTACGACACGCAGAAGTGGGACGGTGATAAGTTAGATCGAACCGAGTGAGTCTACCGCGGATATTTTGTTTGTCGTGCGTTCTATTTCTGCTAGTTCTCCGTTCGTGATGTGATCTCTCTCCCCAGCAGCAGTTCGAGCAGCATAGGTGAACTTCGCGAGATTTTTGAACAAGCCGAGTCGAGACGAAACTCGAAGGAGGAAAACAACAACTTGATTCGAAGTCAATCGAGCAACTTCAGCGTGGGAAGCTGCGAAAGTGCGGATTCGGATGTCTGGTCCAGTCCTCGCGAGGAAATCGTTTCGGAATTGCCCGTCGACGAGAATATTACTTACCCGGAGTCCGAATTCTGGTACGTAAAAATATAAGGAACAATCGACACCGTTTTTAGAAGATAGAAGCAGTTTATGGGATAAAATTTTGCGACAGAGTAAATCGGAAAATTGTTAGCGTTCTTATTCGAAAGCATGAACGCGTAAGATATGCTGAGAGAAAATAGAAAAACCCTTTCCTCTCGCGGGGATTTTACAGTCTGCGGACAACCCACGTACTTCGAACGATGCAGGCCAACGTGACCAGAGTCCCGATTTTCTGGTGCATCTTGCTCTCGTTCTTCCTCGGATTCTACGTGCAGCAAGTGGTGTCCTCGATGAACAGCTGCTCGTCAATACCGAACAAATGGTGGTCGATCGAGGAAATCCTCAGAAAGTACATCAAAGTCGTGAACGTAGGACGGCCACCAATTTGAGTTATTAAAGAGTAACGGCAGTAGTGCGTATATGAATTTAAAGTGAGTTTGCAGATCCCTAAATGTAGATGTTGCGTTACGTTGACGCATCGCAACGTCGACGGAAAGAATACTGTTTGTAATGAAATGTACATACGATTTGGCGATTGTAATTTTAACGTCGGATGATCGCTCCTTTTATTGTGACCGAAAATAAGTGTAGAGGCCGTAGAGATAACAGTGAGAGGAAAAAATGTGCGACGCATAGGTCATTCGATAACGAGGAAAGCTTCTCTTTATTTCATGTAATAATTTCTCAGCGTATTTATAAATAATAAAAGATATACACACCGACGTGACCAGGCGTAGAGAATTTACGTAAGGTGCGGAAAAATGCTTACGCGCGGCGACGTATTCGCTGTAACAATAGATCTGGTTTCTACGATATGCACGCGCGAACGATCAACGAGAGTTTGGCTTTTAATATTTTAAGAACGAATCACTAACGCTTGTTCTTTTTCGACTTGCTCCTGTGCTTCGAGCGTTCCTTGTGTTTGTGCTTCTTCTTTTCCTTCTTCGATTTTTTTACTTTCGTCTTCTCCATCCACACTCCTTTTTCCTTCGAATCGGTGTTGCTCTTGAGGACAATGACGCTTTTGAAAATCGGTTTCTGAGATTGCGAAGGGGCAACCTCCGACCCAGCATTCGCGGTGACTTCCTCGATCCGTGGCATTCTCGAGGGAAGTACCGGGCCGTACATATCTGGCGGCATCGGTTCCTGCCCGCTAATGGAACTGTCCTCTTCGCCCGTCGAAGATTTCCGCTCGGGAAAATTATTCTCGACCGTGGAGTCATTTGCGGTAATCGTCTCTCCCTTGGAATCTTCGACGTTGCTTCTCCTCGCATCGTCGATTGGACCGTTCAAACGATCGAGATCCAACTTGGCAAAGATTCCCCGCGGCGGCGAAGTGTTGCGCTGCGTATTTATCTCGCTCGGAGTTTCCCCGATCAATACCGATTTCACCCTTTCGCTATCGACATTATCCTCGGTCTCGGAGTCGGAGTCTTCGCTGCTGCTAAGAAAGATCGCCTTGAACAGGTCTTTCTTCTCCACCACCGCATTCTCTTTCGACGTGTCAGCTTCTCGAGCCGAAGTGTCCGACTTTTCTCGAGGCGTTGCAGATCGATCGTGACCCGAGGAGTCGTCGGCATCTCTCGTAATGGCACCCTCGGGTTGTTTGCTCGACTCGAGACTGCTTTCCGCGACTCCTTCGAAATTCGGAACAGTCTGCTGTCTGCCCTTGCCGAAGACCATCTCGTAAGAGACCTCGAAATTCTTTTCCTTGTCAGAAATCTTGGCCGAAATATCGGTATCGGTTGTATCGAGAAATCCTTGGTAACCGGTTGAACTATTCGAAGTCGCGAAGCTATTGTTTTCCTCGGTACTACTTTCTCCCTTGATCCTATCGACGGTATCGGTTGCGCCGTGAAATTTCGAATCGGTGTTCCAATCCAAGCAATCGAAAACGGAAAATTTCTCCCCCTTTTTCACTAATTCTGGCTTCGCGCAGCCGCTCCTCGGTTCGGCTACATTGAACCTCTTGCACACGATGCTCGAGGGTTGCCAGAGGTCGCGCTGACGTGTCAGCTTCCCAAACATCTTCATCCGGGCAGCTTCCTTCATCGGATCGTTCGCAACTTTCTCCACGGAGTCGCCAGTGCTGACCAATTTTTTCTCCGCGACACCGGACGCACCGAACATTTTCGACGCTTGCTCGAACTCTTCCCTTTCGCGCTCCCTGTCCCACTCTGTCATCGAGAGCGGTTGAATACTAGCGAGTTTCTCCTTTTGCCCCAGTTTCGAAAAAATCAAAAACTGCTCGTAACGTCTCTGCTTGTCCGGGTCGGCTAAAAAGGGTTCGGCCGAAGTGCTCCGCGCGAGACTCTGGATGCTTACGTTGCCGGACTCCGAAGTTCGATCGAGAGCAGCGGACGCGGCGACGGAATCCTTGAAATCCCCTAAATTTTTCAGGTTTCTCTCGAAACTCGTACTCGAGCCCTCGACACCGCCCTTCACGAAACTCGTAACATTTAATTTGTCCAACCAGGAAGCTTTTGAAGTGGACTGATTGCTTTCCAGTCTTCGTCGTTCCGATTCGGTGTGCTCTCTACCGTGCAAATTTAACGTCCTTGAAATGATGTTGGACCCGACGGAAGTGTTCCCGGTTTCCGTGGATGGTTTGTCTTGGGTTCCGTCGTCCTTGAGTCGTATTTCCTTATCAGTACTAGTCGAATTTGTATCATTTATTATCTTTGATCTGTCTCCTGCATTTAAGTCGGGTCTCGCGAAACCTCTTCTCCCCGCGTGGATTCCAGGTATCGGCTCGATGGGTGGGAAGAATCTGCTCTTCCTGATGACGCGAATCGGCTCAAAGTCCTTCGGCAACACGGGTGGCTCGAAGACCTTTTTACGTTCCAAGCCGACCTTGGCGGGTACGAAGCCCTCGATGCAGCGTTCCTTCGAATCGCCCGCGTTGCTCTTCTCCTTCGACCATCGCGATTTACGCTCGGGTCCCAGCGAAAAATCGTACCGCGACATATCGTCTCGCGCGTATATGTCCTCGTCATCCGCCTCAAAGGCGCCCACGCCGAACGCTTGACCACGAATGGATAATTTCTTATTTTTATCTTTAATACTAAATTCTTGCGGCTCGAAGAGATTAACGTGTCCCGAGAGTACGGGACGTCTGTCCAACCCGCTGTAACCGATGCCGAAGTAATTATCCTTTGGATTGCACCTGCAACGATAAATACAATTTCTCCGCTGAATTCATATTTGCAGCTGTTTACGTCGAGGCGTACAAAGAAAATCCGTTAAACTTCCAACCTACCTATAAGGTTCGTAGTCGTCAGGAGCGAACATGATGTCTGAGTCTTCTGCGTCAGAACCGTCAGAGTCGCATACCATTCTATCCTCCTGATTCGGCAATGCACACCCGTAGACTTTTGTCGATTCGTTCTGCCGTTTTAGCTTGGTCTTCTCCTTCTTCGTAACTCGTGGTCCGATGCCCTGACCGGGTTTCCATCCCATCCTCTTTAAAAGTGTAACTCCGACCGTCTCCCTACAGAGATAAAATTTGTAGGTATTTTATACACATGCGCATAGATGGAAGAAACATCACCTTATGCTCAATACTCTCCAAAAAAATAGCCTACCTCGCTGGCCTCAAAAGTTCTTTTAGAACCGGAGTACCGGGAATTGGTCCGTTATCGTTTTGCCTGGCCCTCTCCCTCTTTGTTCCCTTTCTTCCGTGATCCGTATATTCGCTAGTCGCTCTAATCGCCGTAGGAGCGATTCCGAACTCCCCGGTGTCTTCCTCATCCATAAAGTCTTCCGGGCGCTGGCTGACGCCGCCTGCTTTGCTGCTACGGGATGATTTAAACTGCTGTGGTCTCCAGCCATCTCGTGTACCCACGCTATTGAAATATCCGGCCGAAAAACCACCCGTAAACGCTCCATGAAATCGACGTCTGCCTTGCGCGTCGTACGCAAATTGATCTTCGATAGTGATTGGCTTTTTTCTCGGCAAGTTCTCTAGAGTGATTCGAATGTGTTAATTGAAAAAAGAATTCTCCGCGTAACAAAGAGTTTCAGAAGAAATCGCGCTCTCCTTTAAAATCTCAACTACCCTATAGTGGAGGAAGAATTGTCGAGAGGATAGTGAACTCGTCAACATTGATCATTTCAACAAACTAACGTAGGTGCGATGTAAAGAATTCGAAATGTTATACGAGGTAAATTACGGCGACGCCACATCTTTCAATGATCAAGCGCACACAAATCGTGATATATTCTATTAAATTATTTACTTAGAAAACACTATTTTTATCATACCTTCGTCGAGAGGTTCGAGAGCTACTCCAAAAGTAACATGGTTTTCATCCTCGGAATCACCCATCGTTTGATGTAATTGATCGATACAATTAATACGAGTGATGCATCCTTAATGATAAAAAGAAATAAATATTTACCACTGTCAGCTTTTCTTTAAGGTTACGACGGACTATAGCTATAAATACGAGTATACAAGCGAGTCGACTATGTAACTAAAATTGATTGCGAGATGCATAGCCCCCGCTCTTACGGTTACTCCTTGAACCCTGTTATGTCTATAAAGAAAATTTCTATTTTGCCAGCATGCGACGTGCATTCGGGTCGGTGCATTCGACTAAACAATTACGAAGATGGCTGTATGCAATCTTCTGCTGTTACGAAGAAGCTTTTCAGTGGGCGGTGAGCTGATTTTAATTATTGCTAAGTAGTAACATCTTTCGCATCGTCTCGCGCATATTTCAATGTATTTTCATGCGTCGCCGATTATACGTGACATTTACCGAATCTTATTTATCGTTCGTTGCGACGATTCGTATTATAAAGTACAATAAATATCGTCAAAATCGAATAGTTCTTCAGTCGATTTCGCGATAACTCTCTTCGCGACGATACTGGTCCTTATTAATTGCAACGTTCTAGTAGTGTACGATAAAGGTGTTTGCAAAAACTTGTGCATATGAGAGAAGCAACGATTAATTCAATCGGTTCTTTAATTGCCTTCTCGGTTAATTAGGGAATTCAAGACTCGTGTCTTTAGGTAGGGTCTAACTTTCTTATGTTCGGAGTGCCTACGTAATAACACGACGAAACGATACACGCGACACGACACTACGTGACTAGGCGGACCGGTAGTCCTCGCGGGAACTGTCACGAGTATATTGTGTATATTTAACTACGGTGGTAAACAGTGACGAAAATACGAGGAAATATTTATTACTACATATCGGTGAGAATTAAATCGAGCGCGCTTCGAAACCTTGGTGCTGATTCCGCAGTCTCGATCACGTAGGAGTGAAAACGTATAACCTAACCTCGAAAATGTCAAATTCGTACGACGTTGAGAATCCGTCGGTGTGGTTGATGGAGCAATTAACGAAATGTCTAAACGACGAGATGTACAAAGAGGCTTTGAGTCTGCTCGACGATGAGAAACTCACGCCGATCGTTGAACAACATTCGTGGGAAATCGTACCGCTCGTATCGTCTCGTCTCACCGAACACAATGCACGGTGCAAGCACGAACTTTTCGACTGTTGCAAGAGCATTCTCAACATTTTGGCAGAAAAATGCAACCCCTCCGAAATTATATTGGAGATTCTGGAGCAAGTGGAAAGTCTGGACGACGACGCTAAGTTCTGCGCGCTTTTACAAGCACTGAGAAAAGTTTTGGGGAGGATCGGTAATAAAATTCACGCCGTTGAGTGGTGCGTAAGTACGATCAAGTCCTACATAGATGGCTTGCCTTTACCGGAGAATGAGAAACCAACGGCGGCTGTCGAAAGTGTAAATCTCGAGCTGGATGAAGTCACGCAAAGGATAACGACTGTGTACAGAGCAATTTTAGCATTTCTGGAGCCATCGATCGATGAAATCACTCATATTTCAGACAATACGACGATAGAGCGCAAGAATTACTTTCTCAGTCTACTACTCGCGTCATTAGGAAAGCCTTTGTGTTACCTCGATTCGAACCTACTAAATTTTGAATTTTCCTCGAAGAAGGAATCACCCATACCGGAAATAATTGTAACGTACGCGACGCGTCTCACGGGAGATTTGTTTCGCTTTCTCAAAATCGTTCACGATCGGAGCGAAGGAAAAGCGCTCCTGCACGTCGAAAATAGCGACGAGGAGACAAATAGGAGCTTGGAAGTGAATTTATTCGAGTCTGAGGAAAACATGCCGAGTCTCGCGTACGCGCACTTATACTTTCTCATCTCAGAAAACGAATCAATGTGGAAATTAACTCCCCAAGTGTATCATCCGCATTACGTTCTCCTGTCTTGCCTATACCTCGTGAATTGCTTTCTGCAAAGGCAGGAATACGCAATGATCTCCAAAGGCTTGAAAATGTTGAAGAATCTATCGCGACGAATAGATAAATTCTCGATGGGCTATGAAACTCTAGAGTTGACCGTGCATTCGAAACTTTTCGACAGCATCGCTCGAATTATGATTTACTGTGACTCCGGCGACGAGCGACGCGCAGCTCTGGACGCTTTCCACGAATACATCGACCTATTCGACGCTAGAGCCAGATATCTAATCATCCTACGCCTCTACGAAACCTGCAACCACTCCAGTCTCTTGGGCCTGATTACGACTATTTTCAAGGACTCCGTAATCGAGTGTCTAAACGAATCCCCACGCGGTACGCATTTCCTCGGAAATAAGATGAAGGTGTTACTGAAGCGTGCATGCAAACTACCCAACGGATATGCTATGGACATGGTCGAGATTTCCGACGAAGTTATGACCGTCTTGAATCTACTACGATTTCTCGTTATCAGAGATAAGAGCAACGAGACGGGAATATGGGATTACATCGACGAACTGGAAGCGAATTATCTGAAACCCGTGAGAGAAGGCATATACATGGGGAGAGCGCACTGGACAGTTAAAATACAAGACTTGGAGCAACGACGTAAGACGTTGCGATCTTCGAAAGTGCCAACGAACTCATCCGCCGACAATCTCATCGATGACGAGATAACGATAATGGTCGGCGATGAAGTCCTACCGAGCATGCCGGTTGGGGAAAAGATCAAGTTCTGCTACCAGGCCGTAAATGCCCTCGACGTTCTGGAAAGTATTCTCCTTAGGGTGAACGAATGCATAGCGCATAAATCGTCCATCCTAGAACAGCGCTCGTAATTTTTACCATTATCGTCATCCTTCGTTTCGTCGCTTCTCGTTGGTTAATTTGGCATTCCGCGCTGACACCTGAGGTTCATCTACCGTCGATTGAGCCTAAGGTATACTTCAACTGTAAACGTTATACTGATAAATAAATCCTTGCTTTTTTTGACGCGTGACATTCCTTATAAGTATTACATACCCGAATGCCTTTTCCTCTTATCGATCGTATCTCGCGAAGGAACCTCTTTCCTTTTTACAAATTTTGACTTAACGTTTTCACGGCGAAAATCCGTAAGACTTCGGAAATTTCATCAAGATCGCGGAACATTTCGCCGTCGTTGAATACCGAAGAGAAGTGGTGATTTCACAGATGTCCTATGACTTTATCAGGTGCTAGAAGACTGTGGACTTCCAGAGCGCTGCCGAGTAATCAGTCACGGAATGCCAATACGCAGGAGGCAACAGCTGGGGAATCGGCGAGTAATGAAAACGACGAAGACTATGAAAAGAGCATCAAATCGAAGATCCTTTCGGCCGCGCTAACGTTCGTCCACGACTTCGGATGGAGTCAGCAAGCTATTAGCGCTGGTAACTGTCGCATTACAAAAAAAAATGTGACTACTGCGAATCACGATACGCGAAAGCTCGAAGAATATTGTCGTCGTTACACCAAAATCTCTGATACACAAAAGGTGCGGAATCCGTGGGGTACCCGGGAGTCATTCACGGAATGTTTCCGAACGGCGGCGCCGATTTGGTCCAGTACTTTTACTCGACCTGCAATAGGGAACTCGACAAGATTCTCAAAACCGAGTCTCTAGCCATCCAGCAGGGTGAGTCGTCGGGGCGGAAAAAGCCGCCGGAAGTCCAAGTACGAGATGCCGTGGAAACTAGATTAAGAATGGTAGTTCCCTACAAAAAAACTTGGCCGCAAGCGATGGCCCTCATGTCTCTGCCGCCGAACGTACCGACTTCCTTGGCGAATCTACTCACGTTGGTCGACGACATTTGCTATCACGCAGGGGACAGATCCGTTGACGTAAGTTTTTCTTTCGCGAAATTACTTAAGAGAGAGAGACGAATGTACATACCGCAACCCAGAGGAAAAAGAAATGAAACCAACGCGCTTTTTCGTCCTTTCCAGTTTAACTGGTACACCAGAAGAATAGTGCTGGCGGGAATCTATAAGACCACCGAGTTGTACATGTTGCAAGACAACAGTGCCGACCACAAGCACACTTGGCAATTTTTAGAGAGGCGAATCGAGGACGCTGCTCAAGTGCACAGAGTGCTATCGGTTACGTCCGAATTACCGCCACCGGATCAAGCCCTTAATCGCGCCACGGAAGCGGCCAGCGCGGTATTCGTCACGGTAAGTTCGCACCCCATCGTGGCAATCGATGATAATGCAATTACGTAAACAAATTTTGTAAAATTAAATCCAACGCGAAATTCGAAAGAAGGCTGACGTATTTTTTCGCGCTAATCGTTTCAGGCGCGAAATATACTCGGAATGAATTGGAATCGGTAATTAAAGTAAAGTCGATATATTTGGAGTTAGCGTGGAAACGAGACGTGCTAATATTTATGGAGCTTCGGATAATCAAAATATTTCTTTCAACAAATAAATGTAAAATAAATTAGATACTGGCGCTACCTTCGTCTGTCCTTAACTAATGCAGGCCTGCCATACATCCTGCTGCTGTCCTCTTACATGGTGCAGTATTTTCCTACAGACTCGTCTGCGAGAAGTCACGCGTATGTTTGCGATATACGACGAAAATGCGCGGTCTCTTTTGCCTTTACATATAGGGAGGCGTTCCTGATGACTGTGATAATGCGGAATGAAAGAAAAAATAAGCTCGAAGTTTCTCAATAAGACTTTTATTTTATATAACATGTACAATCAACGTGATATAGGTATATACAATCCGTTTATGGGAAAATAATCTAAGATATTGTCATGCAAAGATCGAAGGGACCGTGTACGTGTAACAACGGTAAAGCGGTGTTAATCGAGAACGAATGGTAAACGTTCATAAAGGAAAACGTACCGTTACTTTCTCTGTTTAACATATCGAATAGACATTTTTTCGTTAAAATTAAAGTATGGGTCGAGTAGAGAATAAACAGAGCAATGCATAATCTCGTGCGGTCTACTTCCCGACATGGAAAAAGTAACGGAAGAAACAGGTCCGAAATTTTTTTTTCTTCAATGACGGAATATAAATATTTCATTCCTCCGACTAGCAAAAATTACTTACAGATAACAATCTTTCCTCCTTTTTGTTATTCGATCAGTCTTACTTTCAAAAATGCTACTGAAATGCGAACGAATTGCTAGCGCTGATTCGTACTTACAATTTTTTATTTAAAGGACTTAACACCTTTTTCGTTATTTCTTTCTTGTACATAAACTTAGTTCGTTAATTATATCGAACGATATACCGGTGCAACGATAATCGGGAGTAAGAGGATAATGGCAAACTCGTTACCGGTAAAAAGAGATCTTAGTACAGTTTCCAATTACTCGTCATTTCGTCACACCAATATAGGTTTGTTCAATGTCCCATTCCCAAAAGGTGGATATTGAACAAACCTATATTGAGGTGACGATTTGACGTACGCGCTCAATAATGTGCTTCCTCGATATATCCTCTGATGGGTTTCGGTAATGGTAGCTTGTGAATATTGTCTAATCTGGTATTTTGTCGGATAATAAAACGGCAGAGATATTGCAAGCTTCTGACTTGTGTGAAACGACTTACCGGCTTGGTCAGTCGAACTGGAAACGACGGGCTACCGGGATACTTTGGCCTGGAGTAGCAAAAGACCGCCGATTGACTAAAGCTCATACAATGGTCTATCAACGCAGCTACCGACGAGAATCCCTCGCCTTCCGGCGTCGTGCACAGAGAGAACAAGCCACCGCTGTGTTCCATGCGCGAATGCAGAAGTTTTCCAGACGATTTGAAACTGAGGGTGAGCAGATACCTTAAGAAGCACAGGAAACTTGCGTTTTAAATAAAGAACAACGTCGAAAAGTGGCGTGCAATATAGGGCAAAGGAGTATGCTGACCTGTCATCCGAGGAGTCCCTCACCAAGAACGCTCCGTCGGGTTCGTTGATTAATTTCGCGTCCGCTTCGTCTCCTGATATAGGCCCCCAATACCAGCCGTATTTGCTGAGTTTGAGCAACTCCTCCGTGAGACTCACTTTTGGGTCATTTAATCTATCCTCCTCCATTTGAATACTCGATGGAGCTTCTATTACTTCTTTCGATTCCGTTGCTTGTGGTTCCGCAATGCTGTGTTTACGTACAGAGAGACAATCGAGATTTTCTTCCTGGTTTTCATTATATCGCTCGGTATCGTTCTGCACTCTAGCGACAAAGTAATTCAGAATATCCTCATCCCTACTCAAACGTTCTTCAGATATGTCGTCTGAACTTAAAGTTTTATTATCAACATCCTCATCCTCTGTGTCGGAACACGATTTTGCGTTAGCGAAGCCTTCCGCGAAGCATTCATCGGGCGAAACTTTATCTTTGGATGTGTTTGACACGCCTCTGCAAAATTCTACAGTCTCTCCCTCGATTCTCGGTGTTAAAATATGATGAGTTTCAATTGTGTCATTGTCATGAGACAACTTAACCGGTTTTTCGCTCGGAACCGCGGCTAAACTGTCATCGGTCTCGTAAGAATTCGACGAGACGGCTGCTCTGACCTAAATTACACGCGAGTTAAGACGACGGACGTATAATTTGGAAATTATGATTGCTTACCTTTTGCTTCGACTTGCACGACGTTATGTTTCTTAACCATAAGCGCTTTTTTATGTTTCTGAAGAATCCAGAAGCCTTCTTGCCAGGCGAGATATAGTCCGAATTGTAATCGGCGGATTTGTATTGTCTGTAAACGTCGCGCGATTCCATTTTCTTCGCGGTGCCTTCCATGGGCTGCTGCTTCCATTGAAAATTCAAATAACTCGAAGTCACTTTTCGAAATTCCAGAGCGCTTGCATGATCGCTCGTTCTGTTCGAACTCGCTGCCATACCCGGTCCTCCCGTGAAAGTAAATTGAACACAATAAATTCGTCTCCACCTCCTCCTTTTAACGCACTGTCGCCAGCCGTAGTAGAGAGAGGGAAATGGAAATAACCAATCCCCACTGCCTAACTTTAAAACCGCGCAGACGTATTAGGAAGATGTCTAGTACCGTGACCGTCTCTGGGAGGCGCTGCGCGAGCTACATTGTTACGTCACGTTTTCGTAGAACGACAGTTCTTTGGACAAGTCTACATGAAGCGACGACCATCGTATTTTCCGCTAAAAAACGCGGGCTGTTCAAAGGACTCTCAAATTCAAAACTCGTGTATTAGAAATTCTTGCTATTAGCATACCTCTTTCTTACTGCGTATACTCTTGTAGAACGAAGGTCACTCGAGGGATGAGATGGGATATGATAAGGCCAAGCAGGGGGCTGGAATGCGCTCGCAGTCCCGTACATTTCGCGGAAGACTAATTGCCGGACGATTCCTAGTACGTCACGCGTCACTAAAATCGCTCTGCTAATCACCGCCAACCATCGGCTACTTAGGCCCAGTTCCACAACTCAGGTTTAACTATAATCTCTGGTTAGTTGCTGCAGAGTAGCCAATAGCAAAGCTGGTATCATAGCAACCAACTAAGGATTATAGTTAAACCGGATTTGTGGAACTAGGCCTTAATCCGCTTTACGGAGAAATAGCGGCGAACTCCGATCCCTCCGGACGGTCCGAGCAACCACCGCTTGGTCCCGTTAGGTGCGTGACTCAGGGGAGCGTCACCCCTCGCGTTCACACCACTTTTCTAGCCAATCCGGGCACACCGCATAGCTCACCGTCATTCGCATCCAGCCAATTAGAGCGTACCGCATTGCCCACGCTACCCCCACTATCTAGTTGTTGTAAAGGATATAAACCGCAACAGAATGCATGAGAGAAGAAGTATAGTTTTGTTCTGTGTTCAGTGTAGTGTAGTGATCAGTGCCTCGCTTCATTCATCAGTGTGTTTCTACAGTCAATAAAACTCGGAATCCTGTCGGTAACCTCTGCATTAATTTCTATCTTGTTTCCTTGAATTTTACTGTAATTCGCGCCACTCGCACGATTGAATGTAACTCATTCACGCGGTAAAACGATCCTAGCGCCTCGCGTTTCAAAGCGACCAGGGGGTCGATTTTGTATCGAGAATCTAGTGTGAAAGTGCTAAAAGTGAATAACTCCCGCGATCAAAGCACCCATAGCAAAATTGCGAGTTTTGCATGAGCAACCCCGTGGGTCTCCTCGTCCAATAGAATCAGAAAGTGAAGATTATAAGAAAAACAAATCTCAGTAGTTGGTCCATTTTCATTTTACTGATGTTCCTCCTTAAAATCAAGAGTGCCAAAAATCGCCTCAGTTATCAGGAGCACAGGATAACCGAGTTGGTATTTGTCTTTAGACTATTCTTATCTATCATACATACCACTGGCTTCCACAAGGATGTTCTACGAGGGAGAAACTCATGGGAGGACAGTGTCAAATAATAGGTGAAGAGAATACTAAGAATTGCAATAGGTAAAGTGGTGTTTATTAAATAATTCGCATATGGTATAGCATTTTCAAAGGGACCGTTCATATCAGGATGAAATAGAACGCGGAGTAATAAAATATAACTTATAATTATAATTAACGTATAGTATATTGTATGTATATATGTATAATTCCTCCGAATAGCTCAACAGGCACTCGAGAGTCGTGACCTTGCAGAAAATGATTGAAATGTAAGCCAGATCAAACATACAGGCATTCTGATATCGCAGGAATCGCGCGGGAAATAAGTAGTCTTATGTCTGTACAAATTATTAGTCTAAGGCATTCTTTAATTCTTGTTTTTACCCTCGGATGACAAGAGATCGGCACGTGAGCAAGTATCACGATAGTATTGAAATCGAGGTCTAGAATCTGAGCAGAGTATCAGAATATGACAATCAAGTTGGTCCCTCAGATTTCGTATACCAACTCGATCATATATCGATTCCGTAATTATGTAATATCCTTGTCAATTTTATGATACAAATGGAACAAATATACAACACGCATGGGTCGTCAATTGGGAATCGCTCGCTAATCACACACGTAACTTCTAATTACTTTACTAAGCACCACTGGGAGCGCTTCAAAATTACCACAGAGAAAGTGGCGTTTCTTTATTCTATTTCCTAATAAGTAGGCAGTGATAATAATCATTGTCCGTCATACATTATGAAACACAGTAGACCCGCGATTCGCAGGAATTCGATTTCATGGACTGTAATGAAGCGTAACGGTCGATAGGCATGTTCCGAACCTTCCAAGGTAGACCGTAGAGTCCCGTAATTTACACTTTCCCACGGCACTGACCATTACTTCTGACAAGCAGATGGAAGAAAATTTTAGTCAGTTTTCGTTGAAACTGAAGTATGAACACGATGTCGGGAAAAAAAAAACAAGTACTCGTCTGACTTACAAAGAAAGACATTATCGCGAAGGAGAAAAGTGGTGTGGTGGTGTGGTGGTGGTGGTGGTGTTTCCCGAGATGAAATTATGTGTGCGATTTTAATTTATCAAAGTCTGCATATTACCAAATGATCCAAAATGAAGCTGAAATCACTGTGCGCGCTGATAGTTTCGAGTTTGATAAAATGAGAACCAGTAAATCGACGACCTTGAAAACTTAGGAAGATGCACTGCTAAAAAGTTATATCATAGCATCAATGGAATGATAACAGAATATGTAGGACACTTGGAAAGACTTGGTCACTTAGTTCATTGATACGACACTGTTGAGACACGAATGGCTCGAACCCCTGCTGCTTTTCTTCACGATTTAAAGCAGTATGGTCATGAATCGATTTCCAAGATTTAAATATGAAATAATTATGTATGCAAGCTAATATCAATAGAAACCTCCTGGTGCAATTTGGGGTAGATTGACCATTTAGTATGTCTGATAAAAATTAATTACCGAGTAGAAAATAACCCAGAGTCTTATGGGCAAGACACATTTCTCTCTCTCTTTGGGTTTGTATGTAAAATCCAAGATTAAAATATAAAAAATATACCAAAAAACGGGGGAAAAAAACAAAAATTTACACCCATTGATGAAAATTATTGACCGTTTGATACTTTAGTTATAACTAATTTCTGCTTCTCGGTGTTCTCGGAAATAGCGCATCGAGTAGATGCGGCAGCGTCGCGTCAGTGGAGTGGGTTCAAGCGTGCATTTCAGATCTCGTTTTCCCCACGACACACTCAAACGTTTGAGTGTATCGTGGTTTTCTCTACTGGGCCACGAGCCCATTGATAATATGCGTTGCCACACATAAAAAGACGCTAGTCAAAGGAGGCACATTATTTGAATAATAAGTGAAAAATAATCAAAATAATCGACTAATTCTTATGGTCATAAATTTTATAATTCACAAAGAGAATTTTCAATTATAAATCATAGTTTTTTTTTATGACTTTTTTTACGGACACTCAACGATCACTTTGGAGAGTGACCATACTACATTAATGAATTCGCTTTTACGGAACTATCCCCCGAGTTTTCCTGCGAATCGAGGGTCTACTTATATGAGGGAAGGGTGGAGGACGAAACATTGCAATCATTAAATAGATTTCTAAGTTCACAAAAAAATTAGGTTTTCGCCTCCTTGAGAATAAACAGAAACGAAAAATGAATTACACAAGCAATCTTTGTTTTCGGATTTTGGTGGTCCTACTTCGTGTCATATAATTACTTATAAGATATTAACTCTTACAGCGGCGTTTACATCAGTCAAGTGAATTGACCAAGTCAGTTGAATTCAAGTGAGTTGAACATGTTTCAACTAAGAAGCCGTTCAATTCACGCGATCGAGTGAAATGAACGGAGGGGTTCAGATATTCAATTCGCTTTCAAATCACTTGAATTCAACTGACCTGATCAATTCACTCGACTAATGTAAACGCCGCTTACGAGAGGATAAAAATGATCTAACTAAAAAATCACCGTTGCTCGGCGTAGACTAATGCCGTATAAGTACGTTCTTCATCGATCGAAATAAACTTATCGCCTCTTACGTTATTCCACTCGAAGTGCGATAAAGAACGCAAATTCTCATTGGAAAAGTCCTTTCTTAAGCAGACTGCAGTTTCTCGCAAGGAAAGCGAAATGCTTTCTCGCACGCAACGAATGATTGTATCACAATAGGAGTCATTAAAAGAACAAATGTGACGTAAATTTGGACGAAAACATATAGGCGGAAATCACCTTTTCCAGGCATATTGCCTTATATAAATGTAGTCTGTGGAAGAGGTGATTTTCGTCTCCTTAGAAACGCACCGACTATAACGAGATGTTCCCAGGTGGACTATACTGCCCCAGTCTGGAATGTGTGTCGACACCCCTGACGGCGAAGTGATAATTATTCCCTTCCGAAAACTAGAACACATAATAAGAACACCCTCGTTACCCCGTTGAATGAGAATACCGTATGCCGATGTTGATTAAATCTCGAGGTAATTAGTTGGCTGCACATCTCCTTTCTTTCTTACGATCAGCGTCAGTGATAAAATATACAGACCTGGCTAAGTGTACACGCCATTGGCAAAGGCATAGCGCGAACATCGCCCACCTTCTTCCAAAGACTCGTACTGGGTGGCACCCCGGCAACTTCCTGATAGGCGTACAACTGGAAACTGGCTATGTCGGCATGTTTGTCAGTGAGAGTCATGTTCCAGGATAATACTATTCCTATAAGGATAAAGAGACGTTATATACTAAGTGAATTGAGGGCAATTCGCGGTATAAAGGAATTAGTCGTTTCGTCACTTTCATTCACTCACCATAAGCGACTTTCGATATTTTCAATGACGGCGCAGGAGGTGGAAGTTTCCACGCGGGATTTGTCACCTGATTAGGAGTCTCAGGTAACGGCGCTGGATGCTAAAAAGTATATCGTTATTTGAAATACCTAGATTTATTGAGCATCTGTAAGTGCATTCCATTCAAACTCGAACAAGAAAAAGGTCGATCAAAGTCAACCTCAGCGGGTTGAAATTTACCTTGATCAGTTGAAAACTCGAGTTAGCCGGTGTAGTCAGCACTCTCACAGTTCCGTTTGCAATTGTCGACATACCTGCAAAAGAAATGGGCGCTAATGCAAAGCATCAAGGTGCATTTTGATATTGGGAGGACTGCGGGATTGTACGAACCAGTTTTGTACGTGACTGCGGAGTATTGAGATTTTCCTGAAGACGATATGGGTCGAATCTGAAATATATCATTTAAGCGAATAAGAAATACGCACTACCTTTCCACGCGACGATTAAGCTAAAACTCTCTAACCTGGTTAGGAGAAGATGCGATCAGAAGCTGCCTCGTTCCAGGCGCGCCCTGCATTACGTAAGCTAATCTGGGTGCATTCATATTGTTCTGAAAGAGAATTCATTAGGTTTAGTAATGATTTCGCACAACGTAAGTAACTTTACTTGGGACAGTTCTACCGCGAAGAAGTACACCACGATACTTACCACGAGTGCAGTTGGTGTTGGCTGACTCGAAGGTTGTACCACTCTAATACTAGTAGGTTGCGTTGCGAGAGACATATTTCCGGGAAGCGCTTGTATCACCCTTTGAAACCGAGGTGCTTGTGCCTTAGACGTGGCAGTTCCCTGCGTATGGACGAAGGTAGTCGTCGTTATGATACCGGGACCAACGGCAGCTAAGGACAGAACATTAAAGCGGTTAGATAAGCTCAAAAACTGTCGTATCACATGGTGCTTCATTTCGAAAAAGGTTTTACATTTTGAAACAATTTCAAAGCCTATTGCAAACTGTGCTTACACTTCATCTTCTCTGTCCCGTCATCCGTTAGGTCGATGAGATCGTTGGTGTTATTTTTACGTGTGTTTAGCGTCTGCACAGGTTGACGGTTTGCCGGAATTGGAACCTTTCCATTTACAAGTACGGATTGCTGCGTGGGCAAAAGAAAAAAAAATGAAAATTTAACATCTCACGGCAGTTTGGCTCATCATTTCAAACGAGTATTACAGCAGGGAGGTGTTATATTAAGAGTATACTTTACTTACTTTAGGCAGTATCGGCTGAACATTGCTACATTGGGCAGGTGATGCGAGTGAGTGGGAAGCTTCCAAGGGTTTAGCCACCACCAAAGCAGCAGGCGTCGCCGTCGAAATTTGAGCAAGCGGGGGAACTTGAATGGCAGTTGTAGGAACTTTCGTCGTGATCGGCGTTGACGCTTCGGTCGTTCGAGGTGCTCTCACTTTTAATCCTCGCCTTGGATTCGTCGTGTTGCCGGAAGATTCGTAAAAATTCGAATTCGTCCCATTTATGGCCGAGCTAGACTTTTGAGCAGTGTTTTGTTGCTGCAGCTGCCGTAAACTTTGAACTCCGTGATCCTGCGAGATGATTTCATAAGTCAACATACATAAAATTTTGAAAACTGCAGTAATCGTTTCAAGGTAGCGAAGAGATTATAAATGGTTACCGTCAAGAAATTCACTTGCAGTCCCACGGATCTATTGATTTTTATAGGCTGCACTGGTTTATCGTTCGCCCGACGATCTGCGGCATTGCGACTCAAAACCATTTCAAAGTCCTTGATTTGCTTCGCCAATTGTTGACACTTGATTCGCGTTGCCTCTTGGTTCTTCTCCGATACGCGAGCCTGTTCACGCAATTTCCCGATCTCTCCACGCATCGCTATGGCTTCGACTATTTTTTGTATCAATAATTCCTCGAGTTCCTGAACGTATAAAGAAGGCACGGTTCTTAAATGTTTCCTTCATACCGAGAATTCAAATGGAAGTACTTAATAAATAACACACTATTCTCATTTGGATATAAAGATAACATTTTCACTTTTACATTACTGAAAATCGTATCGTTAAAACTCACCTCCTGCTTTAATTTCACTAATTTTTGCTTCGGGTCTCGTTGAAAGAACTTTCGAACGAAGGCGAGTTCTTTATACGCCTCTCTACTATTTCGACTAGACTCGCCGTTTCCAAGGTCTTTTTCACATTCGAAACTCGTTTTCAATGCTTTAGCATTACCGTCGTCATCCACTAAATCGATGTCTATGAATTTACGTTTCAACGTGTTCGGAGGACTAGCATTAGCAGTCGAACCAGTAGTAGTAGAAGTGATGGTGCTACTAGCAGCAGTGGTTGTACTAGTAGTAATGGAAGCAGTGCGTTTCTCAACATTCGCTAGGTCATTCACAGTTACAACCATCTCCGAGCCATCGCTCGAATCGAAGTCGCTATCGCTATGCGAGAACTTATTTCTTATTATCTCCTCCGCATCTTTCGCCGTTTTTCGTTTTAGCCGTGCGCTCCCATTTTCTGTAACGAACAAGCTATTTTAATGAGATTTCCATTTAAATTTCAAAGAATTCTGACATTAATCGGGAAAAACAATTCAGCTCAACAAGGAAACGCAACGAGAAAAAAATGTTACGATCGTATCTACTGCATTAGAAACAGTGATACGATGGTACGCTAAAATTACTTATAATTTAATAGCGATAATAGTACAGCTCTCACCTTCTTCGTCGCTTTGAACCAGAAGACTGCCTAAAATAGTTCCCTCGGATGAGAGAATCGATTGCTTTGATCCTCGTTTTCTCTTTTCAGTTCCAACGGACGCTTTGTCTCTTTCTTTGTCACTGCTTGAGTCTTCCATCCTCTCGTTATCAATAATCGTTACGGGATCATTTGTCGAAACTGAATTTGCATTATTATTACTGTCTTCGTCTGTAGACGAGGAGGGTGCCGTATTGCTGATACCGTGAAAGCTGCCCACCGTCTTCTCGGATAGGTTCAATTCTCTCGATTCTTTAATTGTCCCTGCAATCTTGATCACACGTTCTCGATCGGCGCTCACATTTTTCGTCTCCAGATCCTTCTCTTCTTCAAGCGTAATTATATCGTAGTCGCGCAAACGATGTTTGTCGCTCGTCGCGCCGGAGCTGTCCACTTCGTCCTCGGATATGTTCAAATTGCATTCATTCGCAAGGCCCGACTTTTCGTCATTTTCCTGCAAAGCCACTTTCTCATTTTGCGCTGGTTCGCGGACACTACTCTCGAAAGCCGAGTTACTACTCTCTTCGCATGGATTAACCTCGCCAGCGGCGGAAGACGGTTCATTTTGAAAATCGACTTGTATCGTATCTTCCACATCGCACGCGATATCTTTCGCGTGGCGACCAACGACATCGTCCGTATTTGGATCCTTCGCGTCTTTTGCTTCCTCTCGTTCTTTATCTTCGGATAGTTTTGACTGGTCTTCGATTATTTGATCGCTTTCAGTACATATCGCCGATATTACAAAAGGAGAATCCATTGACAGATCATTTTCATTCGTCTCACTAGTCGTGTAATTTTCCAAAGTCTCCCGCCGTTGCTCCGAACAACTGGGTTCCGCATCCTGGCTTCCAACCGTACCAAGCTGTGATTCCTTCGAAGTATTTTCCGCTGCAACAATTTGTTCTTCACTGCCAGCCTGCGTTTGCTCTTCAGAAATACCGCAACTTTCGACATTACTCGCGCATATTCTATCGGCCGAAACAAGCGATTCGTCGTTGTCGATGGATTCTTCGCAAACCACTTTCATACTCAAGTCTTCGGGTTCCTGCTCCTCTGTATTCTCAATATTCTCACTAATCGCATTTTCCTCTTGTATCGTGGAAGAGGTTTCTTCCGGAGATTTTTTTTCCTCCGAAATATTTCGCGGCGATCCTGCTTGGCTCTCGACCTGCAAAACATTGTCGCTCTTCTCGCATCGCGAGCCGTGCGAAACGACTTCCTCTACTTGGTCAGTTTTCTCTAATTCAGTCTTATCTTCTTTCCTCCGCGACGTCTCCCCGAGATTACCCGAATCACGATCTTCCACTCTGCTTTCATCTTCAAGATCTTCAGCCAGTTCTGAATCGTTCCGTAAAGGTGAAGGATCCGGAGATGATTTCTCTTCTTTCTCATCAAGCCGAGACGAGGCATCGACGTTATTAAATGGCTGTAACGCACCATTACTAGTTACAACGCACAACTCGTCCATTTCTTCAAGTTGGCCAGACTTTACCGGTTCTTCTTCGTTGCCTACATCACTGCTATCGCGTAATTCTTCCTCCTTCCAATCCTCTTCCGGAGATTCGTCTCTTACACTTGCACTCGTACTATCGTCATCCTTCTTCTTTTTCCCCTCTTCCTCCTCCATCACCGCCGCTGAAAGTTTGCATCCCGGAGGTGTCTCCTCGTCGCCGTCATCGTCAATCTCCTTTTTCACTTCGGTAGCGATTTCGGTATTACTTTGGGACGTGCAATCGCCGATTTGGATTTCCTCATTTCTCACGGCATTCGTCGGATCTACTTGTTCGTAGGATGAATAATCTTTTGTGAAACCGTTCGCCGAGGGTCCCATTTTGCTCAAGGTTGATTTATTTGTGCGCGCGTTTGTCAATTCTTTGTAAGAAGAAAAATGTCTTGATTTGTACTGTGCCTCTAAACAACTATGATTATCTCGTGCATATGAGTCGCTACATAAACTATTCCCTCCTCTTCCCATATTCCTCCCTCTACCGTAATAAATGGAATTGTTGTAATATCTGTCTTTGTAGGTATTCGACTCGTCTATGGAGTGTTTCTTATTGTAATAATATTGATCGTCCGTCGGATAATTGTGACGAAAGCGCAGAGGACGACCGTTATAGTACGAACGATTGTAGGAAGACCTTTGGTTTTCGTACGACCTCGTGGAGGGTGTCTCATATTCTACAGACGATCCCCTTTGCCGATCTCCATTTCTGCTTATATCTTTCTTTCGGAGACCGTTAGAGGGACGTTCACTCATCGTTTTATCATCTATAGTAACGTTACCTGAGTACTGTTCCTCCTCCTCCTCATCCTCCCCCTCCTCCTCCTCCTTGGAGCATTCAGTTTCAGAAGTGCTCTTCCAACTCATTGGCCGCAACTCTTCTTCCGTCGCGATATCATTTTCAATGAGTATCCTGTCGTGGTTCGTAGATTTGGTTTCGTGTGTCCTTCCATCAGACGTTAATGCTTCCGACTCATCGGGTATTGAGTCTGAAGTGAAAATTCAGCTTGTATAGAACGTACCGTAAAGATCGTTTAAAATTAATTCGGAGTATGATGATCAACCCTCCAAGGACGACGACTACATTTTCGTTATGCTTCAGTCTATATTTACTTACGAGGGTGATTGGAGATTTTTTGGCCCGGCGCTGGTTGTAACTCATTCGTTAGAGGTACGCTTAATTTTACAAATACAGTAGACTCCCGGTTAACCGAGGTAATTAGGACCGAGGGTACCTCGGTTAAAAAAAAAACTCGGATAATCCGAAGTTCTTTTAAATTGCTCGTGGATGACGAAGAAAAATCCACAAGGTACATTATACAGTACTATATTTACTTACATATATATTTCATCTTACAAAGAAGTCTTTGATGGATTTTTGAGTTAATTTTTTGCCTCTCTTGGAAGCGGCGATGTTGCGCCAACGTTGGAGAAACAGTAGATCATGCGGCGAACACTCCTGAGAGAGCCCTCGGTTAATCCGGAGCCTCGGTTAACCGGGAGTCTACTGTAGGTTCAACTCGCGCCACCCTGTGACAAGTTTCAGTGCCACTTCTGAGGTGTGAATTACAGTTTTTAAATTGGCATTCTCTAGACCCATGTTGGAAAATATCGTACTTGGAGGGTTAAATCGGTGGATGGGGGAAACTGATTAGTAAACAATTAATTGAACCGATGCGTTCACGGTCATAATTATTTAACGACAAAATATAATATATTATCTTTCTGAGTTTCAACCAGATTCTGAATTCGAGTCGGATGGGTCGAGTAATAATCGGGTCTATAACGATAGAAGTAAAATGCAGCCTATGTGCGAACGTAGTCAGTGCTTTGGCTACAAAGTATTAAAGATCAAAATGACGCGTCGTGACTAGCGAAAAGACACGGTCTTCGAATGATCGCGGAATTCTTGTCGAAAGATCCAATGTCGATGAACCTGGCACAAAATAAATTATTCATTCTTGGATAAAATTAAAAACTGTACTTTCGCATGTGTTTTAGCTTCTAAACATAACGTCACAGAGCCATGCATAGTAACGCATTATAAATGAATGTGTTTTATTCTTACGAAATGTGAAAGAAAGAAAAATTAATCATGTATCAGGTACCTACCTACACATACAGTATGTCCCATTGGTAACGCAAGTATTTGAATTTCCCTGACATTTGACTTTGGTAGTGCTTGGAACGATGCTGTAGTTAGAGTTGGCTTCAGAAGAATGCAGCGCACCGTTCCAAGCACTACCAAAGGCAAATGTCAGGAAAATTCAAATACTTGCGTTACCAATGGGACATACTGTATAATGCCTGCAATATGTTCCACCTCAGAAAATATTGCTCATTTTTTGTTACATTTTATCGACATTTCGGAAGACGAAGATGACAGTGACGACGTTGATACTACTACTACTACTCCTACACAAACCCCCCTCCCCATGTACAATTTTTGTAATCAGCACTGACCACTATTCAAACACATATTCAATAATTACTTCTACTTTCAGCGAGATGTTATACATACATATATTGGAATTGTATAAGACTGGCCAAAAAATCCTGAATTAAAAAACCCTTCATTTCATCATTCGTATGTACTATTTGCATGAAAGTAATAAATGACAACGAAATATAATCGAAGGTTTTCCAAAAAATATAAAAAAACGAAAACTACAATAAATGGTCGAAAACAATGAAATATAGGTAACTCCTCGTGCAGAAATAAGAAAAAAATTCCTAGTAAAATTGTGCATCCAAACCGTAAATCGTTTGTCAAAGTAAAAATGTGATAAATAGTTATTTTGAAGTACACTTACGACAAAACTGTACATTCCAAAAGCAACACAAACCACAACCGCGCATACGCAACGTTATACGTACAGAATGAGAAGGCACGAATGTTTAATGAATGAAAGTGCAACGCAAAAACCTCGGTCACCCGATCGGTTTATTCGGTCGCTGCGAGGGTTCTAAAACCTACGACTCACCTATGGTATCACTCTTCGAGTTAGTGTGCTGATTACAAATGAGCCCAGGAGCCCTGGTATCATCTGGATCACTCTCATCATCTCCGGAGAGTCTAAGACGCAAGCTGTCGTCAGAAAGCGCCTCCTCCTCATCACAATCACCAACACCCTCTCTCGACAGATTATCAATATCTTGTACGTTACTAGTGCACGAAAATTCGGAAAGAACCCTCTCCGATCGTGTCGCGTGCAACATGACAGTATTCGCTGTTTCCATTATTACAGACAACGCCAATGAGTCACATTAGTGCCACGTGTGAAACGCATTTAAAAATTCTCAATCTGTGAATTTTTAAAATACACTCGGTTAGCACACGCGGCTGAGTATGAAGCACTGTGATCGTCGGAAGATGAGGTGTCGCGCGTACACCCGGGCTCACGGATTCTGAGCCACGTGACTTTTCAAAATGTAATTTTTAAACATAACAGCCAATTAGCAATTAAATCTCATACTTTCATTAGCTGATGCGGCCTTTGCCCTGGCTAATGAAAGCATGATAATTAATTATTCATTGGTCAGTATACCGAAATATGACATTTTGAAAAGTCACTAGGCTCAGAATCTGTGAACCCGGGTGTACGGGCTACTAGGGGAAGGCGTTTGATGGCTGTGGTTCAAGCGGCATTCGGCGAGTACCGAGCGACTGCTCGCCGATGGCAACTAATCTTTAAGTCTTAACTAGTCTACGGAGAGGATAGCGTGGGCTGACGCCATGCACCCTGATTGGCTGGAAGAGGATGACGGTGTAGATAGCGTGAGCTGATGCGATGCGCTTTGATTGAGTAGGAGAGAATGACATTAGAACAAAGAATTGGGTACCGTAATTTCCCACAACTATGGTCCTGGACCACAAGTATGGTCCACATGCGCATTGTTACGAATAAATCTGTATTTCAGTATTGGGTGTCATCTATCGAAAACTTGGGGGTACTGAAAAGTAAAGTGATGAGACAGACCGCTGTAGGTAGGTACTTACGTACCTCGAATATAAAGAACAATCATTTTGGACCATACTTGTGGTCCAGGACCATAATTGTGGGAAATTACGGTATTTTCCGAGGCCCGTGCCTAATGAGCAAGGGTACCGTTGCTCGTCTCTCAGACTAAAGCCCGGATTACACGTGTCAAGTAGCTAAAATTTTGTCCGTTTTTTTTTTAATGAGCGTCTACATTTTAATTTAGCATTCTTGTTTAGTTGGGAAAGGTTCGCGGAGCCCTCCGCGTGCCGAAACAGACTGTACTAATGAACTTGACTAAACTGACTTGTCTACACTCGTTTAGTCGGCGTTTTATAATAGTTGCTGGAAAGCAGAGGTGGGAGAGACTACTTGCTCAAGTAATCGTTTCTATTTAGTTTACTGAGCAGTTTACTAAATTAGGTACTTGCGCAAGTACTAAATCAAGTTTTTTACATTATACAAATAACTAAAGTTAGTTACTTGCTTTAGTAACCTGCTTTAGCTACTTGACACGTCTAACCCGGGCTTATAGAAGGGTTTAGGTGATATCGAGTGGTGAAGTGACCTTCTATACCTGATAATCCAGGCGTTAGATTTTCCCGATAGGTCATCTGTTGATCTCGTCATTTCTCCCCTTTGCAAGGCTAATTTAATGTTCTAAGTATAGCAGTATTTATTTGAATGGGTATTGGGAGAAACTGTTCATTACGACTCGTCGGGCAATTAACCCTTTCGGGAAAGGTGCGGGACTGCGAACTCATTAGTAGCCTAGATTCGCGGAAACGGACTGCCTGCCTTGTCAATGACTACGTCTCCATGTCTTACGGATAAGTAACACTGCAGATATAGGATTATATCAGATTAATTAGTCTAATGCTGCCAATTTGGTAGGATTAGACTGATTAATTCGAGAGGTATGTCCACCGGTAAAACATTGAGATTAACACGTTAAGCGCCAAGGAAACGCCGTGACATCACAAACTCATTCGTCAGCGATTCCAAGGGACCGCTCTGGCGCGCTTAACGTGTTAAATAATCCGAGGATTACTAAATCTCGGATTTAACCCTACGGTGTAGACGTAGTCATTGTGGCAAACGGTGGGATTAACTCTAGATTGGCGATTAAAAAATGAAGTGGTAAGAACCGACCTTCCGAATTCCGAACAAGCACTAAAATTGGCCATCGGCAAGCAGCAAGCAACCCGTCCACACTGCTCGGCGTTCGCCGAGCAGTCGCTCGGTACTCGCCGAATGCCGCATGTCCTGGCATCACCAGACTAGTTGCTACTTTCAGAGTAGGAGTTTAGAACCAAGTAGTCCTTATACGCACCATTGCCTTTAATACTAAACTACGTTATCGTCATTGTCATCAATATCTTCCAAAAAGTCAAACAAAATACAGTTCTTCATTTGTATTCACCTGAGAATTCGATATTTAAACTCCCCAATCTCCTTGCAGCGATGCGCGAAGGCAAAATTTCCGAATTTCAATAATACGACGTATTACATTGTAACAAACGTAAAAGACATTAGCGATTTCAGGAAAAATATGCCGATTAGTTTCAAAGGAGTGCTCCTGATGTGCTCGGAGAAGGATTAGCGCTTCCTGCGTTGGGTGAAATTTATGTTCCAGATAAACCCGCTGGACTTAATAGAAACGATAAGAGCTACCTGGGAGTCACATGGATCAGTCCCAAAATGTTCTTTACATTTCTTCGAATTGACCGCTACATATCAACGAAGCTTGCAACATCAGAAGAATACCTAATCTGATAAAGGCTACAAAAGATCGCATTTCCTAAGGTAGGACTGAGAATTTCACCGTATATTTTCACATACCTCATTGGAAGTCTTTGTTGCATCAGGAGTAAGGGCGGATGAACGCAATTCTTTGGTTGGGATCTTCTTACAGCTATTACTCGCGTTATATCTGTAATAAAAATGATCATTGCTATTATAAAATGACGTGTAAAATACGTGTAATATAGATACACACATATAAAGTATAATCACAACCGCATGGTAAATTTTCCTCCAAATTTTTTTAAAGAAAAACATTATTATTCACAATATAAATAGTAGTGGAATTATTGGCATAGGTAGCGCGCGAGGTAAACCACTATGCTTTCTAAAAATAATAATTAGAATGAACTACTTCACCAGAATAAAATGTATACTAAAATTCTGTAAAATTAAATAAACGTACGAAAGCAATTATACGATATAAAATCATTCACTAAGTTTCAGTTTCCCCGTGATATTCCGCGAACATTAAATTTTCGTATGAGCGCGTGTATACATATATATACATATAACTTGCAGCATTTTAAAAATCAGTATTATAATGTTGTTTCTTTATATTTACTGTAACTCTCGCACGTAATAGTAATAGGAATAAATGAAAAATATGTACTTTCAAATATATAGTTCGTATATTGAATCAGATTCAGTTTGAATATTAGCACATATTATATTTAATCATTTTTATCATTGGTAATTCGTATGGTGACGCTGTACAAAAGTTCATAAGCAAATTTTGATTTATAGATAACTGAACATACAACGGTAATAATAATAGTAACGACTATGCCGAAGAACAACGATAAAAACAACGATATTATTATTATCTGTAATAGTAGTATTAGTAGTAGTAGTAGTAGTAATAATAATAATAACAATAATAAAATTATTTGCATCATTATCGATTTCTTTATTATATTATATCATTCACCAGAGTTTTTCAAACAATTAAAAAATCTGAAAGGACCATGAGCATTGGAAAGAACAAGCTAGCCGACTAAATGTGCATTTACGGTTGAGCATCGCGTCCTCATTTCTCAGCTGACGGCACATTCCTTTTGAATGTAACGAGAGGCCAATATTTTCTACCCACAAGAAAAAACTATTTCACGTACTTCAATAAAATCGGCAAAACCGCGAACCACGACGGAAGTTAATGTACAAATGGATGAATAACGTAGCAATGGCGCGCACGGATGCAGAGGCGAGCTTATCGACAGGTCCGACGGGTCTATCCGGATTACACGGAGCACTGAACCCCCAGGCCCCGCAATACGGCGCCGAACTGGCACGAAGAAACGCGAAGCTGCTTCAACATGGCCGCTTGCACAGTTTCCGAGAAGATCCATTTCGATCGTAGTAAATCGGGGATTCTAGAAATCTTTTTGCCGCGACGGACACATCGATTTGAAGCTGCCCCTCGTTTGTGCACACATTCTCGTACCCAACGAACACCAGTGATAAATCCATTCGCGAGTCATCTTGCATTATCCCATTCCCCACCCACTCGATCTCTCTATTCAGGTACCGAGCAACGTGGGAGGGAAAAATAAATATCGAACAAAAATCATAAATATCGCGCCACGAATAAGTAATAGAACGAACAGTCCGAATATACTCACCTCCCGATTTATAACTCACAAGTATAGACATGAGAAGTAAGTAGTATACATATGTCAGGTATAGTTCTCTCTGCGTTGATTGGTTGAAAGTAGGACGCAGTAACGACCACGTGATACTTCTGACCAATGAACACGTAGAAGCGTAGACTCAATTAAACATATCGTTATTAGATGTCGGAATTCAGAATGTTATACAAAGATGCGCGTGTTTATTGACTAATAATAATAATAATACGCGAACATGATTTGTGTTCATTTCAATCTTCTGGGATCTTAAGAAAAATCGATAATATACTTGCTCGGCATTTCAATGTCGGGAAGTAAAGGGGTGGGTCATTCGTACGACGTGAAATGTTGACGAATTTGACAAGGAAAAAATGTAATAAAATGTATAGACTTGGAAAACTAGGTATTATAAAAAAAATTTAAGGCAAGGTTCACTTTTTTTCGTTAACTACATCGCGAAGCGCCTATAGAAGCATACTCTCGCGAACACAAAAGGGGAAGGGGAAAACTGACTGATCGATATTGGGAGAATAGGCTTACGTTGGAGCTACAGTGGAACCTCATCTACCTGAAGGAGTCAAGCCTCGGCACGATGACTAGTATGAAGAAACTAGAAAGTCTCCCTCCCTCTTCCCACTCCCCACTCTTGATTCATAGGAGTTTGCTGAACACACTATACTCGTCTCCACTCTCGATCCGTAGTTTCACGCAGGCGCGGTGCGCACGCGGGAGAGTGGGAGGAAAAGGAAATCAAATAGGTGATCGCGCTTCCGGTGAAACATGCTCAATAAGATTACAGATTTTGTATTTGAAAGTATTCGAATATTTACTCGAACGATTCGACAGCAATGGGTTTCTCTCCGAGATTTGATATCTCTACTTGGGAAACAGGGAATTCCCCGGTTTATTGATGGTTTTATTCAGTCGTATCGCGAGGATCGTAAATTTTCCAATGAGAGAATGTAAGAAGAAAGTTGATTAAAATCGGTGACGCCACTTTTATAAATAGATCTCGATTGGGTAACAAAGCAGGGGTAGAGGAGACTAGTTGAGGTTCGACTGTAGTAAATTAAACAAAGAAAAGCGTTACCATAGATTATATTGGTACATACCACTTCGCCCCAACCAGTAAGGCTACAACCAGGTTTCCGTCGGCATTCAAAATAGACTACGTTGAACTGCACTACTTATTGAAAATCGCCTCGTAATCATCACGAAAAAAAGAATGCATCGTTGATACGATGACCTTGTACGAAGAAACGAAAGTAGGTACTATATTAATTCATTCATAGCTTGGAATAAATGCAAGAATGTTGCCTAAAAATATTGAAGTATGACTACTGTCTACCATTTTGCAAGATAGCTACAAAATTCATCAACCAATTATTAATTACTACTACTATTTTGGTTGCTACCATCTCTCGTGGCACAAAGCCTTTAAAAGGACTTGAACGATTTTTCACTGAAAAAGGCCCTTCACATATTACGTCACACAATGTATGGCCTTTTTCGATACCCTCTCTCTCCCTTTGTCAGAATTTCGGACAAATTTAAAACCCCACCCCCTTCTGTGATGTTACAAAAATATGTAGGTATGTAACCATCTATATTTAAAAAAAAATTCTAATGTTTCGCATTTGTTTGAATTATTCTACCTGATCTCTCTACTTCCATTTTCCTGTGATTATATGGAAAAGTAAAACGAGATATTAAATATCAATAATATACTAATTTGTTAATCTGTATTTATTTCAAAATAGTTTTGTAGTGTCTGGAATACTAGAACCTTGAGAAATAATGAACTACTGCAGTTTGTAAAAGAATGTTTCATACGAAAAATGCATTTTTTTAAAGCAATATTATACCGTTTTTTCTAAAACTTGTGATTCCATAAATACAAGCCCTCTTCCCCTCCCTTATATTACGTTTTGTCACACTTTCGTGACCCCCTGCCTTTCTTAAAGTGTGACGTAATATGTGAACAGCCACAAACTAAAAATACAACTTCCAAACGTGTGTGCAAGAGGTGATCTATTAAGGATATGCGATAAAAGACCTTATGAAATTAAGTTGACCGCGAGTAAACGAGCTATTGGTGAATTACGAAGTCACGTGATGACGCCCAAGTATAGTTCCACAGATTTACACACTTTAATTTCTCGACTAATACTCGATATTCGACGAGAATACGAATTAAGCGAGTAATCGCTATGTAGAAAGAATTCGACGATTGTCAGTCAGTTATTTTTGACCAGTGATCGAGCAACGGACATGGATTCGTGCCTGGCAATCACTAAATCGTTACGCGTACCGAGAGCGATTGTTGATTGGCTGGATCGACTAAAAGATTTGCGCGTGCGTTCGCGTTCGTCCTGACCTCAATATAACAGATATTCTATAGCGAAGGCAGCGCCGTGTTTGCTGGTTACGGAACTAACGAATATATCTATAGCACTCCTATTGCCCCGTCGTGTCAAAAATGCTGATTTTACCCGATACCCATTTCAAAATTCGAAAATGATTGCATCATTCTATTTGCATATAGAAAAAAGTACATGCATAGACGTACAGTACGTCCGAGAGCAAAGTACATAAAGAAACCCGTAGTTTTACGTTGATTGCCGTAGTACGTACATTTTGGAGATTGAAGCTGCGCAAGCGCAATTTTTTGCGCACATGGCACATGTCGCCAGATTTTCCATACATACCGTTTGCGCGAAAAATTACTCATGCGCAACTTCAACCTTGAAAAAGTACTACAGCAATCAATATAAAACTACGGGTCCCTTCGTATACTTTGTTCTCGGACGTACTGTATATTTCCATCCAACGAGGAACGAAATTTGAGCTACCATACAGCTATGAAAGTGCGCATGCGCGCATGCGTGTTTCACGTGGCAACACGCACAGCGTAAGAATACGATCAATGATCAAACCTCTACTATAAGAACCAACTACGCTACGGGCAGGGGGGGGGGGGATTAATTCGATCTTAACATAAAAAAATATTCATATTTTTAAACTTAATTTGTAATTCGTGTACGTATTCAATAAACAACAAAAAAGAAGCGGTCCGAAAAAATAATTATTTGCAGCTATAAGTGCGTTTCTCTTTACAAGATTATGATGTCGTCGAAAAGGCAGAGACGCACTTATTCTAAGCGACGAGTGCGAGGGAGATAATTTTACTTGACTATGACGTAGCTGTATTTCAAAATATCGTTTCCCAGCTTTTTGAGAAGGCAGGAAATAGAAAATTAAAAAGATACGGATTTGATAATTTTGTCCAAACTTTTCGAATGTGCAATAAAACAAATTAGTATTAAAACCGAATCGATGTCACTCTTTTTCTGAATGCTACAAGTGAATAATTCCACTCAATTGTCGAACGCGAGCAACCAATCGTAGATTTCAAGACAAAGCGAAAAAATACGCGTCTGATGTATTCCCCTTTTTCGTACCTCGATCAACTTTAATAATAATCGATGCGTGATTACGAAGTCTTACGATGTTACGACCGATAGGTACCGTAATTTCACGATAGATTCAATATCAATAGACTGTCTACGATTTCGGAAATCCTGTATTACTTTTATCTTGACACTATAAACAAATCGCCAAAAAAAGTACTACCCATTTTCTTCCAATGAAACTGGCCCATTTACTTACGAGACAGCCGAATCAGTCCCAATCTAACAACGAATTCAGTAGCTACGCGGCCATGAGCGACCTCTGCCGTAAGGCGAAACGTTAAGCTACTACGATAGTAGGTACCGTTGGGACAATGCCCCCGAGTTCCTAATAGCGAAATCATATCCGTAACTAGTTATATTCGTTCCTCTTTAGCCGAAGACGTTGATTTTTCTTCGGATATAGCGTGAAAACAGGTTCCCACCAACTAACGCGTTACGACGATTGAGCTATTTGTCCCAAGGTCAAACAAGATATCCAACATTGTTGGAAAACGGCTTCGTTCGTGGCCTGGGTACCTACTGAAAAACGCAACTCATCCGAACAAGAGAGAATCTTTCGACAAACTCAAAATAAACTGGGCAACCTATCGGCCCAACATAAATCCATATTACATGCGAGTTATATGACGATTCTGCCGTAAAATTCTCTCATCTCCCATGTGCAAATCAAGTTCCCCAGCAGGAACACGATATCGCAGTCAACCTGCATAAGCGTCCAACGGCTATAGCGTGACGATTTTACTAACAGTCTCTGCTTCTTGGCAAAAAAAAATACAAGTGCCCAAATCCCCTCCTTCGCGAAGTACGAAACCAAGACCTCAACATGGCCGCTGAAATATTGACTTAAGTCCCCGTGGATTCATAACCTCAAAATATCATAATTTCCCATTTTCTTTCACGTTCTCGTTAGATTCAAACAAATTTTTGACTCGCTTTCGCATTTTCTACCGCGCAGTCATCGGTTTCCGCGTTTGCGTGATATTTTGAGATTTTTTAACATTAATACCTACATTATGATACTTGTGCTCTCGTCACTCACGTGCTCCTCGACGCATTCGTTAAGCTGGCAACCGTTGATTTCAAATCTTCATCGTCTCACCGCACTACCGTTTATTTATACAAAATAATAGGGAAAAAGATAACCGTCGATTCTCACGCGTGAAGCTAGGAGTTACACCGTCGCGGATGAAACAAGCGTCGCGCGGCGTTGCCACGTTTCCATCTGCATTCTCAGAATGTTAGTCTACAAAAGAGAAACGACTATTGTATAACATTTTCTTCGGTCTATTTCATTGCTGCGTTTAATCAATGCGAAAAACGACCTTGAACGGTATTAGTTGTTATATCGTATAGCGATATAACGAGATCCGAGGGAGCATCGAAAACAGTTTTCGATCAGTAATGTACGGAATGCGCGCACGCGCATTCGTTGCTCTCGCGAAGTCTCACAGTAACAAAGAGGAAAGGCAAGGAGAACTGCGCCTAAAATTTTGATGAATATTGCTTTTAAACGCTACTCGCTAGTTTCGTATGGATCGTGAACGATGAATTGGTAATTTCTTAGATCATATAACTGAATATCATTTATCAATTGACTCTATTCAATTACGATTGGAAAAAGTTTCGCCACGTCCTTCAGACATGGCACCGTTTACCGAACTACGAAAATGTCCGACCACGCTTGGCTCGCTAAATTCTTCCGAAACTTTTTCCAATTTTGAAGTAAGATATTCAGTATTTGTGCCACGTTCGAAGCTGTATTCGTGGTGGAGGTAGCGTAATCGATAAAACCACGCTGGTTTTATGAACTGCGCGGTTTGGGAAATGAACTGCAGAAAAACATGGCCATACTTATATCCTGGTTGTTATTTGGGAATGATATACATAATACAAAGTCCTCGATGTGAGAATGGTACAGAATGCTGTGGTAGGATTACATATATATTTAAGTATACACACGCGCAAACGTATATTGGTGACCATTGTATTATACATATATACATTAAATATAAGAAATAAAGGAAATACAATTGAACGAACGAAGCTACTATTCTCATTTCTTTTTAAGCAGTTTCTCCTTCCTCTTCTTCACGTGCTTCTTGACCTTATTCTTCCTCTTTTCGGCCTGCTGCTCTTTAATTGCTTTCTTACGAACCTGAAACAAATCCCATCCACTCGTAAAAAACGACGCGATCGTGTCTATTGGTGACCCGGCGCGAAATCTGTAAATTCGCGCATAAATAATTCAACCTCTCGTTGCTAACCTTTCGACTTTCGGAACTTTCGTTACGTGGACGAGCAAAGTTAACGACCTTTGTTTCGTCCTCGTCAGCATTCGTACACTCGTTATCGTCCTCTTCACTTGCGACGCTCTCAGCCGATTCATCCGTACTTTCATCCTCCTCCTCATCATCATCATTATCATCATCATGATTTTCGGATTCACTTTTTTCATGTTCGACAGCAAGAACTTCGGGAAATTGAGCTGGCTTTGATAGATCTGCTTTCAAACCGACTAATGTCTTGTAAACCAATTCGTGCTTGCCTGATTTTGCTAATTCTATATCGCGTTCGACGTCGATGACCTGAGAATGACATCATCTTCAGTACTTCTTTACTACTATTTCGTCCGTACTAATTATTCGAAATTATACGATCGACTGTACCTCGGTCAATCGCTGCGGAATATATGCCTGTTTAAAAACTTCATCCTCGACTTGAAGATTCGAATCTGTTTCTTCCTTTACGCGCCGAGTTGCACGTTCTGATACTACGTCTAAATACTCATCCATATTATCTTCGGTTACCGTCGGGTCCGTAATAAAATCGAACAATTGTTTCACCGTCATTACGGCGACGTCATTCTTTTTGAAAAATTCTATGGAAAATAACACGACGTGAGCACGATTGGAATCTCCGATCCGCTAGGAAAGTTCAGTGAATCGAGGTACCCTTTTTGACAAGATAATTGCTCAAGACTAATAAAGAACGGATCAAAGTTTAACGCGAATAATTTATCCTTACCCGTAATATTAGTGCAATCTTTCCTGAGAAACTCTAACGCGTGCGGATGATCATGTTCAACCGACTGAGACACATCGATCACCACGATCCCTCCGTCGTCGTAAAGTAGATTGTACTCGCTGAGATCGGCATGAACTAGTTTGCATTTGTTATACAACCTCCACATCATTTCCACGCATTCTCTGTAGAGTTTTCTCGGCTTCGAAGAGCTCAATACAACGTCTTTTAACTTTGGAGACGGCCAACCATTCGTGCCGATGAAATCCATAAGCAGAACATGACTGCGTAATAATATCGGTTTCGGAGCTTTCACACCTCCCTGACTCAGTCGAATCAAGTTACGCATCTCCTTCTCGGCCCACGTGCGTACCATTTTTCGTGGATTGTGACGGCAGTAACCGTGGCGAAAACGAAATTCGCCGCTAACGTATTTATCTCTATCTTTGAACACGAGAATGGAAGTTTTGTAAATCTTTATCGCAAACTCTATTCCAGTTTTGGATATCGCGTGATACACGTTGGCTTCCTTTCCCGTGGAGATGGAGCCGTTGATTTCTGCCACGATCCCTCGATCGAGTAACTTGAACAGGATCATACGAGTACGTGGATCCATGACTTGTTCGACTGTCGCACGATCGTGCTTGTCTTTAGTTCTAACGCGATCCCTTTCCGCGCGCTTACTACTTTCTATGAGAATATTAGCTGCGCGACCTGGTAAGGACGGGCCTTCGTAATGTTCCATGTTTATTTTACTAGCGTATCTTCTAAACAACTTATCCGTGGGCTGATAGTTTGAAACTTTATTGGATTTCGTCTGACAATTGGGACTCAGACCGTGGGCACCTTTCCGAATGCCATCTTTCTCCCGAAAATCCCACTCGTCTTCTCTGTCATCCGAACACTCCTCGTCGTCGTCGTCATCAACCTCCTCATAATTCTCATTTATACTCAATTTCTTTAAACCCTCCCAAGCTTCAGTTCGAAATACCGGTCTTCCCTCGCTTTTCTCGGCTCTGCAAGCGATATTACGGTAGAAAATGTATGGCGGAGAGGTTTAAATCTACGTGAATCTAGCTTTCAAGAAATTTGTAACTTTCGACTGCAAGTGATTTAACTAGGAGGAGTATCCTTCTGTATTCCATATATGTAACTACTTTCGATTGATCATAAACGTTACAGGGTAGACCCTCTGGTCTGTGCATGAATAGCGTTTACCCTGTAATCGACTGTATAGCCTAGAATCTACTATGGCACATTTGTACAAGGATCATCTTTGATGAGACTCGTGGACAATACTTCTAATCAGCCCATCGTGATTAACATAAGATAGCGAACGCAATCATAGTTAGACGATGAAAACGTTTAGGTCTCACCGACCGAATCGATTCAGTCTGCATCATTATTATAACAATCTCTCGATACGATCCGAGGATCCGATATTATCCCGCAAATTAAGTTTCGATGACTCGCGCGCGTTTACGTGATATAATAATTATTTTCTCCAAGAGGGATACCGACTGTAAAATTGATGGAAAGTTCAAACTGAATAAATTCCAAGAGAGAGGAAGAATTTATCTTCGAACCGTCTACGACGTATGATTGACTTTTTCAATGATAAAATGACCTCGCGAAATCGGGAGAGTAATTTTATTTAGCGGAAACTGGTCTTTTTGATTGCTCTTACGGTGACACGAGCATCTTACTTGTGCATCGGTGAGGTCATTCAAAGAGACTCGTGCATAATTAACGTCAATATTACGCAAATGGGAGATTGTGAGACATACCTGACATCAATTTCATCGGCATCGCTAAATTGGCCTTCTTCTCCCGATATTGAAATCATTGTTACACGAATTCACTGCACCGGAGCACAACATACAGACAAGATAACCTAACCTAATCCTTTGATCACGTGTACAAGCAACGCACTTGGCTCACTGCTGTAGGCCACAACGAAAGTAATTTCTTTTCTTTTTCTGCCGAGCATTACACGGTATACTTTAGCCATCTGTTGGTTGATTGACGAATCAAATAACAAGATGGACCGCAATCACGTGATAAAAACAGTACTCACGGACGACGAACGGCGTGTGAGCTACTTGTCCGATATTAGACGGATTTGTTTTGAATGAAAATCATAACTTTTTGCGAATAGAATAATTGCGTAAACTCGTGAAATGTGATCACGACCCGATAATTTTTTTTGTACCAAAGCGAATCGTAAAGAAAGAAAGCGACCTAACTTTTACGTGGCCGGTTCTGCGAGAGGTTATAATTCGTAATTTCATAAAAGGTTTTTCTTGCGTGTAACGCTAAAATGTTTACCCCTGCCATCGTCAGAAGTATTTATTCGACGTGTAATATATCGGTTCGATCACACCTACCACGTGATTCGACGCTAACAAATTTAAAAGGATGGCAATCCTTCGTTGAATCTCGAATTCTGAATGTTCGCTCCTACGGAAAACCAAACGCTCCACTGCCGATTCGACCGAGGTATCATGACTAAATTCCACTGCCAGGTTTTCGATATCAACTCGACTCGACCTAAATCCAATTCAAGTTACCTGCATTGCAGATGGAATCATTCGAACCCGCACAAAGTTTCGTTTCTACGGCCAAATAATGTACCCCGACACTCACAAGTCAGGCACATGAAGCCAATAAAACCGTACGAAGTAAATACCAATGTACTACGAAACGTAATTCTCTATAGAAATAACAGAAATGTGTTTTTCAAAGTTTTGAACATATTCGGATTCACGCAGCTGTTCGGTTGGGGTTACCTGGCGTATGTAATGTATTCCTCGTACCTGACAGACATTTTTAGCTTGAGAGAGAATTTTCTAGAGTACGCAGAGGAGCATATTTACAGCCTAGCTGTTTGCGCGTGTTCGATAGTATTAGGTGAGCTATTTCAAACTCAGAACTTCGCCTCGATAACGGATGACTATTATACAACTGAATGCGTTATTTTCCAGCCATTGTAGTTATCTCCATGGTATGGCTATTGACCGTAAAGTCGATCAAGACTATCATGTTGCAAAAGGGAGGCCGAATGATAACGTTCATGATGTATCATCCGATCGGATTGGAAAAACCCCTCACGGTTCCCCTAGACGCGGTGCGTACTTGGACACGAGAGTGAGAATCGCGTGTCGATGAAATTTTTCTATTCGATCATCTCGATGTGCGCAGGTGTCGTGTTCTGTACCCAGGGAATCGTTGAGGCCTTACCTGCCTCTCAAGATCGAGGACAGACCTTTGTATTTTCTGCTGGAAAATGAAAAAGAAAACTTTATCAACCCTGAACTTTTCGATTACACCGCTGGCCTACATCGATACTAGATTCTGCTTTGACGAGGATTCTGTTTAAGATTGTGTCGTAATTCTTCGACTCGTAGTAATCGCTGCCCACGCATGGATGGACTTGTAATATAATTGTATGAAATAAATTCTTTGCATTTTATAGTGAATGATTCCCTCCCGATGTTTTTTTTTATTTTCGCTGCGACTCCAAAGATGACGAACGCGTAACCATCGAAGAAATCTCGAGGACACGCTGAAACCTTCGGGATTTTTCTCGGGAAGAGGAGGGGGGGAAAAAAAGGATCGCGCGATATTTCAAAACGCTCGCGCGAACGATGAGACAAGACCGAGGAGTTTAGTAGAACAAAGTTACATATTTTAGTATTACAACGTCGTACATAATATCTGAGAAGCGCAATACCGATTTATCACGGTAGTACGTTTTTGTATAAAATTCTTGGAGGTATAAGTCACTTGTCGCTCGACGGGGACACTATTAAAACGTAAAACGTCAGTGCGAGTGATCCGAGGAAATAGTCCTCTTTCCGGAGCACCCTTGGAGCGTATCATCACAACGAAACGTCAAACATTTCCACACTGGTATCAGAAGAGACCGGATATACGCGCCCACGCGTTGCGAGTACGCGTATGTAGGTATACTCGCGTCGGTAGCACTGTCTTACCCGGACGGAGAGTTACTTGGAACGCGCGATATCCACCGGACTAAACGATCGATTAATGATGCCATTACGAGTTAATTCGGAGAAGCCGGCGATTTCTTGTATCGCGAATAAAGAAAAAAATAAGAATCGTGCATTCACTTTCGGTTTGGCGGAGAAGACATCCCGCGATGTAATCGATAAATAGAATTGATCTCTCTCCAGCTGCGTGGTCGCGTTACCACGTTATCTTTTGAGCCGAGTATCCTCGAGCTCGACAAAGAGAGAGAGGAGTCGCGTTCCTTTTAAACTTCTTCCCTCCCCTTCAATATCGCTGACTATGCCTGTCCGACAGTTTTCCGGAATATTTGCTCAAGCGATCGCTGTATCCGTCGTCCTGGTACTTGTCTTCCGCTTTGTAGTGTATCTCCGGCGGCGACCCGACGCGTCCCTGCCAGTGCCTCGTCCAGTAGAGGTCCTCCGGGTGAACGTCGCGCGGGTGCTTGGCGTTTCTGAATACGTGCACGCAATAGACCAGG
Source organism: Xiphydria camelus (assembly GCA_963678675.1). Lineage (NCBI taxonomy): Eukaryota > Metazoa > Arthropoda > Insecta > Hymenoptera > Xiphydriidae > Xiphydria > Xiphydria camelus. Next base: position 37,862,100 of record OY783192.1, read on the forward strand.
CTTCCCATTAGCGTGAGGAAGCCGAAGACGAGGAAGACTATGCCCAGGATCCTTGAAAGCAGAAAGAATTCGCGGCTAGGATTCGCGCGGAAGGTGGAACAACCCCGACGGCAGAACCGATCCCGGGGGGAACGTATATAAATACTCCGGAGAGAGGAGTGCTCAGTGAAAATGGGTATGCATACACGCACCAGACGATCAGCGGCTCGAAGAATTGAATGACTACGACGAAGCCCAGAGTGACGAGGATCAGTCCGAGATTCAGCAGCAGCATGAGGCAGCAGATGCCTTTTATGTTCGGACAGAACGGATTGGGCGCGGTCATGGTTTCCACGACGAGACCGCCTTTGCGCGAGGTCCGCGTTTTCACGGTCGAAGCGCCCGATCTGCCGGAGCGGTAGCTGTAGTTGCTCGGTGCCCGATTTCCCGGCCTCAAGCTCGGCGCCAGGCTGTAGCGCGAACCGCGGCTGCGAACAAACGAGCGAAAGCTGCGATCTTTGCTTCGGTGGAAAGACGACGAAGGGCTTGGCTTATCGCGCGGCGAAAGCTTGGAATAGTCGTACGCCGCGGCGTACGCGCATACATTGCTATCATTGCGCGAAGCATCGAACAGAGCGAAACCTTATTTCGGATGGGGCCTTGTAGGCGGCACTGGTCACGTAGATGTCGGAGCCGTTGTCGTAAAGGCTGCCGTGCGAAGCGCTCTTGCTGTATCGGTTATTGAGACTGTGACGCGAGGCGCCCGACAGCACGGAGCTGCGGCCACCGTGCGCGCTCCGCGATCTCCGCTTCTCATCTCGGTGCTTTCGCGCCGGTACGATGGGTTTCACCTGAGAAACACATCGCGCGATGTATCGCATCTCTCCGCGGTACTGCCGGCGACTCGCGACTCGCAACGAGTACCGTGAATTACCATCGAGGCGTGCTCATTGGCGACGATGTACTCGGACATGGTACGATCCGAAGGGGCGCGATGACTCTCTTCTCCGTCCGTCGAGTAGCCACGATTCGCAGTCCCCCGATGGGCCAGGTAACTCGATCCGTGATGCATCTTTACCTTATCGTCCTTTCAACGGCCGCGGTCCGATTTTCCGTCAGCTGGACGTACGTCGTTTCCGTACTCTTCGAGTCGTGTAAAACTGAAACGAAACACGTTTGAGGTCCTCGTGCCCTCCCTGCGGAGAGGGCAAATCGATGCGCTCTGTTCCACCGCGCTACAGGAGCCCGTATGTGCGATTGTCGCGTTCGAATCCACGCCGAGATGAGCGCGCTTTCGTCGCAACTTTGTCGCCGTGTAAGCGTAGGAATTGTCTCATCGAAAACGATTTCGAAACGTAAATAAATAGTAGCAACGTTCGGAGATGGGCGAGAGACGAGTAGAGCTATGCTCGTCGGTGAAGATCGTTCGGGATGTTCGACACGCCGGAAACACCTGCGACATACCTCGAGGTGCGAGGCTGCGATAGAATTGACCTTGACTTTTTTAAAGTCGACGCGCGCGTTAATACGTTTACCGGGCAAGAGTATTTAAGTAGGAGAAACCAGCATTCTCGCGAGTACGGCAATTATCTCACCAGCCTGCCACAACTGAGGTGAAAATAAATTTCGTAATTCCGTTTTGATTGAACAAATTGAATTTAAAGACATGAACTTTTTTTTTACGAGAAGACATTTTTTTTGCGAATGCATTTCTTACGAAAAGCCCCCTCGTAATGTTTGTTACGAGCACCTATTGCATACGCATAGCGCGGCACCTACGCATCGGGGACAACGTCTGCTATTTTCACTCGATGACGCCAAGGCGATCCTTGAATGGTCATGCGCGCTAGCTGGCAGGTAGGTGTAACGCGTACAGGCCCTGAGGGCGTTTTCGCGAGATGTGTATATTTTACCGCGCGATTTGCGGACTTTAACGGCGAGACGCCGGACCCCCCTCGCGATTAGATACTTCCCGTGCGAAAGCATGTGACGCTCCAATTTTATTTTACTCGTCCCAACGCCTAGCCGGGAGTCGACGCCGAGGTATAACAGTTCGACGTTCCGGTCAAACGCCAGTCGAAGCGTTGACCTTATTCGGTTCCACGAGGAGCTACCGTGGCTGCACGTCACTTTCGATTTCACGTCCAAAACCGATCGTGTGGCCCCGGCTTCTCGGAGCGACGAGCCTTGTGTACCTACGCGTACCGTTGCGCGGCATGCATTTTGTTTGTTCGCGAAAGACGTCGACGTTTTTTTTTTTAAAATTGTGAAAACTGACGAGGATCTCCAGTTATTTCGCGAGGGTAGTCGGGGTGGTGCCTCTACTGAAAAAACATTAGATTCTCATAGATTCTTATAGAGAGAGAGAGAGAGAGAAGACTTGTAAAAATCCCGTAGAATCCCCGTGAGAATTTAATGTGTTTCAGACACAGCAATTTCAGATACCCACTAGTAAAAATCTGTGATGGATGAATGGGAATGTATTGTATTCTATGTGTATCAAAAAACCAAATAAAATCTTTTAAGGCTCCATTGGTAATTACAAACGGGGAGGCGTGCACAGGTCTTTATTACCTTTATGAGATTTTTGAATCTGCTTTTACGGATACATGTAAAATTGTGTAAATCCCTATTTATCATCGCAGATATATACAGGGTGATTCGAAATGGGCGCACTTCCTCTCGTAGAGAGATTCTTCGCAAACAACTGAACCGAAAGTTCCTGTACAAAATTGTTGTGCTCCGCCTAGTTTACAAGATAATCCAGTTCGAAAATATCCAATCCAAAGTCAGATTCAAAGGACAAGATTTTAGACGGCAGCGAAACTCGCAGTAGTTATTCCAGCGTGCCTCCTCTGCAGCCTAGAATTTTGAAATCAATCATCGGAGCGGCGGAAGGCACCCTAATATTCGAAAAGCACCACCTGAGTCGTAAAAAAATTCACCAAATTTGTGCGGAGCACAAAAATTTTGTACAGGAACTTTCGGTTCAGTTTTTTGCGAAGAATCTCTCTACGAGAGGAAGTGCGCCCATTTCGAATCACCCTGTATAGAATCCAATGAATTCCTATCCGTTCTTTTCAAGCTTTTCCAGTGCATGTCTGGAATTGCTGTGTCAAAATCACACATCGGTATAAAAATCCTCTATGGGAATCTATGGGATCTTTTCAATAGGGGCTATTACTTCATTGCTCTCCAATGAAGTAATACGAACAATCGAAATGTTTTCGTTTTCACCACAATTTAAGAAACATATCTATGATTCGATTTACCCTGTGATTTGATTTGCTTCGGTCTACCCTAGATTTAAACGCGACACCGCGCTCGTTGTCGAACGTAAACTCGTTTTTGCCAATTTTTGCGGGACGTCTATTTTTCGTACACCCAAAACAGGATATACCAACGAATAAGCGGAATTCCCGCTCTCGCGCCGGTTTAAGCGAACTCGCCTTACCACTATTACCCGCTTACTTTCTCTTCGTCGAGTCGTTATATCGAAGCTCGAAACGCGTGTTACGCTAAACCAATTACAAATAGCGGCGATGCGTTTCTTTTCACAGTGGCTCGGTCCTGACGAACCTCCTACATTTCTGTCGCGTTGCACGCGAAGAGCCAAACGAAAGAATCGTCTACGACTTCGCGGTCTCGCGATTTCTCCTTTTCTCGATACTCCGATTTTCCGTCGCGCTTTGGTCTCGTTTTATAAGAGCGCTCTCCGTAAAAATCCCCCGATTGCCCCGAAATTCGAGATCCCGAGCAATATTCGAATACTCGCCGCGCCGAACTTTCACCGCGTCGATTTCAGCTGGACTCGGGAAAAAAAGCGGGTACCTACCACCGACGAGATCCGCGCGCGAAAAATCATTTATCCGCAGACGTCGAAGCCGCGCGTTCCCTCGCGACGTTTGTCCAGGTGCGAATGAGAATAGCGCCGTTGCGCGCCAGCTTCTCACGGAGTCGAGTTACGAATCATTCGTGCCGTCATCACGGTCACAGCTATTACAACCGCAAAGCAGGGCCGTGCACTGAGATCCCAACGGAGAACTCGTGCTCAGGGCAGCCCTATCGTGGCCCTGCTCTCCGCGGAGATCCTCGCGCCGAGTGTCGATACTCGTAGGAGTGTATACAATTATCGGGAACGTTCGATTTCGATCGTTTGCTTCCTCGGCCGGATGACATATTTTGCAGAACCCGAGTAAACGTCTCGACGAGACACCCGAACCCAAGGAGAAATGCTAAGTCGAGATGACGTCACTCTCACTCAAGTGGACGTCACGTGGATATGTCATTTGGACGTCAACTCGACTCGTTATTTCTCTTCACCCGCAGATTATTCCATTTCTCTTCCCATCCGCGCGGTATTTCGCCCAGCGGGACGTCACATCTCGCATGCACCCTCTCGAGCTTCACCGGAAGCAAAATTCCCGTAACACACTTCCGCGTCGAAACGACAAACGGATTCCGCACCAACGGCATAGTCGCACCTTCGTCTCGACCCATCTCTCGAAACGGTATCGCTACGACGCGAGAGATGCCACGAGCACAGCCAGGCGTCGATGTCTCCGTCTAGTGGCCCGAGTCGAGGAATGCATCCGCGGCGCGAGAACAGGACGACGCGCTTCTCCCGAAACGACCGAATCGGTTTCCGATTCTCCGGCGAACGTTGGAAACTGGCATTCCTTACTTACCGGGTGCCATCACCGTTGCACAATTTCCGAGTACCACAAGTCATTCGCGGACGCACGGAGGACACGCCGCGCGATCGCGCGCAATAGCCAGGGACCAGCGCCTCGCCGAGAAATCAGCCTCTCATTCCGCAATACCTCTTCGCTACGGCGAACAACGGAAAAGAGGCATTCCCGTGATAAACGCGCCACGATTCCCTTTTGCTTCCCCGAGAGGACTTCGCTCGCGCGATTACAGGGGCCCGATGCGTGCTCGAGGCGAAAGGTGCGCTGGTGAGACTGCGGTCCAAGGCGGAGCAGCGTTGCGCCGTGCCGTCGCGGAACACAGGTGGGGAACCTCGTCTCGATTTCTGCTCGCGGTGCCCGCGTCTCGCGGGAAACGCGCGCGTTCGGTAGCAGCGCTCCCTGCAAGGCGGCCGCTTACCAACGTCCGCCGCGTGTACCGACCTTCGGCGGTAGACCACCACGCGATTGGAAAGGTTCCCGTGTTTCTGGGTTATTGCGGGAGACGCGACGCGGAGTTCCTTATGCCTGCGCGCTGTTCGCAAAGACTGATCGTCGCAGTGAAGCGGAATCGCCTCCAGGAGGCGCGAGTTATCCGGTCCAGCGGGTGTGTCGAACAATCGAGGGGATTTTGCGTTTGCGAAATCACGGAAGGTTGAATTTCCCACCTTTCGGTGTTTTAGCGAATAATGGGAGGGATAGAAGGGGGAAAGTGGGTTACGAATCGTACGCGGGGACGAGAGGAATATCGCGAGCTGGAGCGGGTTCATCGATGCGTACCTGCATCGCGGCAATTGCGTTTCGTTCGTTGCACCTTTCGACATTTTCAAGGAGCACCTACTACACAACGAAGCTAAACTTATTTACCAGGAAAGAAACTTCAATCGCTATTAATCTCATCACCCGTGAGCTTTTGGTTGATATTTGTATCATACTTTCTTGAAGATTACATCTTCACCTACGATAAAGTTCTTTATCGATATAGGCGAAAAATGCATTGATAATAAGACAATAGCGATCGAAGTTTCTTTCCCGGCGAGTAAGTTTTGTCTCGCATGATCTACATAGGCGGGGGTGGGATGCGACGTGGAGTTACCGCGCAACGCGATACCTTCTGTTGTCTACGTAACCCATTTATTCCAGTTCTAATACAGTATTTTCTGTACGAAAATATGACAATTTATCGGGTTACAACGATGCGTGGAATGAATGGACTCGCTTTTCATTTCAAGGGGGGGGGGAGGGGGGGGGGGGGGGGCAAACACGTCGATCACGCCCGAGACACCTTCCGGGAACAGCAGGTTTCCGCTCTGCGAGAGAGCTTCATGAGGCTGCCACCTTCGGGACGATCGAGCGTGCTCCGATATACCCCCATCCCCGTGACCGGGATTGGTTCAAAACGATCAAATTCAACGTCGCGTGCGCGTCGTACGACGAGGGTACTCAAAATTCTCCGGGAAGGATACGCGAGCGAATTCGGCTCGCGGACTATGAGAGAAGCGGTCGTGCGTCTTGAAAACGCGCGGCGCTCCGAAGTATCGCTAAACGATGTCGAATATCTGTGATGCATCGAATTGACGATCGGCAAACCCGTCGCGTCGATTCGGAAACTAATCTCTCCCGTTTTTTAAAATATATATAAAAGTAAGACATCGAAACCTACATTCGACAAGTACAAATAAAACGACGAGACCGATCCAAGCGGCGATTAAATCAGCCAACGCGAATGAATTATTTCATGAGGCCCTTGGCCCTGAACAGATCTCTCATCAGTCCCTTCAGATACCCGATCTCCCGCTGCAGATCCTGCAGCTGGCCCTGCAACTTCTCGTTGTACTCGGTCAGCTCCCGCTCCTCGCCCTGGATCTCCTCCACCTCCTGCTTCTTCTTCTGGCGGTAGCGCGTCGCGGCGTTCTTGTTCTGCTCCTTCTTGCGCACCTTCTTGTCCTCGACGTTCGGTCGCGAGTAGGGTTTGCGACGATTCCTGGAAGATGTCGAAGGTTTGCTCGGCGGTGAGACGGCGACACCGGGGCTCGGCGTCCAATCGGGATCATCGACGGAGTCTTCCGACGACGCGTAGCTGCCTCCCCCGGAACTGGTGCACGGGCTCGACGGCGATATGTCCTCGGCGCAGGAGCGGACGAACTCGTCCACCGCGGCCAATTCTCGGGCCACGTCTCCCAGAGGATCCAGCGATATGTCCTCGTACTGGACGGGGAGGGCGGGCTTCGCCTGCGCGACGGTTACTTGTCGCGGGAAGGAAGACGGCGACTTTTCCACGGGAATCGTTATCGTCTGGTAGAGGGAGTGCTGCGACGGAGAGAGGCCGATGGATTGAACGGGCTGCAGGGTGACGAGCAATTGCGCGCCGGTGGGTAGCGCTTTATTGGGCGGCGGAGACTGCGGCGGTGTCAGGGCGGTGCTCATGGTCGGGGAAAACTGGTGGCATGCTTCGACGTCCCCCAGGACGTTCTCGAACTCCTGCAGCAGCGTCTGCGTGGTCTCCTGCTGCTGATGCTGAGGCTTTGCCAGGGCCGAGTACACGATGGGCTTGTTCTGTCCACATTCGGGGGCCGGTATCTCGTCGAAAATGGGCAGGTCTTCTATCTTCTCCTCCAGCCAATCCAAGGGCTCTGAAAAGCGCAATGGCGACGAGCGGGGATCAATTTCAGTTGACTTTCCGTCGACGTTCGACAATTCTCTCGTCCGTTACGCGCTCGATTCGCTCCTGCCTCGCGGAGGTCGAAAGCACCGCTAGTCGAATCTGTACTTGCGCGATGGTAGAATTTTTTTCGACTTTTACGGTTTCACGCGACGCTGAACGCAACGATCGTCCTCTCGAACGAGGGCGACGAAATTGCCCGATACTAATATTTTGTATTTCCTCCCAGACATCGACTCGGCGACTATAATCTTTGGAATCAGCATGGAAAGATATCTAAAATACGATGATCGTCGGTGACGTTTTTTGAAAAAAAATCGAAATCTCTAAAATCTGTCGGAGATAATCTCAAAGGAACGTCGCAAGATATCGACGATTTCTCGGGGAGAAAGCAAACTTCTAGAAAAACGCATCGCATTGGCCCATCTGTAGAGCGATTCGCCTTTGTCCAAATATACCGATATATCGAAAACAGGTTCACGACTCGCACGCGAGATATCCGTGGTCGACGCTATGCGGCCGGGCCAATGCGGTACGCGCGACGGAGGAAGACGGAAGAGGAACGCTCGGACTTTACACTCGCTTGGAGCATTATGCCGATGTGTCTGATATTTATTTCAGTTCAGCTGGAGGTTACTCATTCTCGTTTGAAATGCTTATCATGGTTGCCCGATTTTTTAACGCGACTATTCGATAGCGCGAGTACGAGCGGCCGAAGACGACTCGAGTCGAAGAAACAAGTGCGTCGGAGGTATACGATCGTTATTGGACCGATTTCTTCCGTAACGTTTAAGGAGAGCCGATTAACGATGACATCGAGTAGACGACGATAATAAGTTTCCTTCACGCCTACGGGCTACTTCTATTCTCGCTCCCTATACCTAGGTATGCGAAGGCAGGGCCTCGGAAATATAAATGATCGTCGATTTATACCAAGGTCGTCGCTGAGACCAATAAAAAAATAATAATAAAAATGACTGAGGCGGTGCTACGTATATTCTTTACGAACTGCGTAACATCGGTATCGCAATTGCGACGGCTACCAGTTCGCGTAATACGCATATCCGCGCTTCCTCGTTCTTCAAAATGAAAAGAGAGAGGAAAAAACAACGCGCATTTCCCGTGTATATACACAAGACGCCAGGGTCAACGCCACGACAATTTGACTGCTATCTGAAAATATACATGACTCGAAATGCATCTAATCTGTGAGAATAATGTCTTCTCCCCTCCAAAACTGTTTACGTTCCACTTTCGAACAGCTAAGCGCGAGATAAGGGATCAATTAATAGAACGTTTAAACGGTATCGACGAACAATGAGATAGGGCTCTTCGTCGGTTACAAAATCGCGAGAACCACCGTTTTCTCGTGATTGTTTGCTACGTATTCGAAAATTCGGAAGCGTTATCAATTTAAAAACGGGTTTTCAGTGCACAAGGGTCGATAAAACTCTGAGACGATTGGTGTTTTTTTTCTGCGTGATATATAATACTTTACCTCGACAATTGCATCGAACGAGAACTGGGAGTGGCACATCGCACGTGCGAATGTAATCTCACGGACGTACGACCAGCGGAAAAATAGAAACTCGTTTAGACATTTTTCTTCCTCCTTCCTTTCGCATGCGAGCAAGTTTTACCGCCGGTTCGAAATAGCGAACTGTGCTTCGAGCTTGGCATTTCCGAATGTCGCAAGCGTCGGACAAAACCGCAAAACATTTAAAGCGGTGAACGTACACCGAGAAAACTATAGCCTGGATTCGAATAAGCGTTTGTTTTTAATGTGGTATCGATGATTCGTCTTGACTTCCGCTAACCGCGCAAAGATGCTCGATACTTCCGGTTGAACGGTATTATCCGCGACGAATTTCTCACGGCACTATCATGTGAGGCTGAACTTACTGACCACTATTATCTCACTATCCGTGAGCTTTTGACTAATATTTGTATATTGCTTTTTCCAAGATCACACTTTTATCTACAATAAAGTCTTATATCGATGTAGGCTAGAAGTCCATAAATAATGAGATAATAGCGATTCGAGTTTCTTTCCCGGGAAGTTTAGCCTCGCATGGTATACGAAAATGGAACCAACATTTTCGGTAACGAAACGATGATTCGATTCTATCGCGGGAGTTCGCTTCGTTTCGCCGCCCGACCTTGCTCTCCGTGGATTAAATATTTGCGCGATAAACACCCCGTCCGCGCTCACGCGATCTGATCGATGCGATAGATGTTTGGCCCGCTCGACTCGTTTTTGTGCTCCTCCCTCACTACCTCCTCATAGAAGTTATCATTGCAAATTTACGACGGGGATCGAATCGTAGGTACTGCAGCGTAAACACGCCGCGAAAAGTCTCCTTCCTTTTTCCGGACTTTCGTTAGGTTCGTTCGAGTCGCACGTCGAGAAAGTATCGGCGCCAAAGCGCGTTTCAATGAGCTACGGAGTCACAGCGGTGAAAGTAAGAGACCACACGAGGAGAAAACTAAGAGCATTTTGGCTTCGCAATACGAGCAACATCCGCCGAGGGTTTTTTTTTTAACAATCTACACGATAGACGGCTAAACGATGCCATATGCGCGAAGTACCTATACCACCCGGAATGATCACGGCTCGTTGGCGAGTGGATAAAAAAAAAAAGTACTTCGCGTCGAGCGCGAGAATAACAAGATATTACAGATACGCATTTTGAGTCCGCGAAGCGCTTTCGAGGATGAAATCAAACAGCGCCGAGAGTTGATACGTTGCTACGCGACTGCTGTGTCCGCGCGATAAGTACAACACTCGTTATGCTAATAAATACAAAACAGGTTTCGAGCAGAGATACACGTGTCGCAATCGAAGCGATGACAAAAATCCAATCCAGCGGCAAATCGGCACGACCGCTATACCGCCAATTAACTCGAGTTAAATTTCCCTCATCGACGCGCGGCTACGTGGTCTTCGAGTTCACCCCGGTGCTGTGCACTGGATCGCGTAAAGAAAGGGTAGAGCCGGCACGGCTTCGACCACGGTTATCTCGCAACCTATGAACTTTTGGGCCGAGTCGGTGTAGCGACTTCTCCAAGGTCGCATTCCGAGCCGAGCGAAAAAGGACTACGGTAACATCGACCAAAAGTCCACAGGTACAGCGAGATGCTCGTGATCGGAATAGGTGCCGCTCTATTCCGATACAATCAACTGTGCACGCCGCCATTGAAACCGCGAATCGTTCCATGCGCGTTCATTTACGAGCGAGCAAACTTTCTATCGTCAATCGATCTGATTGATTCCACAAGTAGCCCCAATGGAGGCAAATTGACGGCAATTTATACGTATCGCGCGCACTGCGACGTTCTCGCGCGGCGTATTTGGTGTTTTTTTTTTTTTGATTCGTGCGCTTAAGACGGAGGTAGACGAGAGAAAGAAAGAAAACCTCGAGACCAGATATCCGAATTTCTACGTCCGCCGATACGGCCCTGACCTACTTTCCTCGTAAACTTTGCTCGCCCGGCGCGAGAGATTCGATACTTTTTCGAGTTATCGCTATATTTTAATACGGAGAGGGCACGGGGCACTTAGATAAGTTCGCGCATCTCTGCCTTGTATAAGGACGACCGAGTCGCCGGGGCAACTCGAAACTCCCTCGCCGCAACGCTGGAGAAGCACGCGTGTCCTTCCACGGACGGCGAAAACGTTTTCACGGCTCGTTTTAAATGCAGACGAAACAGCGATCGTCGTATACGCGATATAGCGATAACACGCTCGTCGCGCCGTATGCTATCTTTGGAATTATCTCCAGTACATCTTTATTCGAACGACGATCGAACGACACTGACTGAAATTTTATCAAGTGACGAACGTAGCCGATCGCCTATTAAATTCAATGGGATTCGATCGTTGATATCGGATGAGCTATTCGGTGTCGATGCCTAGACGCGAAAGTGCGCATCATATCTCCCGTGACTATTGATCTTTAAATATCGATCGATCGTCGCTCGCGCGACATTGAGATTCTAACGATCTCCTCGACAAACGGGACACGCTTTGCAAAGTACAGCGTCGCCTTGTTAAGTGGGCAAAGGACCACGCGCGTCTGACTCCTTCCGCTCGGGGGTTTAAATCCGCAGACGATCCGTTGCTCGCGCAGTTGCGTCAAGAGCTACCGAGATCCAACCTAACTCCCCTGCAGTGTCGTTAACATCGTTTATCGCGCTCCCCGCAACGGCCGCGCATCCATTTTGCTCGGTCGACTGAGACTTATCTCTCGGAACAACGTTTTCTCTCGACCCGAGAGTCCTCCGTTCGACCGTTTCCGCAGAAACAACTGAAACCTACCGCCGAAACACATGACAGCCATTGTCGGCACTCGGTGTCCGCGTCGTCGGACGGCGGGAAGTGCGATGCCGCGTCGAGGAGGAGAGGGAACGAGCCGCGTTGACCAAGTCTAATCGCGCCGACGGGTCTTCGATATCTTCTCGGAGGAGGGCGAAAGAGCGGGACTCTGGGAATCGTGTGACGCGCCGTGGCACCGGAGAGTCCTCCCGCGTCAGTTCCAGGGCACCGTGGATTCAGCGTCTCTTCACGAGTTTTTGTGAGTTGACGATGATTTCTCTGTTCCACGTGTAACGATACGCGAACTGCATGCTATTATATAACATTAGCACGCTCCAACATCGAGACGCCGGGTCGATCACTCGTGTCACCTCTCGAGATGCCAGTATAACCGAATTAGTGCCCGTGTGCGAACAGATGCGCTCGAACCGGAGCCATATACCGGAGGAAACGGCGGCTACGTGTCACGGAGGGACGGATGCGCGCTGCGTTAAGATTGCGGACCCGGCGCGCGATGATCGCGACGGGGGAGCGTCGCCAAAATGGGGACGGGCCCTTCGATGCACCCTTACGGTCGCGGGCGCGTCGCCGGCGGAGCGTTTTCACTGTCGGATTCTCGAATCCGGGGAAACGTATGTTACCCGCGCGACGCGCGAGTTGACGCGGAACGAGAGAGAGAGAGAGGCTTGCCCACTCTTGCGACAGCGGAATCGACACGCGCGCGTGGCGTTGCGCGGCAAAGCTGGCTGGCTCGGAGACGAAGAGATACTGAGACGGCGAGAATAGTGGCGCGTTCGACCAGGGGAGAAGTGGTACGCGCCCGTACGGATCATGTGGCTGGCCTCTACACGCGCGAAGACTCGTTCTCGCTTATCTTTGGACTTTCCCCCACTCGCCCGTGTTCCACCCCCTCGCCTCCACGTCGTCGCCTCTTCCGTCTCTTCGCCGTCGCCGTCTAGTCGGTCGTCGGGGCTCGAACCAGGCGAGTTGCTCGCCTAGAGGTTAACCAGTTGTTCCACTCTCTTTTAGCAACAGGAAAAAAGTATAACGTTGCACGGTCTACGATGGTAGGAGACGGGCGTTGGTTCGAAACGCCGTTGCTTGCCATCGGGGGACACACCTTGCGGCGCGCGTACGCGCGAGCGGAGGAGACGGTGTCGCGAGAGAGCTACAGATGCGGTAGGTTTCTCGGGACTGGAACTGGTCGACGAAGATTTCCCCAGTTCGGGTAATGAATAGTCGTCGTGGAATATTACCGGCGCTCATCTCAAACTGATCGCGGGGGAGCGTAATGCGATTGGGAAGTCACAGAGAGCTCGTCGTTCAGGGCTCTGATCGTATTTCGATCGGAGATGCGACACTTGGACGATTTCTAGCTCTCCGGTTGCGACGAGGGGAAAAAAAAAAGCAAGAATGTCCCTCTTAACGAATTTCTTTTGTCTCCCAACCGTGATAAACCGTGACGACTATTAGAGAGAATAAAAGCGTTGGGGATAAATCTATCCAATGATGAAGATATCAGGCAACGCGAAGACCGACGATACAGTCTGCCGTTCCAGTTAGGTATGTGTAACGTATCGAACGACAAAGAATAATAGCTGGATATGGCGACTATTAATGGTACGACGACTATAGTCGTCGGATGCTAATAAAAGTGACTGCAAAGCCTGTTCGATCTTGCTGGCGTTGTTAAATCGCTTTCACATTCCTATACTCGTTCTCCGTGATTACGCGAATCCCACACAATCGGCCTTAAGTCCGAAAGTCGCGGGGATGGAATTTTCGGACGTAAGGCCGATTGATGTGGGATTCGCGTAAAAGAACGAACCCTTGACTGGATCGCTCAAATGTTAATGCCGGGCTACTGGTTTCAAAGCGCGTGTGAAACGGGCGGAAGAAGGTTTTCGCGCGTTTAGAAGGTCACGTTGCTTCCCTCTCTAATTCGACCATTTCAAATCGCCCGTCTCTACCGTCAGTGTTCAACTGTATAAGCATGGTATAATCAATGGTACAATCAGAACTCTTTGAATGTAAACGCAGTATTGGGATTAAAAGCAAATTGTAGAACGGAGAAAAATGGGGAAACTGCGCGAAAAGCATCGGTAATTACGTAACGCGTTCTTCGACTCCCGAACATTGAACATTTGATGCTACAACCCTGCCGGAATAATAAATATTTACACTCTCAACTTAAATGGTATTATGTGTACCAGTTGATCTGCTATATACCAAGTGATTTCGAGAATAGGGCACATAGGAGATATGAGAGTACCAGTGAGAACGTCGATTAACCCGAGTAAACGCATGAGTTTCTCTGTCGCGCACTTGAACTGGATAAGTTCGAGGACAGTAAAATGAGCGACAGAAAGGCTTTTATGCATTACACGGGTTAATCCGTCTTCTAAAACGTATACATTCGGTATACATAATCGTATGCGTGTATGTGGAGTACTTTAGGGGCGAACGGGTGCGTTGCGATTTTCTATTACTTGCGGAATGTCTGGTTGAGAAGAAAAGGGTTCCATGCATTAAATTCCTCGCGAAAGTTTGCGACGTTCGTTCGAAATTTCTCTTTACGTTCAGTCAAACGACACGTGGCATATCGACGATTGCCACGAAGAGAATTTACGGTACTCTGAAGCGGATGATAAAAAATTGCGTTACATTAAACGCACTAATAGGAGGTCGTCGATACTCGCTATTCGACTCGTAAGTCGACGTAAATTTTAGGAAATCAATCGACACGTGTAACTTTGGATGGATATGAATGTAGGATACACACGGCGAATGGGAAACGAGAACAAGCTCCTGTAATAATGATAGATTTATAAGAGTATCTTTGTCGCTCTTTCGGGGCTCACAGACTCTCGCGTCTGTCTTCTCATTCTTCGTTTAGGTTTCGCGTACAAATGAATCACGAAATTGCCAATTCTAGTATCTTTTCAAGACTGAGAGAATGGGTACCTCTCGGGAATCAAAGGAAGGATTGATTTTATGGGAAAGAAGAGTTCAAATACGTATAGATACAAAATCGTGCTTCTCTCGTATTCCCATTCAGAGAGCAATCTCAAATTCTACTTGTAAATTACCTCTGATCAGGGTGAGGGGTCAAAAATGCGGTAGACAAGCGTTACTAATTTTACCGACAAAGTTTTACGACTATAATTTTCGGACTGCGCAAGATAAGAGGTGTTTCGACTGGAGTCCAAGGCGAAAAATGGGGTGAAAGAAGGGGAAAAAGATGAATCTACAGAAGCTCCCGCAAAACGATCTACGGAGTGCGTCGCCATAATCATCATTTGCATAAACCCTTGCTATTCCATTTCTTGCAGATGTCCAGGGGAGGAATGATTTTAGACCCGTAACATTATACGAGTACGCCAATCCTGCGACATACTGCATTCCAAATCTTTTCTAGACTATCACGTCCAATTCGAAAGAGCAATGCTGCGCGAAAGATATACATTGAAAAAGGTCGAGAACGAAATTCGAACTCAAAGTTACCTTCTTTAATCCATTCGTCGAGTTCCTCCAAAAGTTTAGAGGCCACCTGCGCCCGCGTTGGGTGCTCGTCATAAATAGCGCACTCGACGTCATTTCCAACGATGTCCTCGGATTTGTGATCGATAAAGAACCAATCGTCGTCTTCAGATGGAGTCGGCGTTCCCCTAGGGGAAGCCGGTTCGGCCTTCCACAACCGTGTCTCTCGATCCCGATGGAACGACATCGTGAGCGCGAGTCCAATCGAGATGTATTAAAAATGTATCAAACGAAATTTGTGTCGACGTAGCGACGTAGCTCGTGAAGAGCGCCATGATGGCTCTGAAAGGTTAACGCAAAGTCTTCGGTTACCGAACGGTTCGACGATTTACGCAAACGGCCGCTGAATCGGTCAATTCGAACGAGTGATTCTGTTTAGGTTAGAATTCGGATCGAGGATATTTCGCATCGACGTTCGAATTCGCATCCCGTCGAGACGTCATGAAACTTATTTCATTAGTCGCTCGACGTCCCGTCGCGATAAATTGGTTCGATTTCACGATGGCACATTATGATGCAATAATCGTGACAAGCGATGACGTCACGTAGGAAGCTGTCGTTCAGCGAAGCTAACACTGGTGCGGCGAATTCGTTTCGATCGAAAGTAAAACTGAAATAAATCGCATTCGTCTACGCGAGAATCGGCACTTTGAATTTCGAGTCATTCCCGTTCGACTGCGCGAGTCACACAACGCGAAAGTGGCACGAGAGCCACCATAAAATGGCGATCGCGCGACCCGTTCCCGAAGCGAGACCGTCGCGGATTCAGCAGCTGTTTATCGATGGAATGTAAATAAATACAGTTCGTACGAGGTTACTCACTCCATTGTTATATTTTACGTAGGCACACTCGCGTGTGCGAGCCGTTTTACGACTAATAACCCATCTTCACCGCACTGTTGAGTTAAAATACAGTAGATACGCCTTTCTCGATGAGTTCATGGGTGGAGAGTGAGGACGGCTCGACGTGAAGCACCAGCTCCCGCGATCACGTGACTCTATCCCCCACTCATATCAGCCTCGACGCAGAATTCGCAGGGCGGGGCAATACGAAAAGGGATAACTCGAATTTTCACTCGTTCGGTACAAAAAAGAACGCGAAAACCGCCGAAATTACTCGGATGGGATATCAGAATATGGACCTGATAACCGTGATTTTTGTAATCAGAACAATCGACTTCAGAGATTTCGTTTCTTAACAAAATATCAGAGAGTAAGCGAGTCTCGGTTCATGTCAATAAATAAAATTACATGTACCACGCGTCTTCGACCTCTCCAATGATCATGCGATGGCCAACGCTCCCGTTTCGATGTATACGTGATAAATAATTAACGTTCGTAGTTCTCTTTCCGATTTTTTACGTAATATCAAATCACAATTACACCCGCACGTCTACGAGCGAGCCTTTATCTCGATTCAAGAGATCGGTAGATGTATGGCAGCATCGCGAACGGAGCGTCTTACGCCGGAATAACGGTACGCTCTGCTTTTTACAAACGACCGACTGCAAGCGGTACATAACGTGAAATCTCGGTCCCGTGGTGGTAGTGCTCTTCCGCTCGGTACGGTGAGTTCTGTCAACTCGACGGACAGTCGGCGGAGTCAGTATCTCATGGACGGGAAGACGAACGGGACGGAGTGGTGTTCGGTAGCGCGCTACGTCAAATTAAGTTTGTTCTTCGCTTCGAGTACGACTCTTCCGCGTCGGAAGTGAAAAATAACGCCGGATATTTTACGCTCGTTAAAATCTCACGCGAACCCCGTGAAGCCTCGACGCGATGACTGTGCAATTAAAAATGTTGTAAAGCTTGGAACCGCGTTTACGTCGAGCTCTCGTTGTGTTCGATTGATGAAGAAAAATATTAAACCGAAACGATGAGTTTTTCTTTCGAAATACCAGAGCAGTTTCTGCGCGAATGTTTGTCAATCTTGCGCGCAAAAATATAACGAATGTAACTGGAAACAAACAGTTATCGCAGCTTGGTTCTAAAATTATTATCGTACACTTTGGAGCTGTAAAGGATAGATGCTACGCTCCGATATTCGTTATACTCCGGCATCTCCGCCGGGAGCGATGAAATTTTAGTCAACTATCGCAAGAAAAATAACGGTACCGAGTGTTTCGAGGGGGGAGAAAAAGAAATTAGCCGCGGCCGCGCTCTACCTATATTTTTATCTATTTCACTTCCTTTCACCGCTATTTCCGCGGCAGGCTCGTTGCCGTTACACGCGGTGTACCGTTCATTGTACTCGCGGTGTCTTCGCGAATCCGCAGTCGGAAGCTCCGGGAAACAGACTCGCGAGAAGGGAAAATAAAAAACTGAATTTCCGTAAACCCACGCGCGACGACAGGCTTCGTGATTTCTCAACACTTTTCGCGCGAATAACACTACGCTGTACGTTGCACTGTATACAAAATTTGTATTAAATTTAATATAATCGTACACGGAAAAAAAAATGATTACGCAACCTTAGTAAAACTAGGTTCTGCTGAGAGCTTCTTGCTGACGTGATAAAAATATTATCGGCGGCAGCAGAAGATATGCCCAATAATGGTAATAAATGTAATTGCAATCATGGTGAATTTTTACTACAGTCGAACATAGCTTTTGCTGCTACAGGTACGATTTTTTTTTCACGATGACAGCAACAAGTTATCAACAAAAACTAGTTTTGCTAAGACTGCAGAATCAATTTTTCCCGTGTATATAAAGCTTTTATCCAATACGTGGTTGTGAAAATTAACGTACTTCGTTATGAAATTTATAAGGGCAATTTCACGAGGAAATATATTAATTTTCATAATTACGGAGTATATTAATTTTCACAATCACATATTGGAGAAAAGCTTTATAAAAAGGTATGAAAAAATACCTACGGCTACGGCTCTACAAAAAATTGTAAACAATCGTTAATCGGCATCCGGAGAAGGAAATCGAGTTCGACCAACGACGAGTGGACACGCGTATTTTTCCAAAGTGTAATCGGGGGTGTGGGATACGCGGCGAAACAATCGTCGATCGAGCGACGGCTGCGTTCGAAAGTACACGCTCGATTTCCGATTTTCAATGCAGACGTCGCGTTCCCGAAATATGTGCATTTGAAATGACGGAGCGCGTGCACCGCGTCAATCGTCCAGGTTACTCGAGAGGACGGTACAGCGTCGATCGATTCGCCTATAAATGTTCGGTAAGACTCGAGTGACGTGACGAACCAAGATGAGCGTCGAATTTGAGAATCTGACTTATCGGGTACGCGCCAGAGGCCATCCAGGTTAGTGATCGAAATTCGCACAAATAATGCCTGCACAAATCAGACGACGTATCGAGATCTGCGCGTATGAAAATTCTCGAATGCGCGATAAAAATGCAATCGAATCCATTATTCCCGTTCGTTTGATTATGCGCGAATATTTTCCGCGGAAATGCACCGAGAAAAGTGATCGGCAATGTTAACCAAATTGGCCGACGTGCGAGCAATGAACTATTTTTATCGGGACAGCAAAAAGTTTGGTTGCGACAAATAAACATTGGTTGTGACTACGTAATGTTTATGTCCGACCAGCCATGAATAATGCATTTCTCGCGCGTGAAAATTATTCTGGGTAGACGCGATTGCCAGTTTCTGCTTCTTTATCGCGCAACACTGAGAAAGATGATCGGTAATGCTAACCGATCATTTGGTTGGTATGGGAAGAAGAAACGTTTTTATTGCAACAACAAATATTTGGTCTTCACAAAAAATGATCGGTTTTCACCAAACGAAGAAAACATTTTTATTGCGACTACAAATGTTTGGTTTTCACCAAACATTTGTTGTCGGAATAAAAATGTTTCTCTGTTCCCATATCAATGAAACGTCTGGTTAACATTATTAATTATTTCGTTCAGTGCGGCGCGACAAAGAAGCAGGGCTTGGAAATCGTGTCTACTCCGAATAATTTCCATGCGCGAGAAATGCATTATTCATGACTGGTCGGATACAATGCCTCAGACCGTAAGCAGCCGCGCTACGCGTCCCTGGGGCTTGAAATTGATACTTACCCACTATTGCTACACGCGTACTCGTAAATACTGTCGAAACGATTGAGAAGCCGCGCTCGACGTGCCATTCCTTACCAACGATATCGCGCGAAATTTTGCAATTTTCCTTTTGAAGAAAAGAAAATGATACGAGCACACCCACGCGAGTCGAATGTCGTAATCTGTTAAAGTGACTTTCGATCCTCGCATTTCTCCCTTTACTCGCTCGATTTTCGTTTCCTTTTCTCTCTAGATATTCGTATGCGTATATAGCTATAGCGTCGCGATCATTTTGGGTAAGGCGAAAATTGTCGACTTTTTTCCCCCCACCCCCGCCACAAGAGGTAATCCGCGACTTCAATGCCGCGACTCACTTTCGCGCAATTTCTACTTGTTAGCCATAGCGCTCTCTATCGAGCGATTCTTCGTTCCGTGGAGAGAAATTGCACGGTCTGGAATTTTGCAATAGCGCGAGGCTCAAGACTTTCGACGAATCTACCGGTTACACACAGAGTGAGGCAAAAGTAGCTGATGGACTTGAAACAATCATGACTTGGTCATTTATTAACACTTTTTTAATAGTATTTCTTTCATTTCATACGCTAAACTTAAGAGATTTTAGCACGCGGGGAGATACCTATATAATACAATTTTCGAACGAACAGAAATATAGTCATTTTATTAATTGAAAATAATCGACGTTTCAGGGCTTTCTGCAACGCTCCGCCTCGCGAGTTCGATATTTTCGATCGATCGGCCAATTCGACGTCTATCGGCGCGTCTTGCATTTCTAACAGATCCAAACTGTTAATATTATTCACTACAGAATCAATAACAGTCGAAGTTGGGGCAATCATCTTTACCCGTGTCATAAGATCTTCCGAAAGCTCAGTGTGTTCTGATAATTGATCATCTTCAATGAACAAAAAGTGCAAATTTTTATTCATCTACAGTAGACTTCCAATAGTCCGGCATCCAACGGTTCGGAATGCCCGATGGTCCGGCACCAGTATCGATTTTCAAACGATCGCACTTCCGAACGGTATCGGCAGGCGGAGAAAGAAGAGAAGAAACAAATCAGTTGGGGGGAAGCGGCAGATGCATTAAATAAATTCATAACATTTGCTGGAACAAACTCACGTTATAATTGTGCAGAACTCATTAATTTGCATATTCTAAGAAATAACTTTTTTAAAAAGAGAGCTGAATCTACAAAACAAAAAGACATTAGAGATTTTTTAAAATAAATGTCTCATCAGTACATATTATGTACATACGTGTAAATTTGTAACACATTTCACTGGTTTAATTTTTTGTTAAGACATTTCATTGTTATGTTATTCAAAATGCAGGAATAAAGGTATGTTTTGGTTTGTATTCGAGTTTAAATGATTATCTCAGCATTTCTGGTAAACAACGCTTGCTGTCAAACATCATATTGCAGCTGCATTCATTCTACGACTTATCATTTAATAATCGCGGAACACATCTCCTGATAATCCGGCATTTTCGGTAATCCGGCACCGGCCGAGTCCCGAACGTGCCGGATTATCGGTAGTCTACTGTACTAACTCTACGTGTATACCTCTCCATTCTTAAATCTCCCGAGTTTAACGTACGAAATAAAGCGATATTATAATATTGAAAAAGTACTAAAAAACAAACAAACCATAATTATTTCAAGTCCATCAGTTACTTTTGCTCGACCCTCTGTATATGTATATATCTGTTTTCGGCCGAAGCCGGTTTTCAGGAGATATTGTCCGGCGTGACGGGGCAATTTCGAACTGGCGATCTCTCCGTTATCATGGGTCATTCCGGAGCTGGGAAAACGTCTCTCCTTCACGCCGTCTCCGGTTACAAGTATGTATACAGAAAGAACGATCAGCCGCGTCTCTTCCTCGATCACCCCTCGAAAAGATCGCCGGTAACGCCCGCCTGCCCGCAGGTCTCTGGGAGTCACCGGCAAGCTTCGGGTGAACGGAGAACCGCGCGACAACAGCGAGTTCCGTCGTTTGAGGTGTTACATCACGCAGGAAGATCTGCTGCAACCTCTGCTGACCGCAAGAGAGGCTCTGCGCGTGGCCGCCGCTCTGAAGCTCCCGTCGTTCGAGAGGGTCACGAAGAAAGCTTTCGAACGAATCGTCAGTGTGTGATTCACGCGAATGACGTTAACCCTTATTAACTACTATCGTGTCCGGACACCCCAGCGGTGAATTTTTGCTCGTATCTTGTAGGTTTGAATATTGCTAATGTTTCATTGATTTTGTTCTTTTATAAAGGTAATCAATTTTATTTTGCTTATAAGGTCTTTATATAGATCCAGTATGAATACCCCTATATCACAAGATATGTAAAAATTATAATACAAAATATATTTTATATACGTATATAATATTGGGGTGCTCGAACACCCCACGATAGTAATTACGGGTATGAAAACAACGATAGTAGTTAAGGGTTAAATTCCATAGCTCGACTCGAGTATGAATACCTGCGCACTGAGAAAAAAATGCGATAGATTTGACTAAATTAGCGGTCACGGGCGAGGAAACGCAGATCTATAGTTACTCGAACTGATAATTTGCCAGGATTGACTATAACTTTTTTTTCGTCAAACATTTTCACATCGTTATAACGATATTATTTAATCGAAGCAATTAAATCGGCGCTGAACTGGTAATTCAGTCACATCAACCATTTTCTTTTTCTCTGTGCGGGAAACGGCAGCGACTCTTATCGATCCGAGACTCGCGCGAGATATCGACGAATTGATCGAGAACCCGAAACGACTGTCGCCAGGTGGAGGAAGTTTTGGGCCGACTGGGTTTAACGGAGTGCGCGGACGTTCGCACCGAAGTGCTGTCCGGTGGTCAGCGAAAGAGGCTCTCCATAGCTCTTGAGTTGGTTAACAATCCTCCCGTTTTCTTCCTCGACGAGCCAACCAGGTATGCACATTCGTGCGTTTTTTTTTATGTATAAACACGAAAGACGTACCCATCGATAACACTGTCATTCGTACGAATCGAATGGAAATTACAGAACAGAGCGTTTTTGCAACTACCTTCCCCTTTCAATTCGATGGAATCATTTTTGTTTCCACGTGAAATTGGAATTCTCGACTCGTCGACTCGATTCGATCTTAACGTAAAAAGAATATTCGGTACCTACTTTTAAATTTGATTTGTAATTCGTATACCTACGAGTTCGATAAAAAACGAAAAAGAAACGGTTCATAAAAATAAAATTACTCGCTGAGTGCATTTTTAAATATCGTTATTCAGCTTATATTGAGTGGAAAATAAAGAAATGAAACAGTGCGGGGTAAAAAGTCTTGTCCAAATTTGTCGAAAATCTGCAGTGTTGCAAAAATTAATGTTAAAACCGAACATCTCTCGCGCGCAGTGGACTGGACACGGTCAGCAGCGGTCAAACGTTGAGGCTGTTGCGAGATTTGGCGCACGACGGAGGACGAGCCGTGGTATGCACCCTTCACCAACCCAGCGCCACCCTCTTCACCCTCATGGATCACGTCTACGCGATGGCGCGGGGCCGTTGCGTCTATCGAGGCAAGCCCTCGTCCTTGGTATCCTTTCTCGAGGAAGTGCAACGACCGTGCCCGACGTATCACAATCCCGCAGATTTCAGTAGGTGGAACCACATGATCGAACTGATTTGTTGCGCGGATAACGCCGAAATTTTGCGCGCGCGTTCATTTCTTTGCAGTCATCGAGCTAACGGAAGACGACGACAATGTTGCGCTCCTGTCGAACGCGATAGAGAACGGGAAGCGAAACGTGGGCGAGGAACGACTCGCCGAGGAACCGGGAGAACGCCGATCGAAGATATCGTCGCCGATCACCGAGGCCGCTCGTTCGCGCGCGCTCTACCCCGTCGCCCCGTGGCATCAGTTTACCGTGCTGCTGAATCGCATGCTTCTTCAAATTTCTCGAAACGGGGTACGTGTCTCAAGGGTACGCGTTAAAAACGGTGTTAATTCTCTAATGTTAGGTAACATGGATTTAAGTCAAAAACTATTGTTTTCCAGAAAACTAATTTAATCCTCGGTTAGTCTGCTGGGGTCTGACAGACCCCAACTAAACGTGATTTTCACATTACATTGTTTCACCAGACTATAACGCAGGGTTAAAGATATTAGAATTCTTGGTAAACGTGATTATTGCTTTTAGAAACTCATATTTCGATATAAGTATTATAATTCGAAACTAGTTTCGAGTCCTGGTAAAATTTATATCAAGCGAATATACGCATTTACGTGGATTTTGCTCGACTTAAGTCTTTATGATCACAAATCGTGACTTATAAGTCCCCATTACCTAACGTTAGAGAATTTTTAACACAATTTCACCGGTCATTCGGTCTCACGCCATTGTTATTTGACACCAAAAGTGGTCCGTATGGATCGCCACCGCAGAATGTCTTACAATGTAGATCTTGAGTAAACATAGTCGTCATCCCGCGGCGTCGCGCTTCGATTTTCCCGACAGTGCGGATTGCGCGTGCAACTGTTTCACTACCTCCTCTGCGGTCTCGCCGTGGGAATAGTCTTCTACGACAGAGCGCGCGACGGCTCCCAGATGTTCAACCACCTCAAGTTCTGTATCGGAGTCGTCATATTCTTCGCGTACACCCATCTGATGGTGCCGGTGCTCGTATGTAAGTCTCGTCGTTCTTCTCCAACGATTCGCTACCGATTCGACGAATTTCTCTCCCCCCCCCCCCCCCTGATTGACCGTAGTTCCGACCGAGGTGAAGCTTGTGAAGAAGGAACACTTCAACGGATGGTACGGCTTGACACCGTATTACGCGGCGCTCACAGTTTCCAAGTTGCCGCTGCAGGTGAGAAGGACGACTTCGAGGAAACGGACGTTTTCCAAATACAGAAAAAAAGAATTGGTTTGATCCGCTGAAAATTACTTGCGGTGTGGCACAAATCATTATTTATCCATAACGATGGAATTGTTTAATACATCGATTTAAAGATGTCTCTTCCTCGCGATCACGTATAATGGAATAGTATGTGAATGTACTGAGACAAAATGCGGTAAATTTCACTAAATCGGAGGTTACGGATAGGGGATGAAGATGTGATTACTTGGACTGATGCAGTGACAAAAAAAATTGCTTCATTCAACCATCGGTGAAGTTCGATGCGACGAAACTCACGGTGCAATTGTTTCGATGTCATGAGAGTGTAGGGAAAAATAAATAGAGCTGAAGCAACCGATTTGAAGTTGAAACGAGTGAATATATGTATAGGTACTTGAAACAATTACGCCGTATCGAACTTCACCAATGCAATAGTTGGATGAAGCAAATTTTTGTTCGCTGTAATTGACTTCAATAAGACTATGTACAGCCTGTTTCCTCCAGAAAGCCGTCTAATCGCTATAACTCAAATTGATTAATCGAAGTAAATAATTTTGCATTCACACCCACCTGTAGACGCCGATTTAATTGAATATATAATAGTTACCATTTTTTGTTCTCAGTGTGCAAGGAAGAAATATTTATTTAATATGAAAAAATAGATCAAATCGATGTAAATAAATAACGACTTGCAACCCCGCAAGTAATTCTTAGCAGATCCAATTGCGTCACTCTTTTTAACGACAGGCATCGGTAGCTGATATCGGTCGACGATTCGATTTCGTAGATCTCGCTGAACATGATCTTCGCGACGCTGGCGTACGCGATGACGGGTCTGCCACGGGAGATGTCGAGATTCATCATGTTTTCGCTGGTCGGGAACGCGGTGTCTCTGGTCGCCGAAGGCATCGGACTCGCGATCGGATCGATTTTTAACGTGACGGTAAGATCATCCTCGGCCGTGTCGCGTCTCTGCTAAATCAATGATGCGAACGACGAGACGCGTTTGTACTTCGAGGATGTTTCGCGATAAGCGATTACGCCTGCCGACGGGGAGAGGGGCGTGCCTGGAATGGCGGATAATTCGGTCTTCTCGTAAAAAAAAAAATAATCATATTTTTAAATGAAGTTTGTAATCCTTATATACGTGGGTATTTAATATCACGCGAAAAAGAAAACGTTCGAATGAATAATTACTCGCGGAGAGTTGTAAGCGTGTTTTTCGCTGCAACGTTGTGACGTCAACGAGAGATACACTCACGGCAAGCAACAAGTACGACAGAAATACACTGAAAAAAAATTTGTATTTTTAATATACTTCTGTACAAAGCTTTTTTCCAATAAATGACTATGAAATTAATTGATGAAATTGAATGATTAATGAAATGACATGGAATTAAAAAATTGAAAATTAATAAAAACAAAACGAGTTTAACAAAATTATATTAACATACTTTATTATTATGAAAATGAATATATTTCCTTATGAAATTGCTCATAAATTTCACAACGGAGTACATTAATTCTCACAATCGCTTATCGGATAAAAGCATTATACTTATACAATTATATTAAATTTAATAGAAATTTTTGTCTACCTATATAGTGTAGTCTCACAAGACGATGACACAGTTGCACTCGAAAATGTCGCTTTCCAATTTAAAATAACGCCGAAACTAGAAAACGAAGAAATACCGAACAAATGTTTTTCTTCCAAATCTTTTGAATCTGCAATAGAAAAAAAAAAATAGAAGACCGAATCAGGTACCAATGCAACGCCGAAATGAGGAATCCGCGTGGACGCCGGAGACGCGGGCATTCTCGCTTATCGCGTCTCATCGATACGCGTGAACGAGTACCTATAACGATCTTGGACTCGCGCGATCGTCTCCTCGACAGAACGGATGCGCGGTGGGACCAGCGGCGATAGCACCCTTCCTGGGCTTGGCCGTCTACGGCTTCGACTTTGCCAAAGAGATCCCGTGGTACATGAACGCCCTGATGAAGCTGAGCTTCATCAGATGCGGCGTCGTCGGCCTGGTCCTGGCCATCTTCGGATACGATCGTCAACGTCTGGAGTGTCCCGAAAGCGAGATATACTGCCACTTCGACGATCCCAAAGTTTTGCTGCGCTATCTCGACATCGACGACGCGTCGATCTGGAGCGAGCTCGCGTCGCTCGTCGGCCTGA
The DNA here is from genome assembly GCA_963678675.1 of Xiphydria camelus. Taxonomy (NCBI): domain Eukaryota; kingdom Metazoa; phylum Arthropoda; class Insecta; order Hymenoptera; family Xiphydriidae; genus Xiphydria; species Xiphydria camelus. The sequence goes on from OY783192.1 coordinate 37,888,388, forward strand.
TGTGCTTCTTCCGCGGCGTTTGCTACGTCGGTCTTCGAGTTCGATTCTCCGGATTCGGCTGAGGTGGAAGTATCGATCGATCGCCCGCGACGTGGAAATTTCAAAGCAGGTACGATTTTTCGCGTCACGATTCCAACGGAAAAAAGTAAATCGTAGTATTTATAAAGTTTGTGACACATTTCGGGACTGAGCTAATTTGTCGTTGCGATAACTAAAATTTTAGTCGAAATTACAGCAACGCTTGCAACTTCTACAAATTTCTATTACAATTTTCACTGAAATTGCAATCATCGTAACGATGAATCAGCCTTGTCTTCGAAGTGCTGCGATTCAATTTTTTTTTTTTCGCGTGAGTATAAAGAAATCGTGAGAGAGCGTAGTCATCGAATTATGTGTGTACCGACGATCGAAATATAAAGCGGAAACGTTTTAAGTGACGGCGTTCTCGATTATTCCAATCCCACCTTGGGAATCCCCTCTTTTCGCAAACACGCGCGGCAGTCGCAGTTCGTACGTCGTTGTTGACGACGATGATCCCGGCTCTCGTTAAACTGTGATGTACTCGAGACGAGACGAAATGTAGTGCCCACTTGGAAGAGGGAAGGAACGACCGCTGCAACGGAAAATTCGATCAGGTACGTCCATCCGATCGCGCGAAACTGGTTTCGATTGCACTTCTCGCGTTCCTATAACGCCGCGAGTTCCTCGGGAAGTCCCCCAGTCTTCGCGCGCGCGCATGAGAAACAAGCGCTGAATCATCGCGCCGGGGGCGGGCTCGAGACGAGCCTCTCCGTTACGTAGTCGAGCGAGCGCTTCCGAGGCGCGAGGCGACGCGCTGCGCGATCCGAGTAATTCGGCGATAAGGTCACTCCCCGATCAATCATTTGCTTGTTCGTCGATTCGAATTCGAAGGGACATCCTCTGTTCGCGTCATCGCTAGGCGAATAATAATTTCTCCATTCATAGCTCGCTGATTCGAGATGCCCCATAGTTGTGGGTATATTTATAGAAGATCAGAAGTCGCACCAGCGGGGCATCCCCGTCTCGTTTGACGAGCCGTGGGATAACAAGAACGCGGGAAGTCCCTACTTCGAAACCGCGCGAATCTCTCGACTCATTCTGCGTACCTTCGCGTTGCGCTATATACCTACACGGAAACAAAATCGTGCTGCCATAACGAGAAAATTTCTGCCGTAGGAACGTTTTGGTCGACAGCTGAATGAGTAACCGCTGCTACAAATTCAGCCAACTACGTATAGTAAGTTTTGTCGTGCCCACCGATTACGATTGGTACTTGACGGCAACAAAGGCCGAATTAATCTTCGAAAATTGATCGAATAGTGATGTATTAAAGAAAAATTCCTTTACTTTTTTCTAAGATTTTTCAGTCTATGATAATCAATTGTCCCTGACCATTACGAGCGAAAATCTCGTACGGGGTGCAATGCATCAGTCGTTCCATCAAATGAACAGATCGACGAATATGTACACTTTGAACAATTTGTGGTAACCGCTTCCACAATCCATGCAGTAATATTAATTATTTCGACACACATTACGTTCAATATCACACAAACATGATGTCGATATTTACCACAAGTATTGTCACATTTACTATGCTTATGGTACAATATCGACATAATTACGGTACCGAACGTCATATGCCGCAATAATTTAATCTTACCGCGTAGATTGTGGAAGTAGTCGCAACAAACTTTTCTCCGTGCATTCTTATAACGAGTATCCGCGTATTCGGACGTGTACAGATGTGCCGTTCGTTTCCAAATCGAGAAAAAAAATCGTGGACGAGTCGATCGGGTCGTCAAAAAAATAGGGTAACCTCGCTCTAACATTTTTCAAACGACGCTCGTCATCAGATCTGACACTGACGTGCATTCCGCGGGGAGCCCCGTGAGATGTGAGTTCTGCTCCGCCGTTTATTTATGCCGCCGGAAACCAGTTTTACGCCGGTCCTCCGCGAAACGCGAGATCGTCATACCCATCGTTTCCGAAACGAAGTCGCGTAGGTACTTTTTCTTTTTTCGCAACCGGTCGAATCATCCGTTCGCACCGTATCAAGACGGAAACCGATCCCGAGATCGACGACTCTTCGCTGTAACTGCAGCGTCTCGGTTGAAGCGATCCCGATACGAGCTCCGCGATCGACGAAGGACCAGCGATGAGGGATCCGATCGCCTGACGATTTCATCCTCGCGACGACAGTGGCTGTAAGGGATGCGTCACGAGCGAACCCGTTGCCCCCTTTTGACAAATCGATCATGAGTAATATGACACAGCATTTCGTAATCGTCGAAATGACATTGTCATTCCGTTTAATCGCGCTCCTCGTCCAACGAACTCCCTTTTTCCTCGGAAGCTCATAGAACCCGTTATATCAGTCGGCGCGGACACGACACATGGGTGTGATACAGGTATGCATACGATTCGTAGCGACAGTGACTAAAGAGGTATGTAAGCCGCGCCAGTGTGGAAACGAGTAGTCGAGCCTCCGCTATTAAAATTCATTTATTTCGATATTTCGTTCAACATAATATCTTATCCGGCTAACGAGTGTCCGTCCAATTCATCAAATCTCCACTTTCGCTCGTGCATTTTCCAATGACGAATTCGAACGTTTCTTATCTCCTATGCGATGTATCTCGTGTTTCCGCGTAAACGTACTTCGGTTCCTCACGAAACGAATCGTTTGAAGAAAATATGGCAAGTGACGCGCGGCCCGTGAAAAGAGCCAAGTCGAGATCCCGTTTAGCGTCGTAACGAGACGTCGCGTTTTAAAGATTCGCCCGCCACACTGAGAGAAAGGTGGCTGGTAAAATCAACTGTAATCGCCAGGTTTAATTTATGATTAAACAGATCATGAATATACAGTTGAAATTACTCTTGTCGCATTGTTCAAGTAACAACGAGGTGTTGGTTTACGATAGCCGCGCACCATGGTCGAATCAACTACAAAAGTAGATTATTACTGCACGGTAATGTGTCAACTGTATCAACAACAACAAAAACGATCGAAGACATCAATCGACCATGCTGCAGGTTAACTCGCGGTTACGCCAACGTCCCCCGACCTCTTTTCACAATAATCACAATCTCACTGCTTAGAACTACAATGGAATTATGTTCGGCGAGAAATTAATCACGATTTCCGGTTAAATTATGCTTCTCCGCGCGCGCGGAGATCGTCGAAAGAGAACGCTTCGCCTTCTCCGATGAGACTCTATACCCTAAATGACAATAAATAGAAATAAATTAATGACGGTTGAAGCGTACGACGTAATATGGAATTTCGAGCAGACGGACGAGCATTCCGCCGAAATGACGCGAAATGTCGCACCGAACGGCAAGATGATTCATTATCACAGCTTATCAAGAGCAGTCCTTCCACGCGGCATGTGACACCAGCCCCGTGGAATCGCGCTCGGCCCTCCGAGGTTCTCGATGACGCGCACACCCGATCATTGTTCCCTCCCGGCAAAATGTTCCCCGATTGTTGTTCCCACGCGAGTCGAGTCAACGCAGGACACTTTACACCTATAGGTACACTGGACAAAATTGACGTTCGTTCGACGATCGGTGAGGTTGAATACGACGAGCCTCACGATGTATTACAACTGTTTCAAGCAGATATCCACTCGCTTCAACTTCAATTTCAAGTCGCACTCTCGCGGCATCGAAACCATCGCGGCACCGCGAGGTTCGCTGTACTCGACTCGAACAAATGTTTCGGTTCAGTGTGCGCCGCTACAATCTCCCCCCTATCTTCATTTCGGCAAGCGACGCGTCCGCGTCGGACACCGAGCGGATAGTCCTTCCATTGGGAAACTCGATTCCAAGAATTCGAGGAAACTCGCTCGCTGTCGCTCCTCTCCGTTCTCCGAATCGAAGTAGCGTCGAGGGGAGGATCGGCGAGCACGCCGGAAGGAAGGAACGAAGGCGAGACGAAGACGAGAGGATCCCATCGAAGCCCGCGAACGAGATCACGAGTTCGACTCGCTCAAGTTCTGGTGTCTGTTCTTGACCTCGTCGAACGACGAGCGCTCGCAGGCGCAGCCGGTGTTGACCGGCCTGGTGCCGTTGTACTCGACGCGCAGAGCGCCGTCCGCCGCCGTGCCGACGACCTTGTACACGTTGATCGTCGCCGTGAGCTGCGTGCACAGGTAGATGCCGGGGTGCTTGTTCGAGTGGCACCGGCAGCCGTTGTTGAGGCACGTGACGTTCGTGACGTTCCTCGGCAACAGGTCGATCCCGTCCTCCGCCCACGGCGGGCTCTCCAACGTGTACTCGCAGAGCAACGAGCGCCGGTACTCCCTCACGTCCACGCGTTTCACGTGATCGTCGAAGCACATTCTGCCCTCCCGTCGGCTCCTCGTCGCCGCGGCGCTCCTCGGCGGAGACGCCGCGTCGTCGCGCTCCCCCGACTCGTCGGACGACCCCGCGCCGAGTGTCCGTCCGTGGCGACCGCGACGCGGCGGTGCGATCTCGTTGAGTTCCGTCTCCCGGTTTCGCGAGTACGACGCGTCCTCCCGGGCGCCCTCGTTGCGTTGACGCGCGACGTCCGCGTGGCGCCAGTGGCGGTGCGATCCCGCGCCTTCCGAGTCGATCGAAGCCGCCGCGTAAACGGTCGAGCGACGCGGCGAGTGGCCCTCGGCGAGCGCGAGGAGGGCCGCGGCGCAAGCGAGGATCGCCAGCGTGATCCGTCGTCTTCTCGCAGTGGTGCCGGTCTTGCTCGACGTCGTCGTCGTCGTCATCGCGTCGAAAACTGCCGCTCACCGACGAGCCTCGTCGATCCGCCGCCGATTTTTCTCGGTTCGCGCGGACTCCTTCGGATTCCTCTTCCGGCGATAACCCGCGAATGACAACTGGCCGCTCTCCGACCCTCGCCAACAACTTTTATTCCTGCGAGAACGCGCGACGCGACTTCGTCGGGGGGCGGCCGACCGCGTCGCGGTTTACGAACGACCAATCCCCCTGTGGCCGGGGGGGGCCTCCCGAACCGGGGTATAGGTACGCCTTTCGCGACGAGCGACGCTTGTGTGCGCGTTTCTCGCTCCTTGCGTCACGCGCGCGCGCGCGCGCGCGGGCCCGGTTCCTCTCTCGCAGCGCGCGCGCGCTATCTTTGCCAACGCGTGCATTCGCCTCCGCCAGAGTGCACTCGTCCTTTTCGTTGCAGCGAGGAAGAAGTGCGCACTTGTCATACGTATTTCCCCGGATACGGCCGGGCCGGGAACGGCGACGATCTCGCGGTACTTCTTCTTCTTCTTCTTCTTCGCCGCCGCCGTAGCGGACGGGCCGATTGGAGCGACGTTCGCAGACCGCGCGCGCGCGCGTGCGTACGTCGTTTCGACGAACGAGTACCGGCGCGAGAACTGCGTCACTGCACGCGTCGCGCGAATCGACGGATCTCGGAAGAAGTAAGTATAGGTGGACCGACAAAACATTGTCCTTTTACGCGATCATCGAGAGCTCGGTGAGTAGGTACGTGGTTTCGAAAGTGGCACGGAAAATGTTGATTTCGTTCGATAGGGTTGAAGTGGGAAGGACGCCCACCCCCTCTTGGGGAATACACGTTATTTGTACAGCAAAAGAGCACCTTATCGTTGTAATGTGAATATCCATTTATCGAGATGTAACAATTTCTGTGACAGAAAACTAGGATTTCGACGAAATGAAGCCAAGACGTCCGAGGAAATAATTTTTGAGGCATAAGAAAAACGAAAATGCAATTATCGGTAAATCGATGTGCGGAAACAATTGAGAGTTCACCGTTAAATCATCATCGTCCCATCGAATCTGACGACTTCGCCGTTCGTTCCCTTTGCCATTCGTTTCTTCCTCTTTCGACAATCGTTAAGTACTTGATGTGCGAAGAAGCCGTTTTCGATTTTCCGCGGGAACAGGGTAATAATAAAAAAGTAAGTAACGATAACAACTACCTCACTGTGGTAACTGTTATATTCCGACATGCGAGATTAAAATCTTACAGCAATAATTGTTCTTCATCGGTTAATCCTATACCGATTTGCAAGAATGACTCGCGTCGAATTTCTTCGTAGATTATTTCAGCGAAGACAGTTTCACCTGAAATATTACCAACGAGCTGTGCTCTCCACTCGAAACTGTTATAAATACTGAATTTTGATACAGTTGATGGGTAATTTTTTTACGTCTACATTCACGAATACCTATATAAACCGATGTAACGAAAATATCCCATTTCCTAAATCATGCCAACATATTCGATATAAAGGAGGTTGGGCATCTGTCCCAACTAAAAGGAAAGCCGAGAAAAACGCGACCACCTGTAGGCGTGGGTTATCAGTCGCGCCGATAAGTCTGCAGGCGGCCCGCCAAGGTGCGCAGGGGAGTACCCCGAGTCGCGGAATACCCGCTCTGTACGCTATCGGACGCGATACGCGGGGCATTAAAACTGGATCAATGAACTGATCATCGGTGAGATTCGTCTTCAGATAATTCCTACTACACGCGGGGGATAATCGTCTTTATCGCTTAAACCCTCTATACACACACGGGGCGCGGACCGTGAAACGCGAGCGGGGAACTCTGCGAGCTTTTTGTTTACAAAGTACAGGGTGACGCGGCGAATGACACGTTCGATTTGGAAAGCGTGCGAGTGTCGAATTTGGAGTCGTCGCGCGTCGCCGGCTGCGGCTCTATATGTGGCGCTATTTGTATAATTTCTGCACGGAGAAAAGGAATTAGTTGGATCCACTGAGAATTACTCACGGGGTCGCAAATAATTATCAATTTATATCGATGAAATCATTTAACGCGTCAATCGGATATATCTCTTCCTTGCAGTGCTTTGGAATAATGTGTGATTGCGAGGAAGAAATATCTAATTAATATATATATGAGAAAAGATCAAATTGATGTGGTAAATTGATAATTACTTGCGACCCCGCGAGTAATTATTAGTAGATCCAACTGATTCTTTTTTTACTCTGTGCATCTGTCTCTATTTATTTTCTCATGGTCTTCAAGATTTTGGTTTGATTGATCAGATTATTTTCCTCTGTGCATACACTGAGCGTTATTGAATATGTATACGGATTAGGAATTAAATTTAAAAATAGGTATATAGGTCGATATACACTGATAAAAAATAACTTGGTAAAAATGAGAAAACGTATCTGCTCATTTTGTGGCTGGAATAACTGGACAGGTAGTTGAAATGACTAAGTATTCGGTTCAACTTATCGGTATGTCGGTTAGAATATAACTATATTTATTCGACCAGATGCGCTTTGTCATTTTTACCGTTTTTTTTTTCAGTGTACATCCGACGGACGGGAAATGCATCGTTCCGCGCCTCAAATCCCAATAAACGAGCTATTCGGGCTTTTCGACAAAAAAATATTCCTATTTTTCAACTCAATTTATAGCCTCTATGCGTATTCGACGTCACGCGAAAAAAGATATCCGAAGTAATAATGGGCACGTTCACAACTTTTCGTACAACTGTTTAAAGCGCATGAATCGGAAAATTAGGGTATTAAAGTAATGTAGGTAAAAAATGGGTCATTAAAAAAATGTTTTTCCATTATTTTTGAGATGTTAAAAAAGGCATTCGTTTTAAAGCGTCGCACTTTCGCCGCCACTTTAACTGACCAATCAGAGTCGGGCAGCAGATTCCCCACCATTCACAAACCGCTTGCCAATGGCTTTAGTGACGTCACTGAGGATTTCGTTTGGATCGAAGTCAAACTTTAAACATTAAAAAAAAAAAGAAATTAGTGCTCAGAAAAAAAAACAAACACATCTTATTAATAAGCACAAAAAGTATTAACGAATGGGCAAAAAAAATCGTGAACATGCCCATTATTCGCAGTTATAAGTGCATTTCTCCCTGCGACATTGTGACGTCATCGAAACACTAGTGAGATCCACTTGTGCCAAGCAGCGAGTGTGAGAGAGACAGGGCTTACGGCACGATGACGCACTGCATTTCAAAACGTCACTTTCAGGCTCGAATAAGGGCGAAAATGAAAGATGATAAAATACGAGATATAAACAATTTTTGCGACACAAAAATTACGGAAAAACCGAATTCCGATTCCCGCGATAATCGGGGCCGCGCGTTTCCGGCGGATCTACGCGCGCGCTCCTATCGATACGGAACTCGACGACGACGAAGCTTCCGTTTCGTTCGAAGACGCACGGGGAAGTGGAGGATCTCTTTGCGTAGGAGGAAGCGCGCGATGTCGGATGCTCCCAATTCTCTTCCCGGAAAAGCGTCCGGAAAAAACGAACGGAACGATGCAGTCGGCGTGACGTAATAAACCGCGAGTCGGATGTCCCGGCGCGAGCGAAACGCAGCAGTCGCCGGAACGCGAATCTTCCGAGTTCGCGACCTTGGCGCATATATGTACATATCATACGGGAGCTAAGCTTACTCGCCGGGAAAGAAACTCGAATCGCTATTATCGCACAACCTATGAGCTTTTTACTCGTATCTGTGTAATACTTTTCTGAAGATTACATTTCAATCTACAATGTCGGTACCTATACCTATATAAAAAAAATATCGATGAAATGAAAAATACTAATCTAATAAAAATTAATGATATTCAATCTAATAATATAATACATTTTACTCCTCTTGAATTTAAAGATATAAATTGTCATTCTGAAAAATATAATTCATTTTTTAATAAAAAAAATATATTCTAAAAATTAATATCATTAAACAAAAAATTAATTAATTAAGAAAAGAATAATAAATTAAAAACAAAATTATACCGATACAGGCCAAAAGTTCATTGATAATGAGATTTGAATGATAGACGATAGTGATCAGAGTTCCTTTCCTGACGAGTAAGTTGAACCTCGCATGGTACCTACATACATTGTATGTATCGCGCGCGGACGGTACGGATCGACGCCGATCGACGAAAGCGAGGTATCCGAACTGTTGTACATCGTTTACGCGAAAGCTCGTCGCGTGCTTTCCGCGATGCCGTCGCGTCGGGAAAAAACGCCGAGCGACCCGTCGATTCTTCCTGCACATTTTCGGGAGTGCCGCGCGAAGAAATGACACGCGTCGCGGTTCGCCCTCTCTCTCTCTCTCTCTTTCTCCTCTGCAGGCGCGCGTGGGAATGATCGCCTTTACTCGTCACGCAGCGAGAGGCGCAGAGGCGGTGGCGGCACCTACGTAAATGGGATATCCTACGGGAAAAGGAAACTCTTCGAGAGGGCAAATCTTCGCGATTCCAGTCCCTCGGATCTTCTCGATTACAATGTCTCGCGCTTCATCCGCGCTGGGAATGGCAACGTGCGTGCCGCGCGCACGCTTCTCGGAACTTCACTGGACGTTCGATGCAATTAGGAAATAACCGAACGAAAGGGAGCTCGCGTTTTCCTTCTAGCGTACAGTGCGAGCAGGTCGTTCCCACCGCTCGACCCGGAGGCGTCGCCGAGGCGGTGTTGCAACGGCATCCCACCTGCCGCTTGTATTGGTCCGCGGAGACCGACGTGAGGGAGCTTGCACAAATCACGTAAGGCATTTTAGATGAATTTTTAACCCCCTTCCTCTCTCCTTGCGTAAGAGAGCGTAAGATTTTCGACCCTGCTTCCCCCTCCCTGACTCCCCTTTTTTCTTACACGAGATTTAATTTTAACAGGTCTTTGGCGCGGAAAATTTCTAACGATTTGTTAAATAGGGAAGTGTATAGGTATTACAGGATAGTTATGTCAATGTAGGTGTATTATAACATGTCGTACGTGTACGTAAACATTTTATGAGCAAGACAAAAAAGTATCATAAATCTCTTCTTACAAAATTAAAAAAGTATAATAACATTTCTTTGAGAAACATACAGGAAATTAATATGGACATATCGCGGTAGATTGAATTTTACTATTTTACATCAAATCTGGACTACACCCTCCCTCTCTCCCCTTCGCAAGACTAAGAAATTATTCGCCCCCCGCCCCTCCTAAAACCCTTACGTAATTCATGGAAACTCCCTAATTGCAAACGCGTCCTGCCGTCCACGCGGAGATCATTCATCCAAAGCACATTACACGACGTCCGCGCGACGCAGACGCGAGAAATGTCCGCGCGGTTTAATTGATATCGCGACAGAAATAAATAACGAGTTGTCTGTTCCGGAGAAAAATATATTTTTAACTCGAATTACGAGTAGGACGCGCGCTCGCGCGCGCGTCAAAGAAAAAGAGAGGCTGGATGGACCGCAATACCGAATTAATTGGGATATCACCTATTTTTAAAGCCCACCGTGCAACCAGTTTGCGCGAACGCGCGTCACGAGGACATTATGTATTCCGTGGGATTCGAAATTTCACAAAAACTTGTAAACACTAGGTGCGCTCTCAACGCGACCGCGATGTCGAGGTAAGGTCGAGCGACGAGGATGCCAAAAAGTGGAAGGAAAATAAGCCGACTCGAAGTTGCTAATAATAGATCAAGTGCGGATTTCTTCGAGATTAGGGCGCGAGACGGTTTCGCGAAATTAGAGCGAGGAGAACGAGCGACGTTACCGTCGAGGTGCGCGATTCGTAGCTGAGGACACGAGGACGAAGACGGATCGAAGAGCGCACCGATCTAAAAATAGCCAATCGGACCGCGAAATTTATGCAATCGGGAAGCGCGACGACCCGCCGATCGAGCGATTGATAAATCGAGCTTTTCATAGTTCTGGTGAACCATCCTCGTTTTGCATCTAGGTAGGCAATATTGCTTCATCGAAATAAACGTGTTTTTGGATAGTCCTAACAGCATATTTATTTGATTTGAATGAATATCGATTTGATCCAAATAATATTCAGTTAAGGGGGTCTTATCGTGTAAAAACTGATTTTCAAGCTCTATTTTTGAAAATTTATTATGAGAAGACTACAAAAGATTTTTGGACGCAGCTTTTTTGAATGTATCCGTTTATTTTTGAACTTTTTACACTTTTTTTTTTAGTTAATTAAATTCACCCACGTGACTTTAATTTGTTCTTGACCATGCCCTTGTCAAGAAAGCCCAGGGCACACGGGGTGAACGTTTTTAGAAAAGCCGTTGCTCTTATCGAGTCAATTTTTTTGTTTTTATTTTCAACAAACATGTCGCTAACGATAGACACAAGCTTTTTTGGAAATACTGATTGAATAATTTTTTACAGCCATTTGTAGCACACAAAAAAGGGAAAAAAAAATACATATTTTCTTCCGAAAGTCTGGAATTTTGAGAAATTTCAAAATTTCTGCAAAAGCGCGTGTCTGACCATAGCCAAGGAGATAACAAATAATAGTTTATGCGGTGATTTTGTTTCAGACTACCTGAAGGGTCAAAATCGTTCACCCCGTGTGCCCTGGGCTTTCTTGACAAGGACATGGTCAAGAACAAATTAAAGTCACGTGGGTGAATTTAATGAACTAAAAAAAAAAGTGTAAAAAGTTCAAAAATAAACGAATACATTCAAAAAAAGCTGCGTCCAAAAAACTTTTGTAGTTTTCTCATAATGAATTTTCAAAAATAGAGCTTGAAAATCAGTTTTTATACGATAAGACCCCCTTAAATGAATGATATTTGTACATGTCCGATCGATATTCATTGTTAATCGAACAAATGTGCTCTTAGGACTATTCAAAAACACGTTTAATTGTCTCGAGTACATTATTTTCTCAGTGCAGTTGGTCGTAATCGAGTATCGCGAATCGTGTCCCTATATAGGGTTTCCCAAAATTTTGATTTTAAAATTCCCTTACTTTTCCAAGTCTTTCAGAGCAACAATAGCATTTTTCCGTACTATTAAATTGGCTCGTAAAAATATCTCAGAAGAGCGAAAGAAGTATTTATCAATGGCCTGTGGAATATAATACGATATAAAGAAGCAAAAGCTCAAGGAAGGCGCGAGCATAACAAAAGCTTCACAAAATCTAACAAACTATGTTATTGCTCGTATTGCAAAAATATCAAAAGCTGTACGGATATTTACGCTACGCGCAAAACATTGGTTGAATATTCTTTAGAAATAATGCATTGAAAATTAATATCAAATCGACACAGCTCGACAAATGGCGACGTTCTTTCTACGAGAGATTTCATTGAAATTTCCTGGTTTTTCCAAGTTTCCCACCCTGAAAAAAAGTTCCTTACTTTTCCCGGTTTCCCAGGATTTCCAGGTCTGTGGCAACCTTGGTACAGCGATGAACGCGCGGTAACGCTTCTATAGAAAAATCGATGGGAATGCATTTTCTTTCATTCTTCGAACGTTCTCCACACCGCGCGACATCAGACGCGAGCTCGGTCGGATTCGACGCGTCACGGAATGACGCGACCATCGATGACGCACGTGGCGAGTCTACGCATAGGTGTACGTAGGCGAGCGAGTGTTCATATAGATTGGATGGCCGAGCCCACCGTCGCGGTGTTTCCCCGTTTCAACGTCCGATGTGTGTGGGTGAGACATTAATTTTAAACTCACAGGCACGCGTCTTTCTCGCGCTTCTCTCACTTCGACTTTCGATAATTAATCTCTACCTGTACGAGACCATATATCATCTACGATTAAATTTTCTATTAGACGGGGAATCACTTTTGGGGGATGAGTAAGCGTGCCGGCGGCGAAGTTCGTAGGTCAAATTTGTACGAGTGCCTTGGATCACTCGAAAAAATTCAGTTATCGTGCATCCCACCCAGTGTGCCGCTTCCATACGAAAGATAAGGCGAATCTCACTCGCCGATCGCGATGGATCACGATGCAATTTCTCCATCGATCGGATCGACGAGCAAAAGAGACCGTTGCGTCTTTCGAAGGGAAATTCCATTGTAACGGACTACCCACGCGTAGGTATAAAGTAGTAGTTGCAACATCGAGTAGCGGTCTTTACGTCAACACTGCGCCCGATTGCAAATTGTGGGCAAAACCGCGCCACTGATCGTCGCGCGTCTATATGTTACATATTATGTATACGCGAGGCTTGAGCGGCCGGTAGCGATGCATATAATACAAAAGGATCCACTTATTACGATCTCGGGTAACTAATTCGATTTATAAAGTCTTTATACCGAATTCTCTACTCAAATGGAACTAAATTTTTGTTTGTTCCACAGTTCCATATTTTCACATTTAAAAAAATGCCACAATACTTCAATAATATTCTATATAAAAAAAGAATTCCATGATTTTTCCATGACCTCCGTGATTTCCATGAACGCTAGAAATTCTGATATTTCTGTTTTTATTTGGCTGTCAGAGTTTCCCACATAAGACGCTTTCCCGTCTAAGACGATTTTTTGTGTGTCTCTTTGAAAATCATATCAAGCAGATTTTACTGCAATTGTTCGCTCGAAGAGAGGAATCTTATCAGTTTCGAGACACCGATTTTTCTTACGCCCGCGTACGGTGCGTCGTAAAATATTCAAGTATAAAATTCGTCGATCGTTCGAGGTTTTCCCGAGCAGTGGAGATTAGGGATCGAGAGTACCTCCCTTTCGCATGAATGTGTGAAAATTAGTATATATAATGAAAACGTGCAACTCACCCTTTCCGCGTCCTCCACCGCACCGGGACAAAGGTTGTTCACCCCTTCCGCCTTTGGATAGTCGAGAAGATCACAGCGTCAATTCCAAGGCGAAGAATGTATCGCGGCGCCTATTCGGTGAAGAGCAATTCCATGCACTCCGACGTCCCGTCGATTTTCACACTTTTCTCACTTCCAACACTAAACTAAACACTCGTCCGCTGGTATCCAAAACGTAGGGCAAAACACGATCGGGCGTAACGTTCGCGAATCTTTCGTCAGACACAATCTACAACATTGCGCGCGACAACGGGCCGCGAATAAAAAATACGTAAAGCGAGTCACTTCACGCCCTTCTTTTCGATGAATCCGTGCTCTACATCTACATCTACATCTACATCTTCCCGCTGCCATCGGCCGGACGACGCGATCCGTAAAAAGTTCACCGAAACGACTTCGCGATCGCGAATCAAACCGGAAATGTTTGGAAAGAGATTTCGAGCGCCAAATTCCCACGAGCGTGAACATAGCTGCGCATAGATACCTACGTACGGCGTCGCGTTCTGCATTTGTTGGAGGTTACCGCGACAAAATTTTTCAGGCCTTTTGTTTACTTCGCAATCACTTGATATTTATACCCGACCGAACAAGAAACGTCCCCCGCACATTAATTGACAGCAAATTTATAACCTAGGCGAGAATACCGGCGCTGCTTTGGGTCCATTCGTTTATCGATTTGTTTCGACTCGACGCTCCGCGATCACTCCGATTGCGCTTTTCAAAGTTTCCCCGATATCGCTTTTTGTTTGCCGTATTCGTCGGCTAGACGCGGAATGCACTGTAATAATTAAAATTATAAATACAAAAACCAAACGAAACGCGAGATGAACGATACCGACACGAACTTTCGCGTCCGCAGGGGTACCACTTTTCGATAACCTCGTGCTTCTCGACGCTCATTGGTGATCATTCGCCGGGTGTGCGCACATGCGAATGAAAATTGTAACGAAAAAAATACAAAAACAAATAGAGGAACATAGTAAACGTAAAGAGGTCTATCTTATTTGGCGATAAGTAGACCTTGATCAAACGCGTTGGTACATCGTAACCCGAGCAACTCTAAATTTTAACTACCGTATGTCCGCGATCAATGGAGTTGTTTGGTGGTCGAGGAAGTAAACTTTGGCGCCACCGAGCTAGACACCCTTATTTACCGCCTCGTTTTAAATATATCAATATGGAAGGAGTCAATGCCTACTTCATAAAGTATAAAGGTAGTAGGCATTGCAGGAGTCAAGAATGAAAATATAACCTTAATTTATGAATCTGCATGTACCGTATGTCCGCGATCATTTGAACCATAGGAAAATTGCGAGTTTTGCATGAGCACCCCTTTGGGTCTCCTTGTCCAATAGAATCACCGGAGAAGCGTGAATGCGCATGCGTAGTCATCCGCGAGTGTGGCGTCGTCAGCAAGTTCAGATCGATTATTTCGATAACCGATCTGAACTTGCTGACGACGCCACACTCGCGGATGACTACGCATGCGCATTCACGCTTCTCCGGTGATTCTATTGGACAAGGAGACCCAAAGGGGTGCTCATGCAAAACTCGCAATTTTCCTATGGTTCAAATGATCGCGGACATACGGTAGTGAAGTGAATAGAACTAAAAAATTTAATATAAAATGGTGGCTGTGGAGCCTCCGCAGCCGCCTCCAACCAGTGACAGCGGCCGACCCACAACGAGCGACGGTGTCATCACCACCAGACGACGGAAACAGGTCCTCCGCGCGAAGAGGACCTGCCGCCTCAGTTGGAGATCCGCCCAATTCCTTCAACTGTTTCACTTTCATAATTTTTTACCAGTCACATCAGATACAGTCAAATTTGCAACAGTGCAGCATTAATAATAAGTTATAACCGTTTTAATTTGCCCGCGGGTGTCTGGCTCGGTGGCGCCATCTGCTTCAGTTTTGCCCAAGCAACCCCATTAGCCCATAGCAAAATTGCGAGTTTTGCATGAGCACCTCTGTACCGACAGGATTTCATTGATGAATGAAGGGGCACTGTGATCACTATACTAGGTACTTCCGCTCTCTTGCATTCGGTTGCGGTTTATATCTCTTACAACAACTAGATAGTGGGGATAGCGTGGGCAATGCGGTACGCTCTAATTGGCTGAATGAGGATGACGGTGAGCTATGCGGTGTGCCCGGATTGGCTAGAAAAGTTGTGTGAACGCGAGGGGTGACGCTCCCCTGAGTTACGCACCTAACGGGACCAAGCGGTGGTTGCTCGTACCGTACGGAGGGATCGGAGTTCGTCGCTATTTCTCGCGGCGATTAGCAGAGTGATTTCGGTGACGCGTGACGCACTAGGAATCGTCCGGCAATTATAGCCTTCCGCGAAAGGTACGGGACTGCGAGCGCATTCCAGCTCCCTGCTTGGCCTTATCATATCCCATCTCATCCCTCGAGTGACCTTCGTACTACAATAGTATACGCAGTAAGAAAGAGATATGCTAATATAGCAAGAATTTCTAATACACGAGTTTTGAATTTGAGAGTCCTTTGAACAGCCCGCGTTTTTTAGCGGAAAATACGATGGTCGTCGCTTCATGTAGACTTGTCCAAAGAACTGTCGTTCTACGAAAACGTGACGTAACGTCACAGTGTCAGCAAGGTCAGCAAGTTCAGAGCCCCCTTTGGGGTCGTCCATTAATCACGTGGTTTTTTAGCATTTTTTTAACCATCTCCATCCTCCTGGTGATACGTGGTGAGGTTTAAGACTAACCCCCCCCCCCCCCCTAAATCACGTGTATTTTCTTATTGTTAGTACAAAAAGTATTTTAAAAATTTTAGAATATTATCTTTATTTACAGGTATGTAAGGTATAATCTAATTTAATTCTGGAAAATTAAGGACCGTGATAAAAATGTCTAGACATTAAGGTTGTTTAGAAATCGCGCGTTCAACGAAAAAATAAATATGTACACGCGTGATATCTCCCTCCCCCCACCCCCCTTCGGACTTCACGTGATTAATTGACGACCCCTTTCTCGAGTCACTCGCAAGAGAAACGTATACGTTTTTTAGCGAGTAGACCAATCAGGACCCCCACCACAACGGAACACTTGATCCTGATTGGTCTATTCGCTAAGATGCGTGCACGCAAAGATACGAGCGAGATCAAGAAAGGGGCCCCCCAGCGACCTTTGCTCAGCAGAATCTTTGCCCTTGCTGGATTTCTTATAATATCATGTTTGTGTAGATCTCGTTAAGCAGTGTTCATCGTTCTTCGTGGTCGGTTTTCGAACTCTTTTGCGGTGGTTTTTCTTCCCTCTTAAACTATTAAAAATAAACTTGGACGATATAACTATGCTAAAGGTAAGTAACTTTTGATAATTCGTCGAAAAGAGTTGTAAAGTAGCTAATTAATACTGAAGAGGATTCAGCGTATTTTAACTTGCTTGGCACTGTGCACTCCATATTTGATATTCCCCTATAACGCCTGTAAGCCCGCAAAGAGAGGGGCCATCTTGAAGTCGTCTACGATTCTAAAGTGTAGAAGGGTGTTTGACATTGGGTAGGAATAATGAAACTCTTGTGATCATTGTTGGGAATCGCTCTATTGATTGTCGATATCTCAATGCTTTACTCCAGTTATGGAAATTGGGACAAATTGTCACCAAGCTTGTTATAAAATGTTGGATTTCAAACTGCTTACTTTTTTCTCCTGTTATTTCGGCACTGAAAGTTAAAAGAGAATTACTTAACCCTGAATAGATCCCAGGTTGTAAAATTGATGTATGTACTACCAAACCGTTTGGTCGGAACCAACTCTTCGTTACGAGTATCTCATTTTATATTTATATCGCATGATATTTTTTAGAGTGTAGTCGCTTTGGTCACCGGAGGAGCTTCCGGATTAGGACGTGGTACCGTGGAACGTTTTGTACGATGCGGAGCTAAAGTCGTAGTGGCGGATTTACCCAAATCACAGGGACAGTCGCTCGCGGAACAATTAGGGTCGTCTGCAGTGTTTGTGCCGGTGGACGTAAGTGTACATTATCGTAATACGTACATATAATTAGTGTCAGCCTCTTTTTCATTCCATTCGATTCTCTCTTTAGGTGACCTCTGAAAAGGATGTTCAAAACGCACTTGCCATTACACAAGAAAAGTTTAGTACACTAAACGTCGTGGTGAATTGCGCCGGTATCGCGATTGCCTCCAAGACTTACGATGCCCAAAAAAAGAAAACTCACACTCTCGAGGATTTTGCCAAAGTACTGACGGTGAACACCCTGGGAACCTTCAATGTTATCAGATTGGCCGTTGGCGTGATGAACAAGAACGAACCAAACGAGGACGGTCAACGGGGGGTGATCGTCAATACCGCGAGTGTAGCAGCTTTTGAAGGGCAAGTGGGTCAAGCTGCGTATGCCGCCAGTAAAGGTGCGATCGTCAGTATGACGCTGCCACTCGCGCGCGATCTCGCGCGCACCGGTATACGCGTCGTAACGATTGCGCCCGGACTGTTCGATACGCCGTTGCTCCAATCGTTACCGGAGAAAGTTCGCACCGTTTTGGCAGAATCTATACCGTTTCCACAGAGATTGGGTAATCCTGACGAGTACGGGCAACTCGTTCAAACGATCGTAGAGAATCCTCTGTTGAACGGAGAAACCATAAGATTGGACGGTGCTCTTCGAATGTCAGCGTAAGCGCGCGCGATAACAAATCTCGTACGCGTGATAGGTAATTGCGGAGGACGCGTAGAATATGCAGGGATCTCATCAAGAATACATTTACACTCGTACAAATTCGAGTATATGAAAGGTTAAGACTGTCCAGGCGAGCGGGGTGTAAACGCTTAATGCATTTCGTCGTTTGTAAGAAAGTGGAAAAAAAAAGTTATTCAATAAAATGTTTTTCTCTCTTCTCGTATCATATTCATTACTAGTTCCTCTACAATGCCTCGTACATACAATATACGAGACTCGTATTGCTTTTACAGGTGTCGACAGTCGTCTTTAATACCTTACAACTGTACATTGATATTTTGTAAATCCGTTGCAAAAATCGCAACCAAAAGGGATGAAAACATCGGTATTCGAGTATCACCGAGCAAAAATCGTGTACATAACGATAACAACATAAAAATATTAAATCAGAGCGTCTCGTTAGTCTTTTTCTTTGAAAACCTCGGGAGAATTCCAAAAATTCAGCAGGAGCCGAAATTTGTTTTCATGGTTTTTTGGAAAAGCCAACTTCTTCGTAAAGGCAGGATATTCTACTTGTACGTATAGACATCTACATGTTCATTATTATCGCACCCGTTGTGAGAAGTCATCCAGAGTGCGTTCACTCCAATTCACTCTTGGTTCGTCGTCGCGTCGATGTTATAAATCAACAATTATTTGTTTATCAAGCTGGCATGGTTATATAACGTCGCAAAAGCTAAAATGACACTTCAGTCGATCGCGAACGCTCGATCCGGTGGGTTCCGCGGAGCAACTCTCTCTAGACATGTCGAGAAACGTCGTTGTCGTTGGTTCTTGTATGATCGATTTTACCGTGTAAGTAGTACTAAATGTAACAAATTCATTTGTAATTTAGTCCCTTGAAAATTATCGCGGCAAAGCGCACACTTCGTTGCTGAGGAGCGAAAATGACACTCTTTATTCCGTTTTCGCAAATATAATTGTACCTAACGCGACTGATCCGCATTTCGTTAGGAATTGTAAGAATATTGATATTATGAAACTGAAATGTCAAGTACGATTTAGGTTAAGCTTTCTTCGTCGATTCTTGTAAAGCAACGCTCGTCGTCGAATAAAATTGAGATAACAATTGTATGTGGTTTTGATAATTCGTAGCTAGTAAATATCTAGAAACAGAGTATAAAAAGCAAGTTCCGTCGTATCGGTTAGCAATCTTCGTGCCTTCACGTTATTTCATAGGGAAAGAAGTCAGTTGCTCCGTTAACACGCGAGTCTCTCGACGGAAGAAAATTTAACGACTCGAACAGTCCTTCCCCCATACGTCACGTTCTCGTCTTTGCAGTTACTCTTCGCGATTGCCCAAACCGGGTGAAACTCTCGTCGGAAAAACCTTCGTCAGAGGGAACGGGGGAAAGGGTGCCAATCAATGCATAGCCGCGTCTAAACTCGGAGCTTCCACCGCTCTCGTCGCTTCGGTAAAAATATTGCGACGTCGTTATCCGATCTCGAAATCGAGCATCGAGCACCGTGTATTTTCCGATAAATTCGTACTCGATTGCAGCTGGGAGCAGACATTTTTGGAAAAGAATACATCGAAATACTTAAATCCATTAATATAGACGTTTCGAATGTACGGCTGCAAGAAGGAATTCACAGCGGAATCGCTCAGATCGTGGTTGCCGACGGTGGTCAGTTACGCGACGATCCTTTAGATACGAAGTAGCCTTTGACGTCTATTTGAAAAGCCTGACAAATCGTCGTTCGACTCTTCGCAGGGGAAAATAGCATAGTGGTAGTGGAAGGAGCAAATGCGCTGCTACTTCCCGAGCACGTCGACGAAGTTGCAGATCTCATTCGAAACGCCTCGGTGTTAGTTTGTCAATTCGAGATTCCCATGAAAACGACGCTGCGCGCGCTGAAACTCCGGAAGGGCTATGGTGCGCGATTTTTCGTTAACGTAAAATTTCGATCGACCGCGCATCGGAGCTATGTGAAGTCGCGTCATGATTTAATAATTTTAGGAATCTCCATTTTAAACGGAGCGCCCGCTATAACCGATCCTGATCC
Organism: Xiphydria camelus; assembly: GCA_963678675.1. Classification (NCBI taxonomy): domain Eukaryota; kingdom Metazoa; phylum Arthropoda; class Insecta; order Hymenoptera; family Xiphydriidae; genus Xiphydria; species Xiphydria camelus. The sequence goes on from OY783192.1 coordinate 37,908,698, forward strand.
GGAACTGTTTCGAGTTTGCGATATCTTCTGCATCAACGAGACCGAGGTATTACCTACCGATCCGAGTAACGAATTGTATAGGATATTAAATCGCGACAATATATATCAAGCACAAAGAGTGGGAAAAACGCGTTGGCTTTCGAGACCGAGCGTCGAATCGTTACGAAATCGTTCCAGGCAGAAGAGATAACGGGAATTCGGCCGATAACGATAGATAACGCGCGGGATGCGATCGACTTGCTGCTGGATAAAGGGTGTAAGGAAATTATACTGACTCTCGGAGCTGAGGGTGCAATTTATGCAAATTCATCGAAAAAGGAAGTAGCTCACGTTCCGACTGAAAAGGTTCAACCTGTAGATACTACGGTAAGTAGATCACGTAAGCGAAATAGCGATATTTTAGTAAACAGTGCTCTGAGCAGCGTATGAACCGTGTTCGCGAAACGATTCTCATGCAGGGCGCCGGGGACGCGTTCGTGGGATCCCTCGCTTATTTTAAAGCGTATCACCCGGAACTACCGATGATCGAGATCGTCAGAAGAGCCTGCCACGTCGCTACGCTATCCGTAATGAAATTAGGAACGAATGCCAGCTTTCCCACCAAGCGAGATCTCTCGGAAGAGTGGTTTTTGTAACCCAAATTTTTAGGTTAAATTCACTATACATATGTACATCGAAATAAAACGTGTAAGCAGTGAAACATATATACGTGTTTGCTTTTTCTAACCCCAAACGAAAGTAATACTTATATTCTTTTTTCGCGAGAGAGATTCGTATTTTTGAAACGCGACCGGCGATGACCCGTGTTTTATCACGCACACCGATACTACCGATAAAATTGTGTATGTAGGTATATCACATGCGCCTCTACGCCACGTGGTGTCGACACGTGCGTGACAGCCGTTCTAACCACAAATTTTCGCGCTCCTAGCAGTCCGCGGTAATTTGTCGCGTCTTTAACTGTTACGTCTGGAGAACGGTGAAGAAAGTTGAAATATTTTGTTAGTCGATAAGATTTTTCGTTGCGTTACGTTGAATACGGAGCAATAATGAGCAAAGAGCAATTCGACGAGTTCCTCGGTGGTTCGAAGGGATTACCGGACGAAGTGAACATCTTTAAGCTCGCCACGGCCAGAGCCAGCGAAATTGCCGCGATGACATACTCGATAGGTGAGTCGATTTTTTTTCGCGTCCTAATGGAAATTTGAAATTGTGACCAGTCCTCATTTTTCATCTACAGAAAACCCGCAGCGGACCAAGCTCATATTTCAAAAGCTTCCTGTACACATGCGTCGAAGAGTCATGTCTCACAACACCAAACGCATGCCGAGAAGGCTACGGGAGGCGCACGAAAGACAAATGGCAAAATCCGGCTTACCGCCTAAGAACGAGAGACCCTCCCGAAAGTATCGGAGACGTCCCTCCAACTTACTCGCCGAGTACGAACGCAGACGGCGTGATAAAGCTTGGCTCGAGACGCACATTTGGCACGCGAAGCGCTTTCACATGACGGAGAAGTGGGGCTACAAAATCGCTGATCGCTCCAACGATAGGTGCTTCAAGGCGAATTATCGAGCGGTGGCGAAGCATTGCCTCGTACAAGATATCTCGTACTACTCTTGCATAGAGATAACGGGACCCGTGAATTACGCGAAACAAGTACTGAAGGAGCACTGCAACCCCAACGAATTGACTTTCGGCGCGAGGATATACACGAGCGGTTGCCGGGAGGGTACCTTGATGTTTTTCAAGAAAAACGGCTACCCCGAATCTCCGCTAGGAACGGTACACTTTCTCTGGAAACCCGACGATTCCGGCCCGAAGACTATTTGGATTTGGGTGCACCCTTCTTTTTACAGTGACGTATTGTCCGAGATTACGTCGAGCTTCGAATTCGTGCCCGTTTCCTCGACGAGCTCGCTCGACGCGGATGCGATGGAAACGGATGTCCGCCCTTCGAATAACCGTCGTCTTCCGTGCACGTACAGCAATGACGTAGATTGCAAAATGGTCTTGCTAAAGAATTCTCTGAATAGATTTCGCCTCTGCGGACCCTTATCGTTGAGCGTATTGACGGACGCGTTGAGGCTGCCCGAGTTGGAATGCTCGTCGAACGGGGAAAAGTTACTCGTCGAGTCATCGGACGCGAGCAAGGGCTCGCGGTCGATTCGCCCGGGGGATGAGGGCGACGTGGAGATGATGCGCGAAGAAGACGAGACCGCGGGGGCCACCGAAGACGCGACGATGCGAGAAATCGACGCGAATAGTTCCGAAACGCTCGAATCCCCGCGTCGCGAACCGTGGTACATCGAGTATTACAAAACGGGAAATAACTCCGAGTGCTTCAACGTTCAAAAGGAATTTTTTCGTGTCGTCAAAACCCTGCAGTCGCCCAATCAATTGCCGCCGAATGTCGCGATAGCGTTAACCGTTTTGGACCCGCGTTTCTTCGTGCCAGAGAAGAGAAGAAAAACGGAAGCGGGCGCCGGCTCTCACCACAAAATTTCGGTACCGCCGAATCTCGTGAGCCGAGGTGCCATTTGGGACGAAGACGTGAGAAACTCGAGCATGAACCACTTCCTGACGACGAGTGAAATCGATCGATCGAGAAGCAAGAACTTGGTCCCGGGAATGCGCAGCGACTCGACGTACGACGAAGACGTCGTGCCGAAGATTCCCATACTCCTGATTCAAAGACCGGGGTGTTCCGACGCCAGCAAAAGTCTCGGTAAGTATTTTTCATATGTAAATAGCGATCGGAGTGGCGCAAATTTCTACGATCGACTCGATCAGTCGCTGTTGGATCGGGATAAAGCGCGGCTTTGTTAGAATCAAACGAGTGAACGAGTCTTTCCCTTTCCACGGTGTCCAGCGGTCAGAGAAAAGTCAGGAAATTTCTTTCTCACATTTTGCCAGACACCGTGCTTTCGATCGGATCCCGATATCGTTCTTTTCGATCGATCTAACCGGGCGCGCGAAAATTGTATTCAAAAGATAAAGTACGAGCGCGGCTCTAAATGACGCTGGATAACGCGCGCGATGAACATACGATCGAATGGAATCGGTCCCGGCGAATAGCGCCCATTTTCATTAGAGTGGAATTCGAAACGCGTCACGATCCGTATTCCGATTCGCTTGCAGGATTCAGTTCGGGTATCGACATCGTCTTACCTGCTGGCTGGGCCATGGCGTTTTGGCTTCCGCTTATATTTCGCTGCACCAAACCGGGCGGGCTCAGAGAGTCGAAATCAATTATCTTCGAAAATCTGACTCTAAATTCCCCCGACGTAAACCCACCCGACACCCCGGCGTACGCGAGGGAGGCCATCGCCGACAAATTGAAACTGACTGAACGTTACTTCCGGTATCCGCCCAACAGACGCGTCAATTTCGTCAAATTGGCGATCTCCAGTCCGTTTTTTTGCGAGTGGCGGATACTAATGAAGGAGTGGTCCGGCGCCGACGATTTCTACGTGCTGAGAGACCGCGATTCGCTGGAAACCTTGCGTAGGGAAATATCGCGCGCGGGTGATCCGCCCCTGGGCGAGAAGAAAAATTTGAAACGAGACAGATTCATTGCTCGGCCGCCGCGAGTACCGCCGTTTTCCGCGTCCGCGTTCGAAAATGAGAATTGTCTGATCGCGGTAAAGGTGTCGATACGAAGGAAAGGATGTCCCGAAGATTTTGCCGTGATTTGCATGCCCGCCGAGGCGGATTTGAAGGAGTTCGGGGATAGGAAAAATTGGACCGGACCGGTTCAAACGACGAAGACGGATCGTAACGAGGCGAGGAGAAAAGCTCTGCGACGCGAGCATTTGGCGTTTCTGAAGCGATCGAGGAGGCGGAGGGTCAGGTGCGGGCGAAAGATCGAAGACGTGCAAAGTGCGTTGGGGAGAAAAGAAACGGCCGGTGTGAATCTGCTGCGGATGATAAAGAACGCGAGGAAGAAGTCGTCCCCTGCGAACGCCGTCGCGATCGACAAGCAGGCGCGGAGGATGAAGGACCTGTATCTGCCGGAGTGCACGGAAGTCAGGAACTCGTGCGATCGCCAAGTGATGGGGTACGTCACCCAGGGTGCTTTTTCGTACAGTGATTCGAGGGGTGTCGGAATCGGTTACGTCGCGCTCAAATCGTTGCTCGAATTGATCAGACGGGAGACCGACCTGGTTTTGGTCAGAAACACGAGGACGAGGCAATACAGGATGGCCGGTATGGAGATCCTGTCGGCGTGAAGGTATTAATTTCTCATGGTTTTTGTTATTACTGTTATTTCCCGGCGGGTTTTACGTCAGAGCAATCCGAGTGGTTTCTTCGTTCTCGGTATCTCGTTTCGAAAAAATGCAATCCACGCATATCCCGCTTCCCCCGTAACCGGAGACTCTTGTCCCGCGATAAGGGGACGTTCACATATGACGTCATGCAATTTTAGGCCTTTTTCGACATCCCCTTCTTCCTTTGTCAACAATTTTAACCCCCCACCCTCCTTCTGTAACGTTACAAGAATATGTGGGTATGTAATTATCTGTATTTTTAAAAAAATGTCTAATGTTTCGCATTTCTTTGAATTATTCTACCTGATCTACTTCTATTTTACTGCGATCCTATGGGAAAGTAAAACAAGGTATTAAATATCAATAATACACTAATTTGTTAATCTGTATTTATTTCAAAATAGCTTTGCAGCGTCTAGGATATTAGAACGTTGAGAAATAATGAACTACTGCAGCTTGTAAAAGAATGTTTCGCACGAAAAATGCAATTTTTAAAAGTAATATATCGTTTTATCTAAAACTTGTGATGTCATAAATACAACCACCCCTCCCGTTTCCTATGTCACATTTTGTCACAGTTTCGTGATCTCCTCCCTTCTCAAGGTGTGACGTAATATGTGAACAGTCCCTGAGGACGCATTCGCGAAGAGTGTCGATTGGAAATCATTTTGGAATCGAATCAAGAGAAAGACCATCGCAACTCATAGTAACAGCTTTATTCTCATAGGAAATTATCGTTTCTACAATGTAATTATTTTCATTTGCGGAAAAAGGATAGGGGCATCCGATCGATTTTCCTTTATTATCCTTACGAAATAACGTCTTGGGCTATCTTGCCTACCTCGCGATGTACCTCAGCGCATCTCCGTGGTCGTTATCCAAGAACTTTGACGATATTTCCACATCGCGGAGATTAATTTCAGCGTACAATCGTTTCGGTATTACATTTTACCGACTAAAAAGTAAAGCGCGTAATAAATACGCAATCGGGAGTAAACGTCGATATCGTTTTGGTAATATCAACTACGAGCGTTTCGAGTCGGCGCGATATCGTAGAACCCAACGAAACTGCAATATTCTACTCTACGGAATGTAAAATACGGTGTCACGGCACATTAAACCGCATTTAGCGCGTACGCGGAATTCGTCTCGATTTTATCGGTGCGCTCGTCGATAAGCATTCCAATCTCAATGCCGTTGGCTAATTTCTTTCAAGTATCATACATTTATATCAACACACCTCGCACTGCTCAAGTTACACGATCAAGGCTATCGTTCGTTTGCAATTATTGATGTATTTCCACCATATCCTTGAGCCCGACGCAAAATGTCGTCATTAAGAACGCAGTTAAAACGGGAAATTGCGACAACCGCGAATTATTCGCTGAAGAAATCAAAGCGAATTCGAAATGCTCTACGTTGCAAATAACGTGCAAACTTGAATCTAGTAAGGAAGATGAGAACGCGCGTCCTCCTTCTATTTGAATTCGCACCAGCCAATTCCATCGCGACGCGTAAGTTATTTTCTTTGGGGTTCACTGAAATTTGTACAGAAGGTATCTCCCCCCACACAGCTCGCTATTTAAGCGCAACTCGATAGATCTGTGATGCAAGAATATCCGATCGTTTCGTTTTCAATTCTTACGCGAGAATGTCTACATACACGTTAATAATACTGAGCTACCATAAGAGTTACAATACGCACAGCCCTAATTGCTTTATCATTCGTTTAGCTATTTGGTTGATACGAATATATCGTTATAATTACCGCGGATTGGCTAAACTCTCGAAAGCTTATCTCATTTGGGAAGAGGGGTCGCGATCGGTGTTCCGAGAAGACACGTGTCATTTTATTCCGGTCTGATTAATCATGTATAACGAAACACGGCGGGAATACTCGTGCAATCGTTAATTTAAAATTGTCGGTATACGTACGTCGATCAGAGGCGAAGCGAGGATGGGATCGGGATATCGTATAGAATAATAATTCGGAGAGTTCATCGTTCGCGTGTATTCGTTACCAGCGCTTTACCCTAAAATCGGATATAAAATACGTGAAAATCCGTACCGATAAAAAGTCTTACCAGGATCCGTTCCGACCGCGAGTCGTCACTCCTTTCGCGTAAACGTATGAAAATATTCTTCGAACGAACGGGGTGGGCCGTTCGATCGTATAGCTTCCACGACTCCGAGAAAGCGTTGGAATCTTTGGCGTGAAATCAATTCGATCGCGCTTAGCTGAATTGTACCGGATCGAAGATTCAACTGCATCAGGATTAATGCTACGACACAACGAGTGTGTAGTCTAATAACCCTTACCTCTTATACATATTCCTGCTTCCAAAAATACTTTTTTTTTCCCCCGATTATATTCGACAATATCATTTCGAGGAGAGCACACGTTCGCACGGTAGGCTTTGGTAGGCTTTCGTATATCGTAAACTAGCTACTAGAAGTGATGAGCTAATTAGCGAGACTCTGAAAAACTATTCAATCGTATAATTTCGGTGCCTTTGAAAATCTGAAAGATACCCAATGTACAAGTGTTATTTACAACTAGCCGAGCAACGATAACGTATCCTCCCCAGTCCTAAAAGACACAGCCACGAGCCAGGCCGACGTCGAGTTACGACGGCGTCAAAATTGAGAGTACGTCAATTTTAACGACAATGCCACAAGATAAATCCTCGCACGACACGCGATGTCTCGCTAACGAATCCATCGCGTTGGAACGCCTCGAGAATAATTTACGGTGTTCGCGTATCGCATGGATCGTCGTTCCCGTTATCATTATAGCGATGCAATTGCGCTAAAATAGATTTCGCGTCGAACAAGTTCTCTTATATACCGGGTGTCTTGGAAAAAAAATAAGATAAAAAATAAATCAGGCATCGACCGAGCGAGAAACGATCCTTTGCTTCAAAAATAATTCGAATCCAGTTTAAGAGTAGGGCGTAAATCGTATTACAATCGTCCTACGGAGCGAATATTTTGCCGTTTGGTAATTCTAAATACACTCTTCCTATCGAATCTTTAAAATTTCCATCTATCGTTATTTCAACCTCAAACGAGAGTTTCTAAAAATAATAAGGTCTACCGTTAATTCATTCTATAATTATTAATCGGGAGATTAAAATGATGCTTGAAACATTGTTGGTAATAATAATTATGTAATTTGATCTATTACGGCTTTAATACTTTTTCGATAAATTTCTTCATGTCGCGCATTTCCTGGAAAGACAAATAATATCGTTGTGTACTTCTGGAAAGATGCTTTCGTACTTGGGGAGGACTTTAATTTGAATTAAAAAAATATTTTAAAAGAGTCCGCCAAACACCACAACCGAAGTTTGTCGTGCGAATTCCGCGAGACGCGATATTGGACCGTGTTCATACGAAATTTATGCTCACCTCTTCGCAGGAAGTATGCATCATTCCTCGATACGTCTTGAACTCCGTTTGGGTCATGAATTGTTTTAGAAGGGAAGCGGTCATCTGGCCCCATTTATACGGTACGATCGGGTCGCAATCGCCGTGGCACAGGAGCAACGGAGTGCTTTTATTACCCACGGCATCCTGATAAACACAGAATTCGGATGTTTCTCTTGTCAAAGTCGCATTCAAAATCACGCTCGTCTAACGTCGAAATTCGAACACTTACGGCAGGAAATTTTTGATGCAAAGGCAACCACGCCGAAAGCGCTATAACGCCAGCCAGAGGTTCGGGAAACATGAGCGCGCTAAACATAGCCAAAGCACCGCCTTGACTGAATCCACCGATAACGATTCGTTTGGTTGGTATACCCGCGGCGACCTCTTGCGCGATTAGATTATGTACCATTTCCGCAGCTTTACGTATTCCTTCCTCGTCCTCAGGACCGCTCGGATCCAGAGATCTCAGATCGAACCTGGATATATTTATATGCGCGTCGTGACGATACGCGAAACACTGGGCAAAATGTCGTACGGGGCGTCCGGGAATGTCGGTCGATGGTTATTAGCGGATTCTTCGATCGCCGGACACCCCGTAACGACTACATCGAGTTTGCGAGTAGTTTTCTAAATGGAACGTACCACGAAGGCATTCTGAATCCACCGTTCAGGGTCACCGGCATCATAGCGCTGTAATAATGAAAATTCGAGAGAGGGCCGCTATTTCTCTCTAGGAGATATGAAAGGGAGCTTGTCAACGAGATTCGTCGATACTCACGCGGTCGGACAGATGACTTTTATGTGGGGAGCTCTCACAGAGCCCATGGAACTTGCCCATCCGTGTCTGCAAAATCAGTTTCGTCGTGAGACACGTTTCGGTCCGAGAGCGCGAGTAAAGACTTACCCAGTGTCGCCGAGTCCGTGGAAGAATATGAGCTAGAATCAAAACGCAACGTATACGGGCAACAGATTTTACACGTCATACGCGCTTTATTTCTTTTACGCTTCACGTACATCCAAGTACTGTTGAAGTGTGAAAAATGAGGAACTACGAAAGCGGAATTTTTGTAAAGACTGTAATAATCATCGAAGATACAGCGGCGGAAGAAATTATTTATGCAACTATGATTCACTTGCAAACTATTAAAATAAATGAGTATCTATCTGTAAAAATATAGCTTATAGTTTCAGCTATCAAATGATATACATTTTATTGAAGGAAAAATGTATACTAAAAAAATATGACATTTCATTCAGTGAGTGTTAAATAAGGCGGGGAAAAAAGTATTCGTACACTTGGTACTTTGAAAGCATACACAAAATAGCAAAGTCAGTACTTGGTAGGATATCCTTTGGAGTTAATAATAGCTGCTGATCGTCTTGGCATCGAAGCTACTAATGTATTGATCAAATTTGAGTCAATCTTTTTCCATCCTTGTATCAATGATGTTTATGGGTAATTTTTATTTAAAGTTCTGTCTGGAAAAAAATGATCAGAAAATGATGCTGATCAACACGTCAGCAGATTTGATACCAAGATGATTAGCAGCTATTATTAACTCCAAGAGAGATATACCCTACCAAGCATTGACACTGTTATTTTGTGTGTATGTTCTCTAAAGTATCAAGAGCGTACGAATACTTCTCTCTTCGCCTCATTTGATACTCACTGGAAGAAATGTCTTGTATGTTGCAGTACACATTTTTTCTTTAATAAAATATATATCATTTGAAAGCTGAAACTACATGCTATATTCTGATGCAAATGGACACAAATTTACCTTAATTATTTGCAAATGGATCATCGTTGAATACAGGGTGATTCGAAATGGGCGCACTTCCTCTCGTAGAGAGATTCTTCGCAAAAAACTGAACCGAAAGTTCCTGTACAACATTTTTGTGCTCCGCACAAATTTGGTGAATTTTTTTACGACTCAGGTGGTGCTTTTCAAATATTAGGGTGCCTTCCGCCGCTCCGATGATTGATTTCAAAATTCTAGGCTGCAGAGGAGGCACGCTGGAATAACTACTGCGAGTTTCGCTGCCGTCTAAAATCTTGTCCCTTGAATCTGACTTTGGATTGGATATTTTCGAACTGGATTATCTTGTAAACTAGGCGGAGCACAACAATTTTGTACAGGAACTTTCGGTTCAGTTGTTTGCGAAGAATCTCTCTACGAGAGGAAGTGCGCCCATTTCGAATCACCCTGTATTATCTACCTCACTACGATATAGGTATGTGAATACTTTTTTCTGCCACTGTGAATAGATTCGAGTGATAAAAAATTATTAAAATATGACGTTTTTGTAGTGCAAAAAATAGGAAACATAATTTCATGCACGAGAAGAGACGATAATATCGGCTCTACCCATGCATGAAGCTCAGAAAATATGAAGTTGACTTATGGCTGATTAAATGTGACACTTGACATAACCAAAAAAATTTGTTAAAAAATTTTGCAACACGTACCGTCGCCGTGTGCCGGGCCGAAGCAGCGATGACCACCGGGCTCGTCATTTTTCGTCGTTTTCTCGGACGTGCTGCACGAAATCGAGCAAGTTACACAACGACTCGTCCGATCTATCACGCGCGCGAGTGCGAAACGGTGCAGTGAAACTGAAAATTCCTCACTAGGTGGTCTCTCCTAAATTCCCTATCGCGTAGTGCGGAGGTAGGGACATGCGCGACGTTATTTCCTATTTATGCAATATGTATCGCGCGATATGTCAACGCGCAATCGCGTCTTTCTCTTTTGCCCGTTTCACTGCTCGTGTCGCACTAGCTCGGATAAAATGTAATTCTGCTCGACGGACCTTGCGAATTACCCATTGAAGAGGTGACCCGTGACCCATGACCCGATGAGGTTAGGTTGACTTCCTACGTTACTGAACTCTATCGGAAAACAAAATAAGACGATCGGTTGTTGACCCATCGATCTACATATGAAGGGCTTATTGGCAAAACGTGACAAGCCACACTCTGTTAAAAAATAAACAGTTTACTTTGTAGCAGTCCCCTGCATTTTTGTTTCATACTTAAAGATTGTAGACGTTAATATATAAGCTAGAGTACATCTGTTAAAAACACTGAGAGATTATATCAATCAAATATGCATTTTACAGATTTCTTTGAAACTTCAAACCTTGTCTTTTCAATAAAATGATTTTGTGGCTTGTCATGTTTTTCCAATAAGCCCTTCATATATGAACGCGTTATCGAAGGAAATTTTTTCGATCGACGCTTGTAGAAATTTGGATCCAGGATAAAAAGCATATTCGGTGGAATTTCAATGAGCGTACAGGTATATTTCTGTAATCATTCTTACAAATGTAAAATTATAGAGAATAATTCTCCGTCGTGTTACATAAATGCCAAAGATTTCAAGCGTGATTTTGTACATTCAAAAACTGCTCGGTTTTGGATCGTCGATCCAATCGACGAGCGATTTGTCGTGCCAGATGTATTTGCCCTTTATATCGGTGTTCGCTGGTAGTAAGGCGCAATAAATCGGAGCCTCTGCTCCCCGCTTCGGAGTCAAATGTCCTTTGTGACTCGTCATGTCTGTATCGACGTAACCAGGATGCACAGAATTCACGACGATATCCTCGCGAGGATCCGCGTCGAAGGCTCTTTGATGAATTCGAGCTAAAGCGGATACTCCCACTTTGCTAACCACATAGGTAGAACCGGGCCATCCCGCCTCGCGATAAGTGTCCGCTTTTGCAGCGCTATATAAGAAAAAATATGTATAAAGGATACCGTCAAAAGAGAAAATGACGATATCTCTAAAAATGGAAGCTTACTCGACAAAACTTCGTATGAGATTGTTCAGCTCCTCTACCGTGAGCTTCGGGTTTGCAAATTTTTTTTTGAGATTCTCTCCAGGAATTTCCGAAAGATGTCCGGCGCTGCTGGACACGTGTACCACTCGAGCGTGAGGTCGGAGCAGCGGAAATAACGCGTCGCAAACTCTAATCAAGCTGAAATAGTTGACTCGTGTAGTCTCTTCTGCCTGATACCCGAACGGTTCTGTGGAAGCTGCCTAAAAAAAAATGATTTCTTCTAGTCATCGATCCTCATTTGGGAATAATAAACCAGAAAGAAAGTTTCAACATTTCGTCATACTTTAAACGCAATCGCCGCGTTATTAACCAACACGTCCAGTCCGCCATACGTATTCTTCAAATAATCTCTAAACTTGTTGACGCTGCTATCGTCGGTAATGTCGAGTTCGTGAAACTTGGGTTTTAAACCAAGTTTCTCCAACTCAGCCACCGCGGCTGTTCCGCGATTTACATCGCGAGCGGTGAGATACACGATACCGTCGTACTGACGACAGAGCCCCTCGACGATTGCGAGACCGATTCCCTTGTTTCCTCCTGTCACCTGGAATTTAAAGTCGATATGCGTAGTGTACGCATACGTGAATACGTATACATACATGGATACACATAGCAACGTAATGAAATTGCAAGTACATGATCCGGGAAAAATGTGTTTCACATAATCGAATACAATGTATAGAAACGAAAACGTTACCACTGCGACACGTGACATCTTTTTACTTGAAAATTTCCCAAGAAATTTTTTCGCTCCTATAGCGACGGTAGTCAAACTCTTCGATCGGAACGATCTATAGAACAGTCCGTCACACTTGTTTGCCAAGTAGATTTTTCGAGGCCACTTTTTATCCGCTCATCATCCTTTTACAAAACTGATGTATCATAAGGGCCGTGACTGTTGCAGATATCTTATAAAGATAAGATTATTTTTTTTTCTTCAAACAAGATTAACATTTTTTAGTTTGAATATCACGGTTCGATGGAACTTTATGAGGATCGAGAAGGTAATGGAAATGGGTGCAGTGAAAAATTCGGCTAAAATTAAAGCCAATAAAAAAGTTTCAACCGAAAAGAAAATAGTATTCGCCACTTTTGAATACTTTTTTTTATTTTCTCGCTTGCATTATTGCAGCACGACGGTCATAATTTTCAAATTTGACCAAAGGTAGTTAATTTATTCCGCTAGTGCCAGCCAATTATTTGTCGGGTTCTAAAGGAATTGATCAATTATGGCTTAATTTTACATTCTTGTGTCCGCTAATTAGAAAGCCCTCGAGAAGTAGGATACGGCGACATCTAGAGAAGAGCAGTAGGAATATTTATCGCGCCACCTATTACCTACGTAACGAAACTTCGAACGAATGGTGTGTTGATACGTCAGTAATCTAATATACCTATAGATATTATCGCATCGTAGCGAGTACCGCCGATTTCCGAGCGAATGTAGTGTTAGTTGATTAATTTCAAACATTTTATTCATCCGTCATCTCAATTCATTCGGGAAATAAACTCTTTTACCGAAATCGCGCACGCGAAACTGACGAAATTCGCACCAATCGTCAAGCCCGCGATGAAAATTCGGTTTCGAGAATTGTACCTATAAAAGTGCATCGAAAATGTATGGAGAAACGATTATTCCGTAACGCGCGATTCCAGTATCGAAATATTCGCGAATCCCTTCGAAAATTCCCACCCAACCGGAATTGCACCGAATCAAAAGAACGCGTGCCATCGACTTTCTAGTCAAATCAAGAGTCCTGCCGTGGGGCAGCCGCCATCTTTGAGAGCAGACGGATTTAAAGTGGTACCTTTCGTTACGGGGCAGTGTGGGTCGCGGACTTTTATGTGTAAAAAGTGCGGACAATTCGCTCGGAATTGGCAGAAATAAGCCAGCCGGTGGGTGCGGAGTGTGCAGGGTGTGCGGGAGCCGAACGAGGGTTGGCGCAGCGCGAAGACTCGCGTCGTTCGGAAGCGGTAGAAACGGCAGATCTCATTTCGGGTCGAGGCGAGCGAACGGCCGAGAATTTCGTTCGGGGACGCGAAGTTGTACCGATATTTCGCGCGAACGAATAACCGTTGAAACGCACATCTCGCGCCGGTGCGGTGATTGCTTTTCATGTTTTAAAGCTTCGGTCGGTGAAGATGAGTCGTCAACGTTGCGCTGGCAAGATTACGGTGCCGGACGACTTGAGGGATATTCTCCTGGAGTTCACGATTAGCTACCTCCTGGAGCAGCCCGGCGACATCATCGATTACGCTGTGGATTTTTTCACACGTCTGCGAGAGAATCGCCAGACCCAGCTAAATCGGTCCAACGCACAGACCTGCTCGTCTACGCCGGACGAGTCCGTCGAGGAAGGTGAGAATCTAGCACTTGAATTATTTCCTGTCCTTTCAGGATGCGACGTCTCGATCGTATCGTCCTGCGAGATTACGTACGAATACGATCGCGAAAGGTGATACGATGAGATAGGACGCAATGAGAGTACAAGAATCCTTGAGTTTATAAAGTTTCGACTCTGAAATACTCTGCAAAGCAACGTCGAGTGTTCGCTCTCTGCGCAAGAGGCTTCCAAAAATTTCTGTACTCCGAACGGAGCGAATTATCAGATTCCAAAGTTTCTAGAGCAGGGGTGGTGTTTCAATCTCCGCGCGAGTCATCTTCGGCATCACAGACGATTCTCCGTTCAAAAGAATCTATCCACATGCACGCGCGCGCCTATGTACAATCGTCGCCTAGGACTTGTCCCTATCCGTGCACTTATCGAGCGATATCGAAAAATTGACCTATCGGTCGGCTGGCCCTTAGCCAAACTACTGAGAAATGTTTATATTAGATTTTTATTTTTACCTCGGACATTTTTTTCTCGCCAATACCACGGTAGCGGCTGCTTACCAAATTACTTTGGTAGATTTGCCTCGATTTCACGACCCGCGCGCGATGAAACTCACGTCTCTTCTCGGACGACGTAGCTGTTTCGCTGAACTTTACGCGATTGAGTGGATTAGCACGCCTATTTTCATGTGGAAACAATCGCGGTGGTTTGCGACGAGCAATTTTTATTACTAATATTGCAATTGGGGTTGTATTGCGTAACGGAGCAATTGGTAATTCGCTCACGCTCCTATCGTCGGGTGTACCCCGTCCATTTCGATCGTTCCTAACAGAGACGACGTTCTCATTTGTATTCCATTCGACTGGAACACGGTGTACCAGGCCGGAGAAGTCGTATAACCCGTTCGTAGCGCGCCAAGACTACGCGGTTGAGACGCGATCTATTCGTACGCGGCTGAAAAATTCTGGCTGGCACAACGCACGATGCCCGGCGTTCGCGGAACTCTTGAAATTATTTCGTCGCTCTGCGCAATCATCGATTCGATTTCAATTCGCGCATCCAAAATCCGGTCAAGTTTCTCAGGTATTTCGGACCCGTCCCGAACTTTTGTGTTTCTAAACCGCGCGTCCCTCGTTATTCCGTCGATCGATGCGACGACCCACGGGTATCCCCCTCCTCCTTCCGCGCGGTCCATTACGAAAAGCCTTTGCGGCATCTCCAAACCGAATTGAAGTGTAGGAGGAGTAATTTCGAGGCACGAGAGCCGTCTCCGGCCCACTACGCGAAAGACCGCGACGAGTACCATCCTTCCGGGTATAATTATACACCTTTCGAAACTTTGATCGATCTCGCACCGCCTGAAAATTTGGAAGCGCGGGTATAAACTTTTTTCCCCGGCGTCGGAATTCGCGATAATTGGATTCGCCGGGCGGGCAGCGGCTACTCTACGGTCGAGCGGCTATTGGCCCCCGGCCATCGTTCGTAGTCGGCGAAGTGCATCGGTGCATTTCGCTCTCCGTAGGCTCGGAAGAGCGGAGCTTTCGGTGCCAACGCGTTTGCCAATACGGTGGACGAATATAGCCGCCGCGCGGAAGTGCGGTCACTCCGCATGCCCGGTATCGCGACCCTCGTCGCGTCGATGGAACCAGAGACGACGGCGCGCTTCGAATATTGGTGAGAGAGAGAGATCGGCGTCTCGATATCCCGCTTCTTTTCTGAAATATGTAATCCGGTTCGCTCGTCCCACCAGGTCGCGCGTCGTGAGGTAGTCCGCTCTGCACGCTCGCAATTCTACCTCGCTAATTGAATTCCATCCATTCCCTCCGCCACGCGCGGGAGACGTACCCTGCCGCGGGACACTCGTGTCGGAATTCATAAGAAGATATACGTATGCGACGACCGAGTTTGTCGCGCATTCTATATATTCGTGCCTTTCTTTTTTTTTTGTATAAAAATATCCCACTTTTTTATACGCCATCGGGCTATCATTTTTATTTCAATCAGACGTCAGTTTTGTAGATTTAAAAAAAGGACGAAGCGTACTTTCAATAGTTCGTTGCAGTATAAACTCGTAAAGCCCTGCGACGTATCAACGAGAGATTGGGTAAATTTTACCGTATACACTGATGTTTATACTGCAGCGAACTGTAAAAAGCACGTTGTGGTCTATTAAAAACTTGAGCGTTTCACTTCGAGGAGCCCTGTTACTGGGATAACCGTAAAAATTTATGGATTTTCCCATGATTTTTTTACTCATCCTTTTTCTCCGTGTACGAACGTCGTGACGATCATACAAATCTATCTGTGGATCCATCGGCCCCCCTTCACCGTTGGTTGCACGCGTACAGCCGAGCGAAACTCTCGTACATACACGCGTATATTATCGTTTAGGTACCCCGAATCCCTCGGGGGACGGGACCCGACCTTTAAGGCGCTCTTCCGTCATCGCTGCGCAACGCTTCAGTGCGTTCTCCGTATTCCTCTTCAAGCTTCCCCCAGTATCGTCTCTTTCTCTCGCCGCGGATCGATCGCGCGCGCATTCTAACAGCCCCCTGGAACCAGGCCTACGCGTCATCGAAGCATCGTCCGCGTTTCCACGACGCGTAGCGCTTCTCCGACGATTTCCCTCCTCGCGAGTTCGACCCGTCCGATCGCGGGGGCGCGCGCGTGCTCGAGGGCGCCCCGTCATCTCGGCACCTACCCCAGACGACACAAGCCAGAAAGACGGTCTTTTGGTCATCCGTAGACAGTCTGATGTCTCACCTTTTGATAACTCTGACCTCTAGTTAATCAACAGTGATCTTTTGCAGGCACAACACGCGAAATCAGAGTTGACGAAAAGCGAGACATCCACCTGCCCACGGATGACTTCAAGATGACTTTTCGGATCGTGCAATCCGGGACGTATTATAACTCGCGTCGCATCGCGCGGCGGGAGGGTTTGTTCGATCCACCGCGTCGATGCGTCGCCACGCCTCGCGTCGTTCACAGGGCGCAACTCTTAACCTCCCTTCTCCGCGGAGCGGTCTCCGCGACCCTTGGAACCGCGCGGCGTTCGCCGGTGTAACCTATCCGGCCGACCGCTCGCTGCCGATAGTCACCACGTCGATACCGCGCGGGTCGGGTCGACGCGATGGCAGGTGCACCCACGTCCGAATTGCTCTCCGTTCTCTCGAAACGGGACGAGGCGATCGCGCGATCGGAGCGAGACGACGCCCCAGCCGCGATACTTTGAGGGAAATGACGCTCCTCTCGCCGGTGCGGCGCGTGTACTCGCGGAGGGAACCGCGAGCGTAGCCGCGACTTGCTCCGCGCTCAACGAATTCGATCGCGCGAACGAGGAACCCTTCGACTTCTCTCCCGCGGGGTACACTCGCCGCCCGAGTTATCGGTGATCGCTCCGAAGGGAGAGGGACGAAAATTAGTGAACGCGTGGACAGAATGACGGCAGCCACTGGCGGCAAGCGGATCGTCCACCTTGGAGCGTGCAGGGAGTACGACGACGACGGTAACTTTTTTCGCGCGCGCGAAAAGCCGGTTCCCGCGTGAAATATCTTCCCCGCGCGTCGTCGCACGCCCGAGTCTCTCGAACTTGACCTCCCGGATAGACTTGTACGATCGTCACGACGTTCGTACGAGATACGATGATTGATTGTTCTAAAATTTACGTTTAAACAAAATTGTCGCATGAGTTTAGAAAAACGATTGTTCTTCAAGAAATTGTTCAATTTACATTATAAAGTGGCTCAAATTAATTCCGCACTGTTTATCGGAGCAACGTATTTGCCAAAAATTGTGTATATATTGAGTAACCCTGACGAAGGAGAACTACAGAGAGTGCAAAAATGTAATACCACACGTGTAGTTTACTGTAATCTCTTGCAGTTCACTGCAGAATATTACAGTGAGCTACAAGTGCGGTGCATATGTGAGTTACGGTAAACTACAGAAGATTACTACAATAACTGCACACGTGTGGTACTTTGGAACTGCAGTTTTGGGCGCGCTTATCATTTTATCTACATTAGTTTGAAATCATTTAATGGCACAATAGGCTCGCTCAATGATGATTCATTGAGCGCACAACCTTGATGCATCAGATGACCTGACATTACACTGAGTTGCTGTACAATCAACGTACACTTGTCTATCTGGGCTCTTTCGCGATCGTCGACGTCGAATGTTCGAAAGGATACGAGATGCGAGCCCGGATAATGATTAGAGATCGCACCGCGTTTTTTTTTTATCGTCGGACAGGGTATGCCGTATAATGATTCGTCGCACGATTTCGCCGCGTCGTACGACTTTGTCGGGCGGCACATTAACGGCGACCTACATATCAACGTCGGCGATACCTACGTACATATGTACGTACCGTGCGTCAGCGCGGAGCGTTCGAACGGAGAAAGGGGGCCTCGTACGACGCTCCGAGTCACTTTCAAGTCTCCGTCCTTCGCCGATTTCAGAGTACCGATGATTAACCGACCTTTTCGAGGCGCGATAGCGCATTTCAGGGACGATAAGTTCTAACGGAAACGTCGATGAACTCTGATCTGGGGTGGAATTTTGTATTGATAGAATTCTTATAATCGCTGTCATATTGCGCATATTTTTTTGTCAAGTATAACAAAAGACGCGCAGCGACAGCGACTATGGAATTCGGTCTCTAAATAAAACAAATATTCATTTTTCAAAATTCAATTTGCACTCTGCACACATATTCGATATCGCACGAGAAAGAAAATATCCGAAAAAATAATTATTTACCGAGTTCTAAATGCGTTTTTTTCTCGCTACAACATCGTGACGTCATCGAAACTCGAGAGAGACGCACTTATGCTAAGTTACGAGTGCGAGAGAGATAGACTCACAGCACACGATGACGTAGCTGCATCTCAAAATATCGTTTTCGAGCTCAGATAAGGCCGAAAATGAAAAATGAAGAAACACAGTGTTAATAATTTTGCCCACATCTTTCGAATCTACGACAAAAAAAAATTGCTTAAGAACCAAGTTCTATAATTTCTATCGTTACGCATATTTTTCCAAGTATAACAAAACATGCGCAGCGATAGCGACTATGGAATCCCACTCCTGTACGCGTCGAATACCGTCATTTTCGAGCGAGGAAGCGCGCTCTCCATTTTCTTCCGCGCTGACGACGTGCGAAATTACCCTGGATCTCGTTGAAACGATTCCGGTTTCTTCGTTTCAGAGCCGCCCGTTGCTAGATTTGCGTCGAGGAGGAAGAGCGTCTTCGCGGAGACTTACAATCCTGAGGAGGATGAAGAGGAAGAAGGGATCAAGGTACGTTTACCGCGTGGAAGAGATGCGGCGAGATACCGCGGCACCGTGAGAGCAAACTTCCGAATTGACGATACATGCGGTTCAATCTCACCGCACGCGCGCACCCACGCACCCTCGCGCGGACTCGTACCGTTAGCCATCGCCCGTTCGCTTTGCGGTTCGACCCAGCGTCTCCCACCTTTTTTTCCTACAATCTCCGAATCGATAACGACGCTCGCTGGAGAAGCGTTACCCTCTGCGCGTCGGATCCGCTCGACGATTGGCGAGGTCCATCTGATCGCGCGAACGGATCGATTAATTCGGCCAGCCTGAATTGTGCACCGTTGCGCGACGGTCAGTTGCAGATATTTCTACGAGAGTTAACGCGTCCTCGTTCCAAGTGGCTCGTTGGTTGGCCACGATGGGGGATCGTCATCGGACGGGGCATTCGACGTTGACGACTTCTAGTAGTCGTCGTCGATGCGCGCGTCAGGCTCCACAGATATGTTCCTATAATTCCTGTTTTCTGTTTAAACCCCTAAAAGTCTCTTACAACTTATAGAATACAGTACATTCGAGTTTAGATGCGGAAAATCGGACAGCTAAGAAAATGAAAAATTAGTCAAAAGATGTGCAACGATCTTACAAAAATGCTGTTCATGTTCCAAAAGCAGTGAAAAAGAAAAAGACATTACAAGGACATTAGGAGATGTTTAGTGGTTTAGAAAGACTGCGGAATATTTCCCCAAAACGGCTTTATCCCTGCACTGTGAAGCCTGTAACATAACATTTTTTTCTAACTCGAATACCCCTTTTAATTTAAACTGATTCAATTTCATTTAAAACTCGTACGAATACCCGCGCAACCCGCTCGACGTCGTTCGCGTGCCGCTTTTTTAAAAGAGACGCAAACAATTGCCCTCGATCCTCGTCGGAGCAAACGTCGAAGCATTTCACGTGCTCACCCTCGGGTACAGTTTCACCGCGAGACGGAATCGTGCGAAATTAGATATATCGCAGGGCGGTCTCCGGTCGCGGAGCAAGTATACGCGATGGAAATAGGAAGCAGCTAACTGGGAAGAGAAGGAGGAGGATGAGATGTGATGTCAGAGAGAGAGAGAGAGAGATAGGACTTCTCCGGTCTTATTGATTTTTCAGGAGTACCTCGGCACTCTTTCCTCTCTCGAGCCACCTCTCTATATCCTCATTTGGAGAACAAGCGCGACGCCGGAGTGGGCGGTGATCAAACATCGGGGAGTCCGTTGTCGAGCATCGATACTTTTATCTCCCTCCTCGCCCCGGTTGTCACACCGCGAGCCCTCCTACGCGTGCCACCTGATCACTTTCTCTCTCTCTTTGTACCTTTCTCCTTCTTCTTCGATAGACTACCCGCTCTCTCTTTTCTCCCTTTCTCAACGCTCTCTTCCGACGGTGGAGCGATACGACAGCACGAAGTTAAAGCCGTAATGTTAACGACGAATTAGCAGTCGAATCGACGCGATAGCATCGTCGTACGTACTCCAAGTATTCGGTTTCCGTGCCCGCGATATCCCGCCGCGGACTTTTCTTTTCAATTTAAAGACTCTCCCTCGACCGTGATATTCGGCGTCGTTGTTTATCTCGTTACGATCGTCGCGACAACGAAGAGGGAGGCGAATATCGACACCCCTCTCGCAGGGCTACTCGTCGTCAACGCTGCCTCGTTTCGAGAAAGGCTTTTGGCATAAAAGTGCCACTCTTTATTTTCCGACGACATTTATCTCGATTCTTCGTCTCGATGGAATTTAATCAAACAAGTACGCGGTTTTCGGAGTTTATTGGTAGTGGCAGAGGGTGCACAGCGACTAAAAGGGTTGCTTCGGTTACGTTGAAGCTCAGCTCGTGGAAGCTCTACCGGCGCCGAGGGAGAGATTTGCTTTGCTCGGCGGCGCGTGCGACTGGCCTTTGTGACGTCGGTCCTCGAGTTAGCACGTGTTCCCGGACACCCCCGCGTACTTACCGTTGTAGCGCGCGGGCTAACATAGAGTACGCGAGGTGCGTAAAATATTCTCGACACCCCGGGAGTCCTCCTCCCGAGATTTACTATGAAAATAGTCTCCGATTTTAACAGGCGCCCGTTATTCCGTCGATACGTATGTAATGTATCAACGTATCTTGGTCGAACGAATCGCCCTCGAGTCGAATGGACCGATCGCGATTCGTAGGAAGTATCTGAATCGGAAACACTTCGTCAATAGGAGAAATCTCTGTCGATTTTTGCAGATGGTGCACCCGAAGAGCGACGAGCAGCGGCAGAGGCTCAGCGAGAGCGTCAAAACTATACTCCTCTTCCGCGCACTGGACAAGGTTGGTTTGCACATTTGGAAACATACATACGAGAGCGAAGAAGAGACGTTGATTTCGCTCGAGACGAAAACGAATCGAAATCACCGTCACCTCGTTTGAGCGCGCGCGCCAAAGCGATAAGCCGCGCGGAAAGTCATTTGTCTGAAATTCTGAGACGACGCTCGTCTCGCGTGATTCTCGTTCCAGGAACAAATGGCCGACGTACTCGACGCGATGTTCGAAAAATCCGTGGAGCCCGGAGAGTTCATCATCCGGCAAGGCGACGACGGCGACAACTTCTACGTCATTGAGAAGTAATTGTTCATCTTATACGTAATTTTTCTATTAAGAGTGGCACCTGGTGCGAGCGCAAGCGGTTCGTCGAATCGGTAACGCATATATCGGGAGCGGAGAGAGAGAGATCGCATCGCGGTTACGTACGCGTCGTTATATTATATACACGAGAAAAACGTCGCGGCCACGAAGATTGGTCGGCGGTGTACTTACGCCCGGGCGAAAAGGGTTTCCCGGCAAAGGCTAGGGAGATATTATCACTTGTCGAGATTTAGCGAACGCGCGAATTAAACGTACGCTCCCCCGCGTCCTTTTTCAGGGGAAAGTTCGAGGTGTACGTGAAAGATCCAGACGGCACGGATATACCGATTCACACGTACGACAATAGCGGAGCTTTCGGCGAGCTCGCTCTACTCTACAACATGCCACGCGCCGCCAGCATCAAAGCCGTTACGCCGGGCACCCTGTGGGCCATGGACAGACAGACTTTCCGTCGAATCCTCCTGAAATCCGCTTACAAGAAGCGCAAGATGTACGAGGATCTCATCAACAAGGTCCCCATGCTGAAATCGCTCGAAGTGAGTGCTCCTTTGTATCTTGCTCTTGTGTTTGCGTATTTCGTTAAGCGCTTATATTGTATCATTTACTTCCACTTAGCATACTTTACTTTGTTTGTTTCATCCGTATTAGTTATATTGTAAACTTTTATTTACCGTATTTTGTTAGTCTAGGCCGTTCTGTTATCTATTATTTTACTTTGTTATTTACTTTATCTCTTTCCACTCGTTCGCTCTCTCAGTTGCTCTCTTTGTAATTTGTTGCTTTCTCTGTAATTCATTTGTCCTGACTGTTTGCGTGCTCTCAGAGGGCCTCCCCGGCCCTAGAGCAAATAAATATGCTTCTCCTTCTTCTTCTCGTCGAGAACGCGCGCTTCCGGATAATCGCGCTTCGCGTGGTCGCGCGAACCCTTGTGAAACTCTGTGCTCGCGTTTACAGGCGTACGAACGCATGAATCTGGCGGACGCTCTGGCGCCGAAACACTTTTCGGACGGTCAGCAAATCATCAGACAAGGGGACATCGCCGACGGGATGTACTTCGTGGAAGACGGTGTCGTCAGAATCACGATACTCGGCGATAACGGCCGCGAAGTCGAGGTAACGATCGCGTTGCGCTCCCGATTTTCGATCGCGGGGCAGGAGCTAATTCCGCGAATTGCGCCCTTCTAAATCCTCGGCAATTCTCTTCGCAGATCAATCGCGTTCCCGCGGGCGGATACCTCGGCGAGTTGGCTTTGGTCACGCACAAGCCGCGCGCCGCGTCGGCTTACGCCGTGGGAAACGTTAAACTGGCATGTGAGTAGAGCGAAAGAGCGCGATTATGCTTACAATCGCGGGACCGTTTCGAGACTCGCGTCCGCGCGTTCCGGGAGAGGCGACGTCGTCGACACGGGAACGTTGGACGATCCGCGCTCATACCTGATGTTTGTATGACTTCAGTTTTGGACGTCGAGGCTTTCGAGCGCCTGCTGGGACCGTGCATGGAGCTGATGAAGCGCAGCATCGACGACTACGAGGATCAGCTGGTCAAGATCTTCGGCAGCAAAACGGACATCTCCGACATTCGATGAACGGTAAAAGGGTAGCAAACTTTGCGCCGCTGTGCTATAAATTTGGACTGTACGACGGCGTTTAACAATCGTAAACTCCTACCACCCGCTTGTGAACCTCGTTCGCGTGTTTTAAGTTCCTCCCGAAGACGGTGTTCGCGCGTCGATGAACCGTGCGCGCGACGACCGCGGCCACGCGCGTCACCGCGCGCCACGCGCCGAAGAGAATCTCCATCGTCGGCGGCAATATTTGTTATTACGCGACGCCGAGCGCGGAAGAGCTACGTCGCGACGCGTGACACGCGAATCGCCGAGCGCGAGGATTCGTTATCGCTCGAGAGGAAGAACTCGCGCGCGAGGCCGATGAACGTTACCGCCCGTTTCTCTGCTCCTCGGTGTCTGCGTGTCGTCGGGAGAAGGGCGAGTAAGGACGGATCATCGATCTCTCTCTTTCTCTCTTCCCCCGAAATTATCTTATCCTTCGGTTCACCTCTTTCGTCCTGGCAATTTTCACGCAATCGTTCGACCCCATGGGAAGCAAAGGCGAAAGAAAGACCTTCTCGACGTTCGAGAATACTTCCACGCGAGAACTACGGTTTCCAAGAAGTCACGGAGAAACGCCCTTACGCGAATTACAGTAAACTACATTTTCGGGTGGACGCGAGACACGCGCGCTTCCTGCAGACCGCGGGCACTGAAAATTATCGCGAGATGAAAGTATCAATCCCACGCGAAACTACGCGGTTGAGATGGTTTCGAAGCGAGAAACGGAGGTGCGTTTATCGAGGTGTTTCACGTGGATGGGTGATCATCGGGGAGGAAATCGCTAAACGCGTAGCCCGCGAGCGAGGTTCGAAGCCTTCGCATTATCGTTCTTTATTGAGACACATCGATGTGTGTGTTACGCTGATTGCGTTTTCCCAAAGATGGTCTCACCTGGTATTTTTAAGGCCATGCCTGTTTTATTTATCGCGCATCGTACGACGCACAGCGTGATTTGTCGTTCGAAGCGCTGGAAGTTATCGCAATTTTTACGTTTCTCATCGAGTGCACTTGCGGTTACTCGTCGATCGCGTGCAAACAAACCGGCGAGATTATCGCTTACGTCGATCGTTTGCTAAAATTATTGCCAAGAAATCAAAATTTTCAATGACGCGACACCGTTCGAGTTTCAATAACGATCGATATGTCGTTCGTTCTTTCGCTTCCGGCGAAGCCTACACTCGATTGACGCGACGCTTCGGTATTTCTCACTCATCCGATATGCACCAGCTTCGTCCATGGTTGCGTGCCGTTTTCAACAGTCGAAATTGGTACGCCGACTTGTGTGCTTTTAACAAAACGTGGTGCTCTGCTCGTATTCCTTTTTTTTCAACGTTTTACGTCCTCCTTCTACAACGTGGCGTCGACTTCGTCGTCGTTCTTTACGGCAGCGGCGAATCCTCGCGCTCGTTATTGCTCGGGACCTCTCAAATTATCGAAAGTTTGACGTAATGTAGATCTAGAGAATAAGGATCGCCAAGTTTTTCTTTTCACTTTACTCTCGGGAACAGTCGCGTCGAAAGCCCGGAAGCTAGCGATTGCGTCGAATGATGAGCTAACACGGCGACTAGGGTAACGACGAACGGTAAATCTTTTTCTAAAGTCGGCGTCAGATCCCGCCTCGACGCCGTTTGGCTCGTTTGGCGGTAGGTATTAGGTGGAGCAGTCCGGGGAGGCATAAATATTTAACGACTTTCAAAGTGTGCGCGCGAATTTGTAAACGTTTCTCTGTGTGATTGTGAGTGCGTAAGAACGGAGAAAGTGACAAGGACAGAATGCGTAGGTTCGTAGGTGCAAATAATGGCGATGGAACTCCCGTAAGACTTTCCGGATATTATTTATCCTGTTCTCGACGAGTCCATCGCTTTTGCTCCAAGTGAAGAATATATCAGAGTTCTTTGAGAACTCCGTTATAAAACGGACCAAGTTCGAGAACATACCGTGCTCTCTTTCTACCAAAAAAGGCGCTGTTTTCATGTGCGAAGGCGATAAAGATATCATTTCCATTCAGTTGATAGCAAAATTGTTATCGCTTGAGAAGATTTAATCGAGGTTTCCCGATTCTATAATTATAACCGACTAAGGCTTTCTCTTATTATCGTAAACGCGCAGACATTTGTTTCAGTATTCACTTCAGTTTATGTTAACAGAGTCCCTGCTATTCGTCTATGGAACGTTAAGTAGTCCTCTCTGAAATTATGTGCGTAGGTACACATAAGAGAGAAAAGAGAAAGAGAGAGAGCAAAAGAAAAGGGAGAGGAAGAACACGTGCGTGCTTGCATGTTTGGTATAACGAGTGAATTAATGTAATAGTCGTAGTATTCCTTTTCGTTTGGACGCGCTAGTTCAGCCGCAAAGCGGAGTAGTTTTTACGGGACACTTCTTCGGTATCGGTTCCGTCGATACTGCACCAAGTCAATTTTACTGATTAGTCGTAGTAAGAGGCGCGGAGAGGGGAAAGGGGGAGTTTATTTTACACCGACGAGAGAGACAAACGAAAATCAAATAACCGATAAGATTCAGACCGAGCCAGATGACGAGAAGGTGCCATTATTTTATCGGCGGAATTTAATATCCTTCGTTTCTTCCACTCTCGGAAAACTGTGCAAGGATCGATATCGAACGCTATCTGGAGAATCTCCACGTACTTTCCGCATTCGTTCTCCATAAGTAAAACTGGCTTCGAATTTTCGAACGACGTATAGTCGGTTTCTATTTTTCGTTTCCCTTTCAGTTTTTTAACATTAAGGATATTCGTGTTTAGATAAATGAGTATTAAATGCAAAGAGAATTACGCGAGAGGGGGGGGGGGGGAGAGTCGTATCATACATATGCAATCGTTGTTTACAGTGACGGAAGAAACGTGAGAAAGACAACTCCTGTGAACCCTTTTAAGTGTGTCGTAAGGTATCGTATATTCTCTGCGCAGCCAGACATTCTTCCGCCCGGACACTGTGACGAGATGCGTCGGAAAAGCGTTACAGACGTGGCAGTAATAACTCTCGGATGCGTACCTCGTCAATGTAAATTTACTAGTTCATCGGGGAAATGTCGACGGCTCGTTAAATCGCGCTGCCATGAGTCGCGAACAATTACGGTACGATCGGACAATTCTTAGAATCGTCGCGCGAGAAACGACTAGAGCGTCTTCCAGCACTTTCGAGAACTTTGCGTTAGAGCATGACGAACGATTGACTTCCAATGTCAGGGCCGCGATATTGAAGAAAATTAATGTTTCACCGATCGATCTACGCCTCTTTGGAGCATCTCGATTTCGTCGCATGACGGAACGGTTTAACGATCGCGCGGATTCTCCATCTCTAGATAAATGTAATTTATAAGAGATAAGTGAATTGAAGGATAGTATTTAAACAAACGGCCACCCACCTCCGACTTTATCCCTACCTAGAGTAAACATATTATGACGCACCGCCAGCAAACAATTGCACAATCACCGCACAAGGTACTTAAGCGTGCTTTCGTTTCCTAACAAAAATGAGACAAGAATTGCATCGCGATAGGCGCGTTATTGTGCGTACAACTAGAACGACGCGCGAAATACGGGCGAACGTTAATAGTAACCAATGTACTCGGTTGCAGCTGGTCTGATCGAGTATTGCCATATTATTGATTCGTTGACACTAAGCAATGACGGCGAAAGTTGGTGAAATGTTTGAACGGATATTTGTGTGTATTCGGCGTCGCAGCATTCGCGCGGAAGCACTATCAGATCATACGTTAAGTTGGCTATATAAATTATGCAAGTATTTATTATAAACAAGAAAGAATCTACCGTATAAGTGACGATATCACTGATTAATGCCGCTGCTCGAATATGTCTCGCGCTCGTATGTGTACACACATCCTCCTCATATTCTTTATTCACCTTTCAAGATCTTGTCGTTTTTCTCCTTTCTTTATTTATCAAGGATGGCATTTGTCGATTTTGTGTTTTAGCATTCGCGACAAGAGCGCGGCCCTATTCGAAAGGCGAGCGATAACAAGCATGTGACATAGATAGTATAATAAAAATTAATATATAATAAATGTACGATCCTCAATGTCTATGACTGCGAAATTGTAAGCATTTTTTGTTTAATGTTTTTCAACTATTATCAAATACATACAAACACATTCTTGAAATCACGAGATTATACGTCAACTTTATTATGCGGACCGTACAAATAACGAGCTCTAGCTATCAATAGAGCCATATCCCCCTATGCATCCCTACATACCTATACCTGCGTACTACGTACGTATCGTATATGTATAGAGGTCGTGCAAGCACGAGTGAACGCCGAATAATCCGGGTGAATGCATGAGAACTTATCCATCGCACACTCGACACGCGTATCTATGTCACCCATCCTGAAAATCACCTGGTGTGTACATATAAAGCTGTATACCATGCAAATTCACAATAAAGAGTACTTATACCTATTTAAAATACATCTTGTTTTTCCCCTAATTGTAACTTCGATGTTCTATGAGAGTAGAGAATGGTATAAGTCGAATTCGAGCGACCAACTCTAGTATCAAGTTCCCCGGATGTTCGGCTCAGTTCTCGGGTCTCAAATGCAAAAGTGATGCCGAACATCGACAGAGGTATCCGGAACATAGAAAGACAGAGCTGGTATTCGTCTTTACATTTTAATCTGATCTATTATACTTACCACTGGCCACTGGCACTGGAAAGGTATTCCACGAGGGAGAAACTTGAGGAAGGACAGTTGTTGGACGGGTTAAGACAATAATGAGAATTGCGATAGGTAAAAATGTATTTATTAAATAATTTCATATATGGTACAAATATTTTCAATGGTGTCGACCGTATCAGGGCGAAATAGAACGTAGAGTAATAAAATATATTTCAGGATAACTAACGTATAAGGTATATACAACGTGAAAATGCAAGGTAGACACTCGGGTGTTGTAGTTCCATAGGTGCGGGGGGAAACAAGTCTCAAGCAATCTCTAATTTCTTTACGCTTACTCACGACATAAACTCGTGGTCTAAAAATTGAGCCGGGTGTCAGGGATATAGAATGACCGAGTTGGTATGCGGAATCTGGGAGACCAATTCGGTTATAATGTTCTCTTGATACCCTGCACTTTGCGATAAAAAATGACAAAGTACCTATGTAGAATTACTTACATTGAAAAATAAGCACGGACTGTACAGGCCGTGAAACCAACGACGTGACATACATTGGTACTCCTCTCTCCTTCCATTTATTATCCGTCAAATCTCATTATTAAAAATATAACGTCACAATTGTATCGTAAAATATAGTATAATCTTAAAAATATAACTAATCTCAATATGTCTTCTAACTACGAAATGCAGAGTATACGGAGCAGGTGTCCCTAGGCGGTAATAGGTATAATGTTATAATAGTTTGTACAGGGAGAGCAGGACGATTAATTATAGCACTAAAGCGAAAATGTGGAACGATCAAATTTAAGATCTACCTAGGCCACTCAGTTCTTGAATCTCGCATGATACGCATTCGCCATGCGAGGTTCAAGGATAAGATCAATGATGTAACGGCTTGATCGCGCGATTTTTTGACCTCTGGCAGTTGGGAAGAAATTTATTGAATGAGAAAGAATATAGCACCGGCGCGAAACTTACATTTGCAAAGAGCTATACGATATATTAATCCTAAGGTAATCCGTAAGCGTAAGCTCCAGTCTCGATTTTCGCGTCTAGTATCGGTAACGATAGATTTTGTCCCAAAGAAACGGTTCCCATACTCTGCAAGGTAATTACAATCAATGTCCGAAAATGTTAATCGAAATTAACGAGAGAGAAACGTACGATCGAACGTCCGATGTACGGTTATACACGTACGCTAGCTAGAATCTCGTCTTTTTAATTAAAAATCGTATAACTTAATTTCCGTTCGAGCTACATATTATCTTTGGTCGATGCTCAGTAAAATTCGCTCTAAAATGATCGTTCGACGAAGTGGATTCCAAAACAGAGGACATTTGAGTACTCGGAAATGAATCATTTCCTTCTTACACGGGTATCACAGATTCAAATAAGATAAAGAAAGTAAAAGTGACGATCAATCGTAAAAGATTGCACGCGTAAATGGACGAGTACGCGTTACTCGAAATTCGTCTTACCTACAAAGTGCTTACGGTAACAGCAATCGTTCTAAATTCGAGAAGAATCGATCGCCCCCATCGATACGCGGGGTCGCGAGGACTCACCCCGTTCCGATTCTCACCTGCTCAAATATACCCGATAGGTCTAAAATGTTAGTCGCGTACGCGAACGAGAGATAAAATAACGCATTCGTCGAGCGTCGGCAATTGCAAAGTTCCCCGCGACTTTTACCTCGCGATTCATAGCGGAGTCTTCTCCGTCTCGCGTCACACTCATCGACAACGCGCGACGCGTTAAAATCTCATTTCAACATACGATATACAGCGCGTCGCTCCTACGTCGTCACGGTGAGCTGTCGAGTGTCGTTCGCTCCGAGAAGTTCCTCGTCGGCGGAAAGCAGTACGTCCGATTCCGACTCGTCGCGTTTATCCTTCCGTATGCGCCTATATCGTATTTTAAAGCGCTGCAAGAGGGACGGATCTTTAGCTGCACTTATGTGTCTCGACTTTCGCATTAGGAAGTTATCGGTCACCCAGAACATTAGGGCCTGCAATCAGAGCGTAGTGGAGGAAGATGATTCGTTGAAAACATTAAGACGATGTTCGCAATCGAACACAAGCTGGAGTAGAACCCAAAGTGTGACGAGTGTGTCGAGACTGCTCGAATGAAAAAGCGTAACCGCGACGTTTAAAATTAAGACATATATACTCAATTCGAAAAGAAAGAAATGAAAAGAGTTAACTTTGCTATCACACGATCTATGCGTGCAGCGAGATTAAACGGACGACACTCGCACACCCGGGGTTCTATGACATTCGTTGTTCGTCGCCCCTAATACTGGTACGAGTCGATATTGAGACGCGTGAGTAACGGCCCCTGGCTCTTGCTACTTACATTAACAAAAAATGGTACGATCAGCATCACAACGGCGAGCTCTATCCGCGGATTAGTGATGGGCGCGAGTACGAGGTCTTTCACCTTGTCCCAAAAATTTAGCTGCATCAGCAACGTGATGCTTATCTTAACGATTATCATTAGCATTACGTATAAAACGCATTGCGCCAACCACGCGTTGATGCACGGTGGTTTACCTGTGTCGTAACAAGAGAAGAGAATCAAGAGCGTTTCAAATATCACCATTGTTAATCCGAGTCGCGTTGCTCGTGGGTAACGTAAACCGTGCACGATAGCAGCTGTCGCGATATGAATGCATCGCGAATGGAAGAATTGACATTTATCGGATAAATCGCCCGACAAAGCATCGACATACCGTATTCGCCAAAGTCAATGGCTTCCCAATGTTTGGTACGAGCCAAGTACTGCGACAGTCTAATACCTAGCCACAAAATGAGTAGGCCAACCGACGAGTCGAGGAGGAAGTTGATTACGTACCTGAAGGAAATGGAACCTCGGTACAAGCGAGCTCGGGTGAACCGAATTGTCAGTTTTAAAGCGAGTCGCAGTTTGCGCGGTTAACGAAAGACGTGGCTAAGCTTACCAGGTGCAGGGATCTCCCTGAAAATGGCTGGCCAGGTAGACGTTCGCCATATGAATAACGAGCGCTCCGAGGCCCTGCTTGCTCGTGTCGTAGAACCATATCAGCCACGGTCTACGCTCGTACTTTGGTTCGCAAAATCTCTTCACTGAAACGTCGAGACATTCGAGGGTAGAAATTAATTCCCGCTCACTCGTCGATCATTCGAGTTGCGCCAACGGTTTAGGCTCGAAACGAAGACCCTTTTCGTAAAAACCCAACTAAGCTGCATTCGATAGCATCGCGCGTACGGCTAAATGCCTATCGATATAACACAATGTGAAAGTTCGAACGTCGATGGAACCACTGGCATAACCTACGAGGATTCGTTATCGCGTAGTGGTGGTAACTTACGAATAAGGCACGTAAAGGCGAGCCCGGCGAGAAGAACCTGGAGGAACCATCCAAACATATTCGTAAGGGCATCCTTGCTACAGTGAACGTCCTGCGAGAGTTCCAGCATCCTCGTCGAAACGTTCGACATCTTCGAGCACTCGGAGTAGGCTGGTTAGTTCGTCGGAGGGCTCCGAAAAAAAAATAAAAATACCGTTCCACACTCACATCGCGCGACATCGATTCACTGCTTCGAATAGATTCATCGGCGTCTCGTTAAAACTCTTTTTCGCCGCGGAAACACGACCGAAGCTCGAGCATCGAACTCGATTTACGTCGTCGTCCTGCGCTTTCGCTCCTCGGACGGATCGAGAGAGCGGTGGCGCCTCCACCCGTCCCGCCCGCTCCGTTTTCTCTCTCTTTCTCTCTCTCGAAGTGAAAATAAAATTGATTCCAGCGAGAAAGCACAGAGATGCTTCCACCGCGACTGCGGTCCGTGTAACGCGCGCGACGATGCGATCGAGAATCGGCTGCAAATAATCGAAGGTGCGCTTCGAAACGTCCATCGCGAAGGCCGGTGTCAAACGTAGCAGCCGACAGTCTTACGTCGGAGGGATACCGGAATTTTTGCCTTTTGGAAAGATGTTTCCTCTGGATGCCAAGTGCCGCGTGGAAGGGCTGCGTCGGCAGAGTAATTGATGATATTCGCGTTAAAAAAATGTCCCGATAAGTAACAACCGAGAGATGGCTTCCGCTGCGGAACAACAGCAAACCACCCTGGAGTTCTACCAGGCGATGGCAGATTTTAAAAACATGTTTCCCCAGATGGACGATGACGTGATCGAGGTAACGAGATTAGAGTTACAAAAGTACGTAGCGACGTTACAACCGTGTCGGCTCGTTACGTCGAACGCGAGTTAATCGTCTGGAATAACGAAGGCGTCGATCATTCTTCCCCAGGCCGTTCTGAGATCGAATCAAGGAGCTGTGGACACGACGATCGATCAGCTGTTGACCATGAGCACGGATAACGAAAATGAAAAAATTCGCAGCGAATTGGAAGAAAACGAGGACCCTGACGATTTGAAACCCTCAAAAACTAAAGGCGGTAAATCGCTTTCGAGTACTCGCAAGTGGCAGCCACCCTTACTGGGACCCTTGCCGGACACCTTCTTGAGACTTCCGCAGCGGTCGGGTAAAGGAACGGATAGCCAAGATTCGGGATACGCGACGGAAAATTTAACGCTCGAGGATGAGCAAATCGCCATGTTTCTTCGAAACGAGGAGTTCATGGCGGAGCTTCGTTGGAACGAGGACTTTTTGTCTACGCTGGAAAGCGGTAAGGCGTTCTTTCGTCAAGCTGATCGGAGGAAAGCAATCGCGAGGCATACAACGCACGCGGCTTTCGCTTTCATTTCGCAGATACGAAGCTGCACGAGGCAGTTCGCGAAAAGTGCGGGAGCAAGGCGAGTCACGACGACGAGGACATGTTCAAAGAAAGATTGAGGAATATGGGAAAAGGTAAGCGGCGAAGGCACGAGCCCTCTTCCTTTCCACGACAAGTGCAGAGGTAACGTAATCGTGCAATTTCGCGTTGCAGTTTCCCGTCGCAAGTTTGCCCAACTCACGAAAGTGTTTACGCGCAGCAAGAAGCGCGGAGGCCGTCAGCTATTGCCACCCACCGCCTCGTGCGACGATCTGTTGGATCCCGAGGGATCGTCCCGACCTCGGAATTAAGGTGATGATCCCTGCCGTAGTAATCCTCTCCTCCCCCCTTTATCCGCGGTTACTCCTTCGTCGTTACGTCACGTTACGAATCGAATCAGCGTATTAGTCGTATTCGACAAATATACGCTCTAAACGCGCGTAAAGATAGCCATAGACATCGCGAAATCAAAAGCTTTCCTATGCAAATTTAATCGACGAGAGTGATACTCATTACGCCAGGCAATTTGGTCTCAATGCCAAAAGTCAAACGACTTCCTCGCAATTCGTATACGTACGGAAATCTGACCATTCGAGCGTAACAAATAGATCTTTGTAATTAAATTTGCGGGGTCGGATTCTATATTTATTCCTCCGATTACAACGTATGTGCGCGCTCGCGCCATATCAGTCTTCGTAATCAAATATTTATTGTACGCAATGATATAACGCGTCAGTCGCTGCGCGTGATTATTTCTCTAAACATTCCGCAATTAGGTTTTCGTTCCCGCTTACGAGGCTGTTGAGTACTTTTGAATCGCGGATACCGTGGACCCCGAACGACATTCCGCACGATGATTACATCGAATTTCCACGTGTGCCGGAACCTTTTGTCCTTCGAAATTTCGGAATACCGACATACATTCTAGTCGTTGCATCTAGTCATTAGCCATACGTATATCGGAACGATATTATCGAGATTGCCGAGATAGTAGAACTTAATTTATACATATACATACGGAGGATAAAAGCATATTATATAAAAATAAATTTACTAAAGTTTCGAAAGTGGAACATTTGTTGAACGCGTAAGTTCGCTGTAAACTATCCACCTTGTTATTTAAAGTTCGGTTTCATTGGAAGAGACGCGCAGAGAGAAAACGACTCAACTTTTCTTTTCGTCTTATTCCCACATCGTACGAAATATCGACGAGCTATTTACTCGGTTTCCTACCGAAAGACGCGCAACCGTACTTATTTATATACATACCATACGCAACGTCTGACCGGAACGCCACAGCGCATACATTCCCCTAGGATTCGATTCGCTATTCGTTTCGCGTAGCGCTGTCGGGTGCTACAGATCGGATTGCTTGAAGAATACTCTAGCACCGGAAAGGCTGTAGTACAATAACTGAAACTCCGCGCTCCTCTCCGCCAGGCGCTTCAACGTCAGCGCACCGGTTTGTTGCAGTTTCAAATCTTCGCGACAGTCGCGATTCTCGGCCGCCAGCCGTTCGGCATTTATTTGTCCGTCGACCGTTTTGAACCACTGCAATCCGTCCAATTCGGCGCTCTGATCCAGAAGCGCATTTATGTAGGCCAGTCCCATCGCGAAGCCGTCGTCGGTGAAGGCCGCGCCAGTCTTGTTCTTCTTGAATATCTTCTCTTTACTGGCCAGCGCGTTGTCGATAAAACTCAGCGTCAAAGGCGGCACGATCGCGTAGAATTGCTGCAAGTGGCAGGACTTGGAGTCTCGGAAGGCGGACGCGAAGACGTCCACCAAGAGCTTGAAGTACTGGATGCCTTCGGTGAAGTTGCGTACCAGATTGGAAATGTCGTCTTCCAATCGTTTCGCCGCGATTTGCGTGGCGACGGAGTAGTCGAGATCCTTGCACGTCGATTCGAACGACGTGGCGGAATCGATATCCGGTAGAAACGAGACCGCGTTGG
This sequence comes from Xiphydria camelus, assembly GCA_963678675.1. Classification (NCBI taxonomy): domain Eukaryota; kingdom Metazoa; phylum Arthropoda; class Insecta; order Hymenoptera; family Xiphydriidae; genus Xiphydria; species Xiphydria camelus. Next base: position 37,943,500 of record OY783192.1, read on the forward strand.
AGCTGGCGTGCAGGCCGCCGGATCGGATGAGGCGCACGTAACCCAGAGCGTTTCCGATCTGGGTGATCAGTTGACGAAATTGGTCCAGGTAACTCAAACCGTTCTCGGTCATGCCCAGCTTCCTGATCCCCTTTTGAAACTTCTCGGCCCTCTCGTAGGTATACGGCGTCGCCCCGTTCTCCCTCTGGTTCTTGACGAACCTGATGTCGCGCATGAGTCGCGACTTGATGTGCTCGTCGAATAAGAATTGCGAGAACGTGTGCAGCTTGACGCGAAGAAATTGGTAGACAAAGTTGACGGTCGTGTTCATTATCCCGGTGCCGTGCGTCCTTATCGAGTTTGCTATGTGTCGTATGCCGATCGTGTCGAGGTGCTTGTTGGCGCTCGTGCGCTCGACGAAAGTCTGAGTGTTGAGATTGTACAGATACTTGGACACGAACACGTGTATATTTCTCATAATTTCGAGCGCATCCACGCCCTGCTCCAAAGTTTGAGTGGGCAGGTGATTGCGAACGGCGTCCAATCCCAACTTGTAGTCGGCCAGTCGATGCATCGTGCCGTACGTTCGCCAATCGTGCAACGCGACCGTCGTGAGATTGTAGAAGGTGTCGTCCAGATAATGCTCGACGAAGCGCTTGGCGCATATCAGGTTACTCGCGACGGGCAGGGGCGGCGAGCGTACGATTCGGCTGCCATTTTTCACGCCAGTCTTAAACGGATCATCGTCGTCCAGCTTCATGTGAGCGTAAACGTGCAGTCTGAGGCTCGTCTCGATTTCGCGGCAAGCCGGCTCCAGCACGCATCTCCTCAGCAATTCCCTCTGCTCCGCGATCTTGGCGTCGGTCGTCTCGGAAGCGCTTTGCCGCGCGACGACGTTGTTAAACGCGTCCAAGAGATGAGCGATGTGGCCGATGTCCATGTTGCCGTCGGTGACCAGAGAGAGATACGCCGGTATCACGTTGCGATGGTGCAGCAAGACGGAGTAGTCGCAAACCTCCGCCACGCGATCGAACAGATCGGCCACGGTGTCGTAGTTGTCCAGGTAGAATCGGAGTTTCGTCACTTGGTCGTCTTTGAAGGAATCCGTCATCTGGCTGGCGGCCGCGAGGGCGCATCTAGCGATCAATCGCCGATCGGCGCTCGCCGGGCCGTTCAACAGTCGCATGCTCAATCCGATCAAGGAGAGCGCGTCCAATCCCTCCTTGCTGTAGCCCTTGTCCTTCCGAATCAAGCCCCTCCTGGCCGTTTCCAAGATGCACAGTATCCGATAGCACAGATACTGCAGCACCTGCGACTGACAGTTCACGATCGCCGGTCCCAAGGTGTAGAAAGTCGACTCGAGGGACTTCTGAACCTCCACGAGCCGACAGACCAGTTGTACCGTGCCGCGGCTCATCGGCCGCGACAGCGCCCCGTGGAGATTCGTAACGAACGACACGGTCTCGCCGATCTGCGACATAATGGTGAGAACTTGCACGAGCAAGGAGCGCTTCTTCTCCAGGCGCAAGTCCGCGAGCGCGACGTGCAGCACCCCCGTAGCCGCCGTCTTCTCGACGGCGGCTTGCCGCGCCATCGCGCTCCGCATCTCGCCGCACCACGCCATGCTCTCGCGTAGAAAATTGTTCATCGCCGCGGACAATTTCTGCGTTCTCGCTGCGAGGATCTTCTCGCCCACTTGCGGCCCGCAGACCGTGTTTCCGAATTCCCTCGGCAGACACTCGCCGAGAAATCGGGCGGGCACCCACACGACGCTGCCGGCCAGCGCGACCGCGTAGTGCCGCTTGTTCGTCTCGGAGATTCGTCTGGCTATTTTCTTGTCGACCGTGCCGAACAGCCTCGCCGTGACGACGAGACCGACGTTGATCCTGATCCAATTTTGATTAATCGCGGAGCAGTCGGCGGATTTCGACTCGACATCCGCGACCGTGTTCCTCAGATAAGTCGCCAGATGATCCCCCATGACGGAGCTCGCGTTCGCGTCCGTAGCTCCGTCGACGGCTCTCGAAAACAGCGTCTTGGTCAACAGTTGATTCCGCAAATCGGTGAGCAACGTCTCCAAGAGGGAGAGCTCTGAGGCGGAGACGTTGAATTGCTCCGGATTGTGACCGATCGAACGCACGTGTATTCTGTACTTGTCCCAGCGATCCAGGATCGAAGGATGGGCGGAAATAATTTCGTCCAGCGTGACGAGTATCGTGAACGAGTCGATCAGGTGTACGATCAAAACTGGAAGGTAAATGTCGTAGGGGCCGCTGGCCAAACTCGATAGCTGTCGAGCGGTCAGATGGATCACGCTGGAAACTCTGTTAACGTATACGGAGAGGTCCTGCAGGTCCGACAGCGGGATGCCGATAGCGCCGTCGTCCGCGGACGCTTCGCCGTGAGCGAAGATCTTGTCGTAAAACCCGACGGCTTCTGCCTTCAACAGTCTGATCTCCCTGCAGGTGCCGGCGACCGCCGCCAGTAACTTGGACAGCGTTTTGTTCTCCATTTCTACCAACGTCGGTATCCCGACGTCTTCGTTTACCTTGTAGACGAGCCGAATCGGTCCCTCGACTATGTGCTCCAACGACGACTCGCCGTCTTCGGGCGATCTGCCGGTGACGTTCTCGCAAAACTGGTGGTATCTCTTGAGGTGTATCGTCGCGACTGCACGGTGAATCGCCTGATCTCTCGTGGAACCCCACGACGAGGATTCGATCATTTTCGCGTGACGATCGCCCGAGGATCTTCGTTCAAAATACGAGCCGCGTGGTGAGATTCGACGTCCGCTCAGCCTGATTTAAACCGATTCAGCCTGATCAGTCGATAGGTTAGGATTCTTACGAAAGTAAGAATATTCGCGGATATCGGCCGTTCTCGATTGAGCTGCATTCGCAGAAAATGCTGGACCGATGTACTTATAGTTAGTATTGCTGATTACCCGCGACATACGCGTAAACTCTCACTATCGTATTAAATCATTGAAATTCACAACCCGCGATTGACAGCGCCGACATACCTAGCAGACAATTTACGACAGCTGTCCCACCCAACGCCATTTTGTCGTGGCAGCTGACCCGTCCTACGCAAACGTTAGACCGGTTGCCCGTCGCCAGGTGCCAAGGGCAACGTATCGCGCGTACGTATTTATAAGTAGATCCATCAACTTACGTATAATCGTACCGAGCGCGTAACGGCTCGTAAATAAATGTTCGCGATACATTTCCAAATATATATTCTATATTTTCGTACAGTCTATGCCTCTGCTTGCTATATTTTGCGTAGTGAGCTCTTAAAGTATACACGCATATGTATGCAATACTTGTAATATATACATCGTAATTTGTATCTAAGAGAGAGGGGAGGTGGAGAAAACAATTACGAATAATCGCGCGTCAGACTTGGCGATCCGCTTCTCGTTGCACGACGAGCGTCGAACGGAGAGCAATGTGAATTCTACGTATCGGATTCAACACCACTTCTCCATCGGTACCGGAGCGAGGTGCGGCCGCGGCTTAGGGGACGGCCACCTGAGCGCACTCTGACAAGATTCCGCCCTCGACGGCGTCCTCGGCGGAGGCTGAGGCGCTCCACCGGAAGGCGCGTCCGCCTGAAAATCAGATTCCGCCTTTTCCGTTTCCGGCCTCGAGTATTTCTCCACCGGCGGGTCACCGCGATGATTCCGCTTGACGGATTTTCGCGTGAGATCGTGCGGCGGTCCGGTCGGCGGGGCACTTTCGACCGACTGAAGGCTGGTCGCTCTGTGCAGAGAGAGGCGCAGGGGTTTCTTCGGCGGGGCGGGACGCGATTTCAACTCCTGCGAGCAACGCGCCACGGACGTCTCGGAGTGCTCCGAGGCGCGAGACTGCAAATCCTGTAACGAGCGAGTCAAGAGGTATTTCGAGAGATGACGCTGATATTCGTGCCCCTCGGAACTCGAGCGATCGTACCTGCGGCCGGTAGTAAGTAGGTTCGGAGTCGAATTCCAGCGACTGCAGAGACGGCGCGTTTCTGCGACTCTTGCGCGGATGCTCCACGCTCGATTCGATCCGAGGCGGTCTCCGAAGTTGCGGCTGCGGTTGCGACTGTTTGCAATCGAGACTCACGGTCGACCTGGCCGACTGGACGGTTTGGTGCTTCTGCTTGCTCCTCGATCTGTGACGACTGGACGACAGGCCGTCCGACGAGAAATCCGGCTCCTTGGAGGCTCTCGACTCGCTGAATCGCCTCGAGTGATCGCCGTGTCGGCTCCTCGCGCTCGGCAGACTCTGGCGCAGCTCGGCGGGGCTCTTCGCGTGGAGGTCGGGCAGATTTGCCACCAGCGCCGTCACACGGGGACCCTTTTGAAAGACCTGCGAGATAAAGATGCGCGTTCCAGTTTCAAGCGAGCGGGAGGAGAGAGAGGAGGATATACCTGAACGTGATCCTGCTGCCTGTTGCTCGGCGAGGGATCGGCGGGTACAACGGGCGGCCTCGACGGCGCGAGGAGATCTCTAACCTGCTCCTCGAGATATCCGATCCGGTGAGTCAATCGCAGGTTGTCCGAGCGCAGGGTGCGCAGAGCCGCGAGGGATTCACCCTTTCGAAGAACCACGATTTGCGCCGCATCGGGCGCCACGGCCAGTAGTCTCGCCAGATCGCTTCTACCTGCCCCCACCACGAGCTTGCCGTTCACTTCTAGGATTCTGAGGGCGTAAGTATCACGGTGGAATCACGGTAGAAACGCGAGCGCTCGCGTGCGCTCGAGAGGGGAGCCAGATCTCAGCGCGTCTAAACACCTTGAAATAGGTACGCGCCGGCTAACGGCAGGTACGTGCAAAGCCGCGTACATGCACGCATGTTGTACAGGTACTCGTTAGAGCGGTTAAACTTGGGCGTAGAAGGAGAGGTCGTGGGAGGTTGCGCCGGGGCAATTAACGGGGGCACACGGCGAACTTCCGGCGCTGCTTCACGCTAGAGCGACGCTTGGGAACCGAATGCCAAGATTGGCCATTGTTCTCGTCGTCGTTCGGTTCGCGCGTGCAGCGTGTTGCGCGCGCCGCGCTTCTTTCGCGCTCGCGAGCGTCGACGTCTCGTGGAGTCGGCAAAGTCGAGACGCTCTTGGATTTCGGCCGTACGCGATTTTTACGAGGAGGACGCAGCGGACGCGCGAACGACGACCGACCTGTCTCCTTTACAGAGTCCGGAATCCTCGACGGCCCAGTCGACGTAGAGTCCTGGCGCGTCCTCCCGTGGACCGGCTCCGAAACGAGGACTCTTCGGGTCCGCGCTCACTTCGAGAGCCTGTATCGTCGCTTGGGTAGAGCCGGAAATGCAGCTGGAATTGAATCGACGACGAGTAAGGTCGAATTCCTGAATCGACCACCGCATCGCCAACGCGCGCGCGCGCCCGCGCGATACACGGAGAGAAATTTTCGGTAAAAATTACCTAAATAGTAGGGTAAGCGTGTAGCATTCGGTGTTTTACGGTTAATTTTGTAGAGACGCTGGTCAGGAATTAACAATCAACCGATATATTTTGACGAACGTTCCAGAATTTTTACCGTTCCACCTCTACAATTTTACCCGAACAGGAATTTTTATGCCTGCACAATATAGAAAGTATCCCTCCGTTAATAAATGTTATCGTATAATAGCAGCAAAAATTATCATTCGGCCCTTAAATTGTAACAAGTTGTGCGCCTTAATTTTTATCATTACGTTACTGCACAATTACCCTAGAGTAACGGAATTTTTACCTATCCGGATAGATAGATTCTACCAATGACATCTATAAAGGCGATCACGTGAGCGTCAGTTCGCGTCAGTTCGCGTCAGTTCGGCCGTTTTCGGCCGATCGTCAGAAGTCGGCGCACGTTGTGAGTTGTGGCCATTAGAACCGGTGCGAGTTGTTCCAGAAAAAATAAAGTGCTTAAACTAATACATTTATAAAAAAAAAAACAATTATTTAAAAAGATGAATTACTATCTGGTGAAAGCGGCTTTTGAGGTAAGTGATTTTATTCAGAAGATTTATGGGAAAATGTTAGTAGATTTTTTAATCATATTTTTTGCCTGATATACGGAGAAGTCTCACCATTTTTGTCCATTACCAGGAGTATTTGATGGGAAATTCTGGTGATTTCTTTTTCGTTATAAATAAGAAGAGAAGACTAGAAGAAAATGAGGGGAAATTCATGCAAAAAAATTCTATACTGAAATTTCAAGGCACCGTTTGGAGTGGACGCGTCAAGCAAGGGTGATTCACGAAGCAAGGTGGAAGCGGGCAGTTTCCCCCATAATGACGTCAAGGCAACGGGGCTTTCCAATGCAGGCCCAGGATGAAGGAGTAAGGGGGTCCTCTGCTCCTCTAGGCAATCGAAGGAAGCCATTCGACCGACAACCAGCGTGCATATCGGATCGTGATCCGAGTCTCATCGAGGATTGCTTCAGGACTTATCGTGCAGCCGCGTCGAGTCTACCGCGTCGAATATAGCTTACAATACATAGAGTCTCAGCACATAAGATTTTCATTGAAAAATTAAAATCTATTTAATTTTGTATGTCATTTGTTCTTCTGAGCAGAAAAGTGGGAGGAACGATTTGACGGAGAAAACCTAGGGTCTGCGGGCCGTTAACGGAACATCCTCGATGACGCACGGACGACCATACCGATCGTCCGATTAACAGGACACCGACGCTACCTGAGAACGCACGGTGATCGGCTCGGAACAAGGGACGAGCCGGGCATAAGGACGGTTTGGGCAGCTCGGTGGTCATTCTCTCCTTCGACCATCGCAAGAGCTACTTCGGCGAAGAGCCGAAGTCAAGTCGCAGTCACATTCATCACGTTGTAACTCACAATCAGTAGCATTCATCAATAAACTGTTCTTTCGGGAAATATTTCCTACAAAATCTGTCGAATTTTCATTAGTAATGAATGCGTAGCAAGGAAGTTAGAAATACTCGTCGTTTGCAGCGATCATTTACTACCTGGCCGCAATAAACTGCTATTTCTGGCACAGGCAAGCGCGGGTACGTACCCCGATGCCGCGACTTTCTCCGTGATGCGAACTTTTCGGCACTGCACTGGTACGAGAGACGCGGAACGACCCGACGCTCGATAGCAACGGTCACAAATAAATGCACTTAGCTCAAATGTCAGGAAAAGAATTCAATTCCCGATATTAAACAAGTAATTAGAACAAAATTTATGAAAATTTCCATACAATTTTAATTTAATGATTAATTTTCACTTAATAAGGTGAAGAAAATTTGCTCACGGATAAATAAAAAATATAAGAACGTAAAATAAAAAGTCTCACATATTGAACGGTAAATTTATATTCTAATTGGTGGGAAAAAAGTAATCCTTGAGGTTAGTAATAATTTCAGTACAGGTTAGTATATTTTACCGTACCGGTGCAGCAGTTTCTACCCCGAAAACAGTAAAATCTCTCTCATTGTTTGACACTTTCAATCTATCTCAGCCATAATTTTCATCTATTCCAACCACATTTTTTATTTGATACAGAGGTCACATTTTACTTTCGAGAACATGAAAAACTCTTTGAATGCATGATATTTTTTACCTTACTGACCAAATGCAACACGATTACCGTACTAGTTGGGTATTTTTTCCCCGAATTTCAGGCAAATAGTACTGACGATTTCTCTCCGTGTAGGAAAGCTAAGGTTTCTCGAGCGTTATACTAAAAATAGTGAGAAATGCTTGAAAATGATTGCATTCGGTAGATTGAAGTAAAAAAGAAATTCAGTTAAATTTTCAAGTCTTTCAAGAAGCTCGTTGCACAGATTTTTGAATAACGAAATAACATGTGTTCCTATGGATTATAACCAACAAACCGCGATATTTCTGAGAAAAATAGTGAAAAAAAATTCGGAAATTTCTTAAACAGCAAGTTTAACCAACTAAAATCATCTATACCAATTTTCACGTTCATTAAGAAGCCCGTTATTTTTTATTAATTGTTCTTTATAAATTCAACCCTTGATAAGTCAATGCGGCAACGTTGCACGACGTACAGACGCATGACCAGATGTTTTGGGCTCCATTTTTGAACTCACAGATGCACACGTACTACTGTACGTCACACGTTGTCGCCACGTCGCACGAAGAACATACTTTGGAGTGTTACTGTACTTCAGCGGACTAACTTTTAGCAGGGAAAAAGCCGCTGTACCGCTCGAGAAACCTTAAACGATGTGCTCGGCCCACCTGAATATCGTGTCGTTCCTTTGTTTCTCACGAGTTTCCGCCAACTCCAAAGCCGCCTGAAGCGTTCTGCTCTCTTCCCTGAGAGTCAAGAGCTCCAATTCCTCCCGACCGAGCCGGTACTCCAGCTCGGCCTGCTGGATTCGCACGTCAATGTTGCTGTAAGGATTTTGTCGTTAAAATTATACTCTGAGAAAAAAAAACGGTACATTCAATTAAATCGGCGTCAACGGGGGGGGGGGGGGGATGCAGAATTATTTGTCTCCACTATTAAATTTCGTTATAACGATTAACGGCCATTTGAAGGAAACAGACTGTTGTCCATTCGAGTCAATGATTAGTTCGGGTGACTGAGTCTGCATTCCCCCACCCGTAACCGCGGATCGAATCAAATTTACTGCATTTTTTTCTCAGTACACTGAGAAAATAAAGATTTAAAATTATAAGATTAAGATAGAAGGATAATCTGAGCACGAAAGGTAAGAGATAAATCAAAAATTATCCCTCCAGGGTTTAAAATTTAACCTTCTTTGGAATAATTTTCGATCTAGTTTACCTTTCGTGCTCAGATCATCCTTCTAACGGAATAATTTTTAATCTTTTTTCTTTCTCAGTGTACAGCGCTATTCAATCGTCGCCGAAGGGATCGAACGCGACGAGATTCCGTGCAGTTTCTGAAAACGACAAATATTCCCGCGCATCGGCGCGCCAGCCGACGAGCGATAACCTTAAACCTCACGGAATTACTCGCGTTCGATGTTTCTTGTATCGCAACTGCGACGGTTATCAAATCGACGTTCATTGCTCACTCCGTGATGTCGAGCCGTTCCAGCGCCAGCTTCAGGTTCTTAATGGCCAGTCGTTTGTTGTCGGCGTCGCGGCGCAATCGCAGGAGACGCTCCTCCGTGGCCTTCCGGTCGGCGTCCGTCAACGGTGGCGCCGCGTTGCGAAGCGACAGCCGGTTGCTCAGCGTGTCGCACAGCTGCCCCTTCAAACTTTGGGAGGAGATAAGAACGATTCGAGTGAAACGAACGGGGGAAAGCCGATCGTACGCCTCCTTCTTCAATGAAAAAAAAAAAAAAAAACGCGCAACGATGTACCCACTTTTGTATGATGTTCTCCTTGTCACGCAGGGCAACGCGAAGGGCGTCGAGCTCCTTTCCGTGGTCGCGCGAACGGTGCCCCGCCGCGGGCGAGGGAGTTCCACCGGAAACGCTGCCGCCTTTCTTCCGCCTCGGTGTGGTCGACAGCGAGACCTCGATGCTGGCCATCTGCGAACAGAAGAGGAGACGCGACGTCGCTCTGACGAAAATGACGAATTCACGGGGGGAGCCGCGCGGAGTCCTGCGAAGCGAAGGCGCGAATCGCTCGCGCTCCGGGTATCGATACACCGTGAGATGAGTTTACTTGTAGCTGATAAATGTGTACTTGTGATTGTGACGAGAGAAATACTTCGTTGGGCCGAGTAAATATTTATTAATTATTAAAATGTATCTTTTGTTCGAACACAAAGATAGAATAATAAATAATGAATGTTTACTTGGTTCGAAGAAATATTTCTTTTACCGTAATCAAGTACATAAGTATACGTATATTAACTATGAATAAACTGATTTCGCAGCGTACGTATTATATACTTTGCGAGTACGTTTAACACATCTGTACACCATAGAGAGCGGAGAGTTTATTTCTAGTTAATAATTGTATACTTTATTATGGCGAAAGAAATATTTCGTTGGGCCGAATAAGTCTATGTTAATTGTAACATTAGAATGTCTTTTTCATCGAGAAAGTAAACAGAGCAATTGCCAAAGAATATTTGCTTGGCTCGAAGAAATATTTCTTTCGCCGTAATCAATTATAGGTACGTATATTAACGATGAATAAACTGTTCTCTCAGTGCGAATATCGGACGGACGAGCGTTTACACGAATCGATAACCTCGTTTTCTTCGTCAAATCAAATTAGGTTTTAATATTAACTTTTTTTTTATCGCAGATTCTAAAAACATGTATTTTTACGTTATTCATTTTCCGCCTTATCCGAGCTGGAAAACGATATTCTGAAATGCAGCTAGGCCATAGTTTAATTAAAGACCTTCCCTCGTACTCGATAAACTGTTTTCTCAGTGTATACCTATACCTCAGGGAAGGAAAGAACGAAACGGGAGCTCTCTCGAAGCGGCACGGTTCGACGAATAGAAATTGAACGCGACGAGAGTAGTGGTACGAGTAGACCGAGTACGTGATACGGTAAGGCACACGGGGGCCGATGCCTCTGATACGCCTCGGTCCTCGCTGTCCTCGAAGGGTCGAGCGCGAGGCCATCGCGAGATCGCAGCGATGCGAGTAACCGAGCGCGACCGGCGATTCCTCCTCCTCCGTCTTCTCTTCACCGGCCGCGACGAACCGGATGTCCGCTTTGCGGTGGTGGAGTTTACGGGTATGTAACGCGTCGCACGGCGATCGAGGAGAGAGATCGCCGTTTCGGTGGAGCTTTTTCTTCGTTGATTGCGAGAGAAATAATTGCCGGTGCCGAGCAAATTTTGTCTTCGATCAGAGAAACATGATATATGTAATTCTAGGACCGAGCCATGGTTTTCTGCGTGCGCGAGAACATAATTTGATAGGCTCGAGTGTACATGATAAAAAAATCTGCGGTGTGAACCTATATAGACTATTTTTGCTGTTAAACAACAATGGCATAAGACGGCATGACGCTACACCGAGAAAAATATTTAGCTAATCCGGCAATAGTTCTGGCCACCTCAGACATTATTTGGTGACAACTGGAAAACTATTGCTAGCGTAGCAAGGATTCTTGCTATTGCGAAGAAAATTATCACTGCAATTACTGTAATTTTCTAGTTGTGGCCAAGGTTCACACGATATACTATACCCATACCTACTTCGACGAAAAATTCGTATTCATAAACATTTGTAAAATCATAATTATGTTCTCGATCGAAGAAATACTTTTTCGACATGAGCAATTCAAGGCACCAATGCAAAAAGTGCCTAAGTCACATTTTGCCGTCTTCGAGAAAAACGCCTTTGAAAAGTACGACACTAATCTTAATTTTATCTAAAACCGCTCGTTCTAATAGTACGAAAATATAACGTGTTAAAAAATCAAGTAAATATTAGCAAAGGTAACACTTTCAAGAAGATGAGAAACTTGAAAAGCGTTTTTCTCGAAGACGGCAAAATGTGACTTATAGGCACTTTTTGCATTGGTGCCTTCAGTTATTTCCTTCGCTGTGCCTCCTCTAAATTGCAGGCAATATTCAACGTGTACGTTCCAAGACGAAAGACGTCTCGTATAAAATGGCATAAAAATAAATCAGGTCGCGTCGATACTTTCCCCGCGAGGGAATCGCTCGAACTTTATGGTAACGCCTCGACGGACAAGAAGCACGGATCGAAGCCCGCGCGTTCCCCCGTATCTGTCGAATCGTACGAGTCGCGTAAAATTGCACGTCCCTCGTACTGCAGGACGCGAGTCCCTCGAAAGGAGGGAAGCGCGCCGTCGGACGAGAGACTTTATTCGAGTCGTCCACGGGAACCCGAGAGAGACGCGGGTCGGATATAATAATACCGCTACGCCCACGCGTCCGAGGGAAGAGAGAAAATGAAGGGACGAGCGCTCCGGGAACGACGATATCGTTCCCCGGACCGCGGTCGTGAGGCGAGCTTCGCTGCTGTCGGAACGGCTCAATTTCGGTCGCGTCCCGCCACACGAATCTCTCCGCCTCGGGGGAATTAAAACTCGAATGCCGCCCCCCCCCCCCCCGGTCGCGTTACTCGCGTGTGACGCTCGCGGAAGAGACTGGACGAGCCTGGGAAGGCACGATTAACGTAACGCCCCTCCGGAGACTCGTCGACGCCGCTCGCATAACACGGGATGCGTTATCGCCTCTTGACGTCGTGGTCGCTCTTCGCGACGGGAGGGAGTCGTAATGTACCTACGCGTATTCCCCTTCGTTTTTCCTTCTTTTTTTTTGTATTAGGTATCGGTCTTGTCAACGTTTGCTCTTACCGTTTGCGCCAACCAATTTCGTTAACTATTTACTGCTCGTTACTTTTACTACCTATTTAGGTACTATTTTCTATTTACTTTTGCTATTTGTTATCTGATTTTACCATTCATCAATTTCTTTTACTATTTCCTAGTTCTTTTTACTATCCTGTCTACTATTTATCAATTTCTTTTACTATTTGCTAGTTCTTTTTACTATCCCATCTACTCTGTTTACTAGTTACTTTTATTATTTACCACTTTTTTTTTTACTATTTTTTTTTGTATACTACGCATTTCACGATCTTAAGAGATACTCAGGCCTTAGAGCTGCGATAAATGCATCTTCTTCTTCTTCTTCTTCTTCTCTCTCTCATTCATTCATTCTCTCTCTCTCTTTCTCATTATCTTTACTTCTTTCACTGCGCTTATTATTATTCTTAAGTTTATTTTTGTTATTGCGTTGTTTCATTTGTTTTTCTCAATTTTACTGCTGTATCTTTTCTACTGTATCTTTCTGCACAGGCGCTTAGAGGGCCCGCTCTAGTTCCATAATAAAGCTTCTTCTTCTTCTTCTTCTTCTCTTTCTCTCTCTATCTCTATCTCTATCTCTCGCGGACGCGTAGCCGTCGTCCAACGCCCACGTCCATACACATAATACGCGTATCGGTTGTACGACGCGCGGCACGGAGGAACATTGCTTCGCGCGCGCGCAACGGATTATCGCACCTCCGAGATTTACACGCTCGTCGGATAAACACCGATCGTTCGACCACGTAAAACAGTCCCGCGTACGATTCGATTCCAATCAACGCGCGTCGCGGTGTCCCTCTTCCCCGCGTTTCCACGCCGCGTGTATTCCGCGGATTCTCAAGAATTTTCTAGAGCGTGAGAGACGGGTAATCCGTCCGGGCGCTTACGCGCGTTAACGATCTCTGCTTTCTCGAAAGGAAGGAGGAAGTCGAGCCGAGATCGATATCACGCGCGCCGCGTACGCCCTTTACAGTGATCGCGTGAGAAAAGTGCCGCGCGCTCTTTTTGCGGTTCGCTCAGATTTTGCGCCAGAGACCCGCCGCTGGGGTGTGAGTCTACTTGGGTGCAGGCAGAAACCGATACCACCGAGACCCCGGCTGCTCAGGAGGAAAACGAGGAAAAGACGTGGTCGCCATCTAATCGGCGGAGCGTTTCGCCCCGGAGTCGGCCTGTGGACTCGTCAGTTAAGGCTAGGCCGACTCCTGCGTCTAAACGCTCCGTGACACCTCCGTGAGAGACGGGGCTCTTATATACCTGTACCGTTGTCGGACACTAGCGAGAAGCCGAGAGCCGTGAGCCGGGAGCCGCGGAGTCGAGTGTCGGCGCCGCCTGGCGGCCGACCGCTGTAGCGTGACGGGTCGCCACACTTCCAATCCCCAACACAGTCTCCGTACCGGGAATACTTCTTCTGAGATCTCAATTCATCCCCTTCATCCATAGTACTTCCTCAAGAACCCCAATGCACCTTTCTCGTACCTGATACTTCTTTCAAAGTCCCGACACACAGTCTCCATACCTACAATACTTCTTTTCAGACCTCAATGCACCTTCTCGAAAGCCACAATGCGTCTTTCACTCATCCCTAATACTTGTTTTCCAAAGCTCCAACACACCTCTGTATTCCTGATACGTCTTTCAAAGGCGCAACACAGCCTCCTTACCTCGGATACTTTTATTCTAATTCATCCCCTCCATTCCTAAGGGTACCGGTGCCCCGCGCCGTACACGGCTATACGCGCGGCGCGGCGCTCCAGACGCGGCGAATCCGTAATCTTTTGCGGCAGATCCGTCTGGACTCCGGGATCCAAGGGCGTAGCCGTGCGCGATCCTCGGGCGCGCGGCGCGTTCGATCACTCTCGCCTCATCCTTCGGCCGAACGCGGCCGCGAAAAGCGCGAGATTTCGCGCATCGCCGATGGAATTCCATTCGCGCGGCCTCTACGTCGAGTCTGTTTACTCTCTCGGTGATGTAGGGCGGATCGCGGTTCCCGTTTCGGAGCGCGGTCGGTGTTTTCCCTCTCGACGCGTCGCTCCGCCGTTCATCGATCACTGTCGCGAGCGGTACAACGTGGGAAGCGTTCCGGGGGTCAGCGAACGCGCTCCGCTCGCGCGAGTCACGGGCCCCGCGATCGGACGCTTCGAGGAGAAGAAGAAATGGCAACGGTCGCCGCTTGGACAGCGATGATCGTCGTTTTGAAGTATCTTACGTGCACCGAGAGACAAAACTGTGCGCCTGTATTACAATTGGGGGAGTTAGAATAAAAGGGGTGCGAGTGACTTTTTTTTATACACGGACTTGTGCAGATTTAGGTCAATTGGATTTTACAAATTCAGGATCTATGCGTAGGTATGATCTCATGTGATATAGATGAAGCTCAAAGCAGGAAACCTTTTTATACCAAATAAATTGGTACACAAGGTACCCGAATATGCACTTAAGTCCATACATAAGAAAAGTCACTTGTGTACCCCTTTTATTCCAACCCCCTCAATTATATCTGCGTCTATAGGTGGGAAAATGCAGAATCAGTCGTTCCGACTGATAAATTTGGTTGTAACGATTAACGGCTATTAAAAGAAAACAGGTTATTGTCCGTTCGAGTCAATTATTAGTCCGCGCACTCGTAACCGCCGATTTGGTCAAATCTGCTACGCTTTTCTCTCGGTGTAAAATCGAGCGTCGAATAGCAACGATCGCCGTCGGGGTCTGTGCACAATGAAGGAGTATAGCACTCAGAGAAAAGGTCCAGTTGAATGCGAACCTGATGGAAACATTTATTTGAGATAAACAGGAATTTATTCACACCGGACAAAAGTCTGTTTAAGTTAAAGAAGTGTTTCGCACATCTTCTTAATCGAGTAAATATTGAAAACGAATTGGATCACCTTCTCCTGCGTGATCAAAAAGTGATGTATGTAAATTTTGATCAATTTATAACATTGTAATTGATTCTGCAAGAACAGGATCCTGCAGTACATCATACGCTAAAAGCATACGTACGCGTAGCGCTGTTCCTCATTCCTGTTCCCTGTTCCTTCATCGTGCACTGACCCTCAGAACGCGAGCATCCACTGCCATCCGTTATCGCTTTCATTTCTAAATTCAACCAGCGCTGCCGACCATCGCTGTTCTTTTTTTCTCCGTGTATTTTGAAATGGGCATGTTCACGATTTTTCTTTGCTCATTCGTCAATACATTTTGCGCTTATTAATAAGATGTGTTTGCTTTTCTTTCTGAGCACTAATTTCTTTTTTTTTAACGTTTAAAGTTTGACTTCGATTCAAACGAAATCCTTAGTCACGTCACTAAAGCCATTGGCAAGGGGTTTGTGAATGGCGGGGAGTCTGTTGCCCGACTCTGATTGGTCAGTTAAAATGGCGGTGAAAGTGCGACGCTTTAAAACGAAAATGCCTTTTTTAACATCTCAAAAATAATGGAAAAACATTTTTTCAATGACCCATTTTTTACCTACATTACTTTAACACCCTAATCTTCCGATTCATGCGCTTTAAGCAGCTGTACGAAAAGTTGTGAACATGCCCATTACGAAGCCAAATATCGACGCGATTCGGACGTATCCCCGATCCCGAGTTCCACGCCAATGAGCGAACC
This sequence comes from Xiphydria camelus, assembly GCA_963678675.1. Lineage (NCBI taxonomy): Eukaryota > Metazoa > Arthropoda > Insecta > Hymenoptera > Xiphydriidae > Xiphydria > Xiphydria camelus. The sequence continues at coordinate 37,959,358 of OY783192.1, forward strand.
CGAACGCGGACGCGGGACGGCGATTTTAACGGCGCGCCGGAGACGCGGCGAGACCCGAAGTTCGGTCCACGCGCATCTGCATATAAATCACCGGTCGGCGGACGCACCGAAACAACCCGACGCGGCGCTCGGAACGGTGTGCGGCGGCGGGTGTATCGGGGCGGGTCTACCGATAACCGCGCGGACCGCATCCTCCGGTCTCTTCCTTTGGTTTCTTTTCCCTCGGCAACGTACGGCCGAAAGTGCCCATCCCCCCCTCCCCCCCCCGTACCGCGGAGAGCGGAGGATCGGCTCGCTCGGGGCGGCCGAGATAAATTATTCCTCGGCCGTTCCGTGGAAAACGATATCGGGTGCGCTCTCCTCGCGCGTCGTTTTCCCCTTCTCGATTCGGAGGGGAACCAACGCGGCGCGGCGCGTCGAATGACTAGAAGAAAATTCGGTCACCCGGTCTCCCCACGGCCTTCCGAGTTTCCTACCTTCGCCTCCAGCGTCTCCAATTGTGCCATCCTCGGTTCGAAAAACTGCCGCGGGGGCTGCCGAGGCGCGGTCGGTGACCCGGTGGTGTGCAGAGCGTTCTGTAAGAGGAAGAGAATGACGTAAGGATGGGATATCGAGCCGGGCGAGAGAAATAATTTCGGGTGGCGAGAAAATGTTTTTTCTTTGATCCAGAACGTGATAGGTAATAATTTCAGGATCAAAACGTGGTTCTCTACGCGTGCGAGGGAATATTTCACAGGGTCGAGTAATTGTTATTTTCGCGCTGGAAGAATGACTTATTTCAACGAAGGTGTTCTCGAGCGAAGAATGCGCATTCTTCGATCAGGAATCTGTAATTTAAAAAAGGCTTATAATAAGATCGCGTATGTTCTTGATTCAAGAGATATTTTTTTGGCGCCAGCAATTATTTTTGTCGCTATCGGGTCGTCCCGCGCCAAATCTATCACCTTTCCGAGCAAATTTTCAATTTTAATCGTTCCGACAACAATTTAAATCTTTTCGCAACATGTTTTACATTCTGAAGGGAAAGTATGAATTATTTTTTCTCGTCTTTTTTATTTTTCGTATCAAACAATAGTGTATCATGATTTTTCCGTGACAAATTCATCGCCAAATTTTGCCAAGTCTTGCAACTTTCACATTTTCTCACGTCATGAAAAATCGTTCGGCACACATACATACATATTCGCAGTGCAACTCGTCGCAAGATATGCAATTTCAAGTAGACATAAAATTTGCCCGAGAAGGTGATACATTTGGCGTGGAATCGCTCCACTTCCACGGGTGTAAAATCAATTTCACGATCGCCGCGTCGACGGTAGGTACCTACGTGCGTTCTCGCGCGATACGCTTTGCACTCCGGATTAACAGAGTTTCGCGCTCTCCTCCCACAGGAGCGGCGCACCCGTTTATCGCCGAGGATCCTGCACGCGTACCGGGATGCGCGTGCCGAGCGGTGTCTCACTTCCGAGAGACGCAGAATCCTCGTAAAATTGGTCGACTCATCCTCGGGGAATCGACCAGCCGCGCGGTGACTGCAGTCCGCGCGAGGCGCGCACGCGCGCGCGAAACGAAATCGAGGCGTCCCCTCGCGATCGCGCCCGCGCAAAGATCGTCGAGGCGACTCCCGCGGCGACTCGGCACTGGGACCCACCGAGAGCCGCGCGATCCTCTCGCGGAACCCATCTTCGGACGGGCGCCCGACCGTGTTCCTCTCTCGGGCATTTCTCCCTCTCCCCCCCCCCCCCGCCCCGCCGTCGACGCTCCCGTTTCTCGTAATTGCGCTTCACGCGCGAGAGCAATTAGCACTCGCGCCACGAAGCTCTCTCGCGGATTGCGCGGTACGCGGGAAAGGTGTCGCGATAAAAAGGTCATCGCGCGAGACGATCGCCGCCCTTCTTGGAAATCAATCGGTCGAATTCGAGGATTCGTCGTTTCCCGCTACGCCGATCGTTTGCGCTGCGAGAAATCTTCAGGTCGCACGGCGACTGAAGAGAGTTTGAGTTCTAAAGGGTCTAATTGTAAGTGTAGGCATATTTGCAGAAATACGTATATGTTTTGCTTGAAAACGGTCGTAAGTGCAAACCCCGATGCATCTGAAATCGGGTCTGGACTGAGAAAAAGAAAATTTCCTTGATCGAAATCTTTGGATAGTCCCAAGAGCATATTTATTCGATTTAAATGAATATTGGTTGGACGCAAATATTCGATTATCGAATTAATTAGATGTTGTTTGAATCAAATCGATATTCATTTAAATCGAATAAATACTCGCGCCCCGGAGGACCGGTCGTGCGACGATAGCGCGCGGCACGTTCGAATTCGCAGAAATCGCCCGTTCTGTTCTCCCCGTTTCGCGCACCTCCGAGGTTCGCCGGGAAGGCGAAGCACGCGAGACCCCGCGCGACCCGAGGCCCCCTTCCCACCGGCGCGCGCGCCTTCTTTGTTTCCGCCACGTTGAACCCGTGTGCAGGACCTGCACGCTCTCCGCGAGCGACCGCGCGCCGGACATCGGCCTAGGGGTCCCGCGTATAGACGTAACGCACGCGCGAACGACCTCTCGCCGCGAGACTTACCAAAGAGGTGGATCTATGCTCGATTTCGAGGCCAAGGTCCTCCTTCTCGTCGCCGCAATCAGTGGTGTAGAAGAGCGCGCTCTTCTTGCAGGACGCCCTGGAACGGATCACGCTCGTGGGTCGATCGTCCGTACGACGGATACCGCGCGGCTAGTACCTATACTGATAAAAAAAAGATTAAAAATTATTCCGTTAGGAGGATAATCTGAGTACGAAAGGTAACACGGATGAAAAATCATCCTTCCAGGGTATAAGATTTAACCTTTCTTTAGGATAATTTTTGATCTATTTTACCTTTCGTGCTTAAATTATCCTTCTAACGGAATAATTTTTAATCTTTTTTTTTTCTCAGTGTAGTTACGTATCGCGTTACTAATGCGAAAGGGTCGTGCGCGTCACTTTATGGCCTTTTGGCGTTGCGAAATAAATTTGTTCTCGACACCGATAGAAATATGTTGGAGAAGATTTAAAAAATGGTAAGATAAAAATTTGGAAAACTTAAGGCAAGGGCTTTTCGCATTGAGTTTCTTAAAAATTAGGAAAATTAATGCCATAAGGGCGTATCGATATATTATTTTATAGGTACATACGAGTATAAACTGAAGTATATATTTTCTTTATTCGCTCAAATTTGTCCAAATGCGAATAGATGAAGTGACAAGAAATAATTGGAATCTTAAAAGCAAAATTGCGCAAGGGATATGGTCGATACACCCTTATGGCATTACAATATCATAGTTCTCGTGATTTTTAAAAAACTTAATGCCGAAAGGGCGTAGATATCGACCATATCCTACGCGCGCTTTTCCGTTCCAATTATATTTCTTCACTTCACCAATTTGCATTTAGAAAGATTTAAGCGAATACAAAACTTTGTTCTATACGCCCTTTTAGCTTTACAAACGCACTCTTTGGCGCATATAACTTCATCAGCGTCAGTGACGCGATATGCATGCATGTATATATACGCAGGAGCAACGCGTCGCGTAATCGCTCGTCGATCGCACCTGCGTGACGTCTTTCCATTCCTGTTGAACAACCGACGATCGGGATGCATGGACGAATCTGCAGCGCGGTGCCGGCTCTCGCTCATCGTGACCGCCGCATCGTAGCCCCGGCATCCGTCCCGTCCGATCGGCGATCGGGTTCACCTGCGGGTAGTAGGCAAAACCAAGCCGCGACGTAGCGAATCCAATTCGTTGAGAGCCGGAAAGGGAGGGAACGGACGCGCTGTATCGCGAACCGGTGACCTTCCGCGACCGTGACACGCCACGCTACTGCGCGCACGGGCGGGACGCGCGCGACTCTCGAGGCGCCGTGCGGCGTAGGCACGCGCCTCGCGCGTAAGTAGGTACGGCGCGCGTATGGTCGGCCCACGCGTCGATCGGATCGTAAGCTCACCGCGCGCGGGATTCGTAGCGCGCGTTGGGCAACATAACGCAGACAATGGTCGAGCGCAGCTTGCATAAATTATGCGCGAGAAAGTTCATGCCCCCCGCCCACGCGTACGCGCGCTCGTGGAAAGAGCGCACCCCTGCGTGTAGGTATCGACACGACGGAGCAGCAGATCGCTGCGCGACGTGCGACGAGGGGGGCGGGATAGTTTCGACCGTGACGGATTCGCGCGGACGCGCGGTGGGGGATCGCAGCTGTCGCCGCCTCGAAGCTACGAGGAGTACTTATGGCCCAGCTAACAAAGTAGTTTTATAAATTCAGAGTAATAGGAGTTTTATATTCTGTTGACGTTTTACAGTTGTATCTGGAACACTGAATCGTTGCAATCTCTGACGTGGCACATGAGACGATTTTGCCTTCAGAAAGTGAATTGCTCTTTAAATTTGTTGCGAGAACGTTCTTAGAGCATAATTTATAGAGCATTAGTGAGATAACTGCTGATGTAGCCCTGTAAGTGTTGTAAGAACGATTTGAAAATGGTTCTTGGAACAAACATGCTCTATATAAACGTGCCGAAAATTTGCTCTGGAGACGTTCTTACGATTTTTATAGAACATGAAATTGTCAGCTGTGGGTAGGTATATCATGCGTTGCTCGAGTTACTCGACAGGAAGGAAACTTCAATTGCTGTTATCCCATTATGTACAACAAAGTCTTATATCGATGTAGGCTAAAAATGCACAAACAATGAGATGATAGCGATTGAAGTTTCTTTCCTGGCGAGTAAAGTACAGCGTTCCAGTAGTAGGACACGTCCTACAGGGGAAAAAAATGATTCTGCTGAGACTTTCTTGCCATCGTGACAAACATGCAATCTGTGGCAGCGATTAATATATCCAATACTAGTACTACAATAATATTTGCCAGTGTATCAAATATTTGGACCGATAAAAATTGTACCGTCATTGTATTTAAATTTGCCGTTATTGAACACATCTTTCATCGCCGCAGATAATATTTTTATCACGCTAGAGCGAAAAGATACTGGGCTCAGCCGTCCAGCTATCGGGACAGTTATCTTACACTGAAAAAAGTATTTAGCTAATCCAGCTATATTTCTGGCTGCCTCAGACACAACTAGAAAAATATTGCTAGCGTAGCAAGAATTCTTGCTATTGCGAAGAAAATTATCACTGCAATTACTATAATTTTCTAGTTGTGGACAAATTTTTTCGAGTGTACGCGCGTACGTGCACCAATCGCTGTCACATCGTCGTCGCCAAAGAGAAAACTCGAAATCGCTTCCGCTCGCGGCGCGTTATACGACCGTGTCTCCGACGCGAAAAAAACACGCGGATCCTCTTTCGGTCTCGCCTGCCGCCGCACAGTACGACGGGAACTACGCGGGAGAGCGGAGCGGGCTCACCGATGCGGATCCCCTGCCGGTCGCGGAGCGTCACGCCGCACAGGGAAAATTGAAACGGCTCGTCGGAACCGACAATGACGCCCTTATTCCGATCGTACGGAAATACGCGTACGAGCGTAGATTCGTTTTCGAAAAATTTCCAAAGGTTTCCAAGTAGTCTAGCGCGATCAGGGATAATAAATTTGCACGATTTCCCCAGCGAGATTTCTGTATTTTTCCACGATCGCACGTATGACTTTTAAAATGTCTGCAGAATTTTCTGCTCAAACGGAAATCGATTTCTGTTTCGATAATCCCGGAAGTAAATAGTGATTTCACAATATTTTTACATATTAAGAAAACCACGATACCTTAATGATATTCCACACGCAAAAAATGTCACGACTTTTCCACGATTTCTGCGATCGTTAGACACCCTGGTATAACTGACAGGGGTAAAAAGTCACAGCCTTACGTTTTATCGAAAAATAAGTGCTGAGACATCAATTGTCACGGCGACGCACTTGATGCACTAATTTTTCAATAAAATGCAAGGCTCTGACTTTTTATCCGTGTCACATTCGTCCCCAGTCTTCCCTACAGGAACTACTCTTAGTAATTGAAAATAAAACTGAATTTCAAGTCGATTCAACCTCTGGAATCTTATTTTTATTCCACAAAACCGCGTCGATTCCTTCGTTATTCTCGGCGCTCCTCCGCGGACGAGGTCCCACGCGATCCCGGCGGGACCAGTGGGCCGAACGCGAGAAGAAGAGAGAAAAAAAGACGATTCCGCGCACGCAACCGAATTCGTAGACAGGTACGCAGCCACGTAATACGACGGTACTCGCGCGCTTCGTCGGTAGTCGGGTCCGAGCGACGTGGCATTACACAAATTGTGGGACGAGGGAACCGACGAACCGTTTCCCACGGGCAACGACTATACCCTCGAGTCGTGAAATTACATATAAACCGCGTGCGCGCGCACGCCGTCGCGACGAATATAAGCGCGCATCGTGCAACGCGTTATTCCCGCGTCGACTTCCGAGAACGACGACTCGATTTGCGCCATCGGTCGAATCGCCGCGACTTGTTCTTCATGTGGAGCGCGTTAAGGTTTCTCGAGCGGTACAGGGACTTTTTCCCTGCTAAAAGTTAGTCCGCTGAAGTACAGCAACACCCTAAAGTATGTTCTTCGTGCGGTGTGGCGACAACGTGTGTCTGTGAGTTCAAAAATTTAGCCCGAAACATCTGGTCATGCATCCGTACGTCATGCAACGTAGCCGCATTGACTTGTCAAAGGTTAAATTTATAAAGAACGATTAATAAAAAAAAATAACGGGCTTCCCAGTGAACGTGAAAATTGGTATAGATGATTTTAGTTCGTTAAACTTGCCGTTGAAAAAATTGCAGAATTTTTTCACTATTTTTCTCAGAAATATCGCGGTTTGTTAGCTATAACCCGTAAGAACACGTGTTATTTTATTATTCAAGTATCTTTGCAACGAGCTTCCTAAAAGACTTGAAAATTTAACTGAATTTTTTTTCTTTACTTCCATCTACCGAATGCAATCATTTTTCAGCATTTCTCACTATTTCTAGCATGACGCTCGAGAAACCTTAAGGATATGCGAGAAAGTACGTAATAGGTTCAACGACGCGGTGCTGCGGTAGAATCTAATCGTTCCGCGGAGCACCTGGCGACAGGTGTACCGGGTTTGCTCGCCCGTGTAGAACTACGCGTCTGTTTCCCTTCCCTGACACGCTCGAGGGTGCGCGACGAGGCGAAGAATTGTATACGCACTATCGTTATTTTTGACTTCCCTAATCGGAAATCCGTCGCAGCGAGCTCTATGTGTTTCTGTATACATATTATCGAATTGCGCGTATTGCGGTATAGGTATGTTTCGTTCTGCGCGTACTTTTCTTCTCATTGTAGTACTTTGTATTATCCCATATTTTTCATTGTATTTGTCGTTGAGCTCTCAGGAGACCTTGTTTCAAAGCTGATAAATGCTGCTTCTCCCACTATTTCTGGTATTTAATTTTTATATCTTTAATTTTTTTATTTATTTATCTCGCCTTAATTTCTAAACATATTTCTAGTTCTTCATGGATTCTATGTATAATTTTGTCTACACTGAGAAGAATAATTGTTAAAGGCAAAAAAATGTTTTCTCTTCAATTAGAAACCTGATATAATTGCAGGCTCGGGCCATGGTTTTCTTTTTGTTGGAAGATATTTCATAGCCTCGAGTAATAATTTTTTCGCGCGGAAACAATTTCTCGTTCCAACGAAGGCATTCTCGAATTAAGAATATATATTCTTCGACCGAGAATCTGTATTCTTGAAAATTTGTAAGATCATAATATATGTTCTCGATTCAAGACACATCTTTTTGATATTAATCACTGAAAGAAATAAATGTGGTTTCAACAACTATTTTGAATTCAACTGCTTCAAGTTTGATAATCAACACCAGTTTTTATAGTTGTCGTGACTATTTTCATTTACCGGAACAAAAGCATTGCTGCGATAACTGCATAAAACTGGAGTAGTTGAGTCGAAAATACTTGTAACTATTTTTTTTCTCAGAGTGTAGCAATTATTTCTCTCAGTGCATTCGCATGATGCATGGATGCCTGTACGCAAGAGTGCGTCATGCGCTCGCGTGATCGACCGCCGAGGGCCAGCAGCCCTCAGCCATAATAAATCTCTCTCTCTCTCTCTCTTGCTTTTGTGTTTGCGTATTTCGTTGAGCGCTTATTCGTATCATTTACTTCCACTCAGCATACTTTACTTTGTTAGTTTCATCCGTATCAGTTGTATTGTAAACTTTTATTTACCTCATTTTGTTAGTCTAGGCCGTTCTATTATTTATTATCTATTACTTTACTTTATTCGTCACTTCACTATTATCATTTGCTTTATCTCCTTTCACTCGTTCACTCTCTTAGGGTGCGTACACACTATTGCCACGTCACGTGAGCTCACGTGACAGCACGTAGCATGAGCCAATAAAATCACCGGAATCTTAACCCATTTGTTTCGTATTGGCTCATTGCTACGCGCTATCACGTGAGCTCACGTGACGTGACAATGGTGTGTCCGCACCCTTAGTTGCTTTCTTTGTTATTCATCTGTCCTGACCTTTCGTGTGCCCTCAGAGGGCCCTCTGCGGCCCTAGATCAAATAAAATATGCTTCTTCTTCTTCTTCTTCCCTCTCCCCTCAATCCCGCTTCCGCAGCAGTTCCGCCAAAATCTCGATCTCCCCGTCCGTGAGTGCCCTCTCGTCGATGAACCGTCCGACGTATCGAGCGTGCTCCAAGAGCAGCCGTTCGCGTTCCTCCCGCGTCGCCGCTTCCTCCCTCCTCCTCTCCCGCTCGGCCTCCTCCCTCAGGTATTCCCGCGTCCTGGCGATCTCCACCTCCCGCCGGACGCGCCGCTCCTCGATCAGCGCCTCCAAATCGCGCCGGTACTCGGCGCGCTTGCGCCGCCTCGCCTCCGCGGTGAGCCTCTCCGTCCTCTCGTCGTCCATCGCCCTCGCCACGAGGGCTTCGGCGAACTCGCGCTCCTCCGCCGCGGCCACGCGCTCCCGCTCCTCCGCGAGGCGCATCTGCTCGGCGAGACTCGTCGCCAGTGCCTCCCGCGCGCGACGCCTCTCCGCCTCCTCGTCCCTCGCTCGCGCGAGCGCCTCGCACACGGCCTCCTCCGCCGTCAGCTCGTTCACCAGCTCCTCGCGCTCCCTCTTCTCCGCCGCGGCGTCGAAGATCGTCCGCGCGATCCGCTCGATCGTCGCCTCGCGCGCCGCGCGTCTCTCGCTCCGCAGCCGCCGCGCCAGTGCCGCCCTCTCTTCCGCCTCCTCGACGAACCGCCGCTCCCTCGCCGCTTCCGCCGCACGCGCCTCCTCTTCCATCCGCTCGCGAATCTCCCTCATCTCCCGGAAGACGCGATCCTCGCGTCTCAGCTGCTGCGCCAGCTCGATCTTGGCGCCGAGCGCCCTCGCCGCCTCGCGCTCCTCCATCAGCCTGTCCACCTCCTCGAGGACCCTCCTCTCCCGCCGCGCCGCCGCCTCGCGCGCCCCCCTCTCGCGCTCCTTCGCCGCCATCCGCGCGCGCAACTCCGCGGCGCACTCGGCGCGCTCCCGTCGACGTCGCAGCTCCTCGGCCGCTCTCGCCGCCCGCGCCGCGACCTCGAGCTCGAGGCGCCGCAGCTCGTCGGCGCACTTCTCGCGTATCCTCGCCTCCTCGCGATCGGCGCGACGCTCGGCGACCTGAGCGGCCAGAACTTTCACGGTGTAGGCGTTCCTCAGGGCGACCGTCAGGTCCCTCGGCGCTCGTCTGCGCGCGGCACGCGGATCCGATCGATCGTCATCGGGGGGATCGCGACTCCCGCCCGGCGCCGACGGCGAGCGCCGCTCGTCGAATCGCTTCGCGCGTCGATCATCGTCGACGCCGATCGACATATGTACCTCCGCGACTGTGAGCTACCGCGATCGTTTCGCGCGTCTTGTGCGCGACCGACACTCTGTTGTGTATCGATATACCGCAGTGGGGCGGGCGCACGCGATCGAATAACGGGGATAGGGGGGGGGGGGGGGGGGGCTGCGTGCACGAGCGGCGATCGTGCCTGCAACAGAAAAATGCGAGCGCGAGCTTTAATTTCGCTCCCTCTCGCCACGTGACGAACCGATCTCCGCGATATACTATGTAGGTACACTCTCTGGGAAGAAAGTTTATTTACAGTTAATGCACGTCTACTTGATTGCGGCAAAAGGAATATTTCTTCGAGCCGAGCAAATATTCGTTAGCTGTTGCTCTATTTTTGCTTAAACGGAAGAGATATTCTAATGATTGACATAATATATTTAATTGGGGCCCAACGTTTATTAACTGGAAATAAACTCTTCTCTCGGTGTGCGCAGAGAAAAAGAATCGGTTGGATATACTGAAAATTACTTACGGAATCGTAAGTAATTATTTATTTGCCTCACACAGAGCGAAATTGTTTAATACTTCAAATATCTCTTTCTTGCAATCGTGTGAAATAGTCTGTGATTACGAGGAAGAAGTATCCAATTAATATGAAAAAAGAGATCTGATTGATCTAATTAAATGATTACTCGCGACCTCGCGAGTTGTTTTTAGTAGATCCAACTGATTCTTTTTCTCCGTGTATCGTTTAATCGTTACGTCGAGGTCGAATAAACGCGTCGTTCGAAGGATCGACGTATAATTCAGCGCACCGGGAGAAGAATTTATTTGAAGTTAATAATTGTATGCTTGATTATGGCGAAAAAAATATCTCGTTGAGCCAAAAATAAATGTATACTGATTATTAGAATGTCTCTTTCATTAAAATAGAATTAGAATAACAGCTAATGTATATATTTAAATATACATAAATATAATGAATATACATATCAATATAATGAATATATTATATAAATAAACTGTTTTCGCAGTGCCGGTATCAGTCGGACGAACGTTTGCTCGAATCGATAACATCGTTTCCTTCGGTTTTAACATTAACTTTTTTTTACTGCAAATTCGACAAATTTGGACAAAATTATCAACCCCGTATTTTTGTATTTTGCATTTTCCGCCTTATCGGAGCTGAAAAACGATATTTTGAAATGCAGCTACGTCACGATCCAGTGAGACTACATCTCTTGCACTCTTTGCTTGGCATAAATAAGTGCGTCTTTCTACTTCTCAGATGACGTCACAGTCTTATAGAGAGAAACGCACTTGTAACTCTGCGAATAATTATTTTGTCGAACTGCTTTTTTTTCGTTTGCTATCGAATATATATATGTGAATACAAATTAAATTTTTAAATATGAGTATTTTTTATCGTTAAGATCCAATTCGTTCGCGCGCATTCGCCGGTCGCGAGCACCGCCGCTCGTGCACTGTTCTCCGGGACCCCGCCGAGCTTCGCGATCGAACGAACCGACGACGAAACGAGCCGAAAGAATTTGACAGCCCTGCCGGATTTCTACGGGAGCGACGCGTATACGTATAGGTACTCATCCGCTTACCTCCTCCGAGAGAAGCGTGCGCGTATCCTCCCGCGTCTCTCCTTCTCCTCCTCCTCCTCTATAATCCGCTAATCCCGCTCGTTCCGAAGGCACTGGCAAACTTTTCGCGCAATTTCACGCGCACGCGCGTTCCGTCTCAAGCGCGCAAGGATTCGACGCGCATCCGTGCCGCCGATCTCGTACCGTTCCGACACCTCGGCGGATCGGGAACGACTAACCGATATATACCAACGCGCGTCCCGTGCGGCGCTGCTGCACCCTTTCGAGCGGTCGCGACGCGAACTGCCGAATGAGAATTCTTTCGATCGGTTCTTCGAAAACTTGTTAAATTTATATCATACGATTGAAATTGCAGCAACGTATTTACGAAAAATTGTACATATATTGAATAAATGCTTAGCATTATATTCGTATTAGTTTTGATTTCGTTTAACGACACAAATTGTATGCATGCTTAATGATGATTCATAAAGGACAAAACTTTGATGCACCTGGTGAGCTGATACAATCTAAATTTGCTGTATAATTTGCGTACACAGACAGAGAGAGAGAGAATTGCAATTTCGTTCGGAACTGCGGAGGAAGGATACGTATAGTGCGCCTGGTGTACCGCAACCGGCCGTGCGGCCGTGTCACGCGCAGTGTTCGCTCGAGGGGCAATCGCACGAGATGAAGAGGCGGAAAAGATCTACCTACGCGCGCGAAAGAGAAGCAATATTTGCGCGCTCTTGAATGCCTACGCGATGCGAGACTCTTTCATGAATCGAGCCGCGCTCTTTAAAGCGATTGATTTCGAGGTTCAAAGGGACCTCCGCCACGATTGAAATCATACGACCGCCGCCTGCACGCGTCGAGTAGAATCGCGTTCGCAGAGCCAGAAGGACGATTAATCATTCGAGCGTTTCACGACGACGACGTGCGTCTCAACGACATTACATGTCGCGGGATACCCCTTGATATTTTGGAAGGAAGTCGAAATTTCAGGCCCTGAACGACGAAAGATAAAATCCCTCCCGGAACGAGAGTAGGTACTCGGATAGACAAATATACCTACGTAAATTGTGTGCACAGCAACTATAGTCAGTACTGGCTCATCAGACGCATCTCAAGCTGGTAAGTATATTTTTGACGTCAAATGATTTCAAAATCATGCAAATATATTTTCGTTGATATGCCCGGGGAAAAAAAATAGCAGCTTTTTTACAAAGTATGGTAAATTTCGGGGCGACTCTAATTAATTGTTACGATAACCACAATTTTAGTAAAATTACAGCGGCGTTTGCAACTTGTAAAAACTTTATTATAATTTTTGAACAGAATTGTAGTTATCGTAACGATAAATTGGCCTTGTCCCGAAATTTACCACAAACTGCGATTAATTTTTTTCTCCGTGCATTTCCAGTGTTACGATAAATCATGCGATTAATTTGAACGACACTGTACACGGTAAAAAAAGTGGCGCTAATTTTTAACACCATTTCACACCGGTGTGGAGCTGCGTGTACCACATCTGGTGTCATCCCGTCTTACGCCATTGTTATTTAACGCCAAAAGTAGTCCGTATAAGTCCGCGCCGCATAATTTTTTACAGTGTAATGTAAATTCAACAAATTTTCGAAGAACAGTTACTTCTCTAAACTCACGCGGCAAAATAAACGTAGGCTTCAGAACAATCGATTATTATCATTTTCCTCACTCATGCCCATTTTTCAACCGTGAGATGGCGTTTTTCCCGCAGGCTGTCTAAAGATTGCTTAGTCCGAAGTGGGTCCTCTTTCCAAACTGATAAACGCAACGCGAAATGAGCCGTGTATACATTTGTTTGTTTTCTTTTGAGAAATGGGCATTCGTAAGAAAAAATAGTAGGTATGTCATTCGGCTGAAATCCTCGGATTTTTAAGACCGTGCTACGACCCAATTAAACACAGTCTGAAAAAACCTCGGATCCCCGCCTAATGACACAACATACCATTGCTGAAACGTCGTGACGATCGTGCAAGTCTGCCTGGACCGACAATTCGACGGCTGCACGCGTTGACCGCACCGGATATACGACGAATCGGCTCCAAGATTGACTCGCATCGCGTCCGCGACAGGTGGCTCCGTACAGTGGCTCGCATCGACACCTTCCCACCCCCTCGAACGACCCCCTCCACCTGCCGTCAACTCCCCGCCGCCGGAGCTTCACGAGCCCCTCTCGACGACGCACAGCGCGTACCTCAGTGCCACCGCTCGCGCCACTCGATTCGTACGGATTTTGAAACAGCGCGCGCGCGCGCCTACGCCGCCGCTGTACTCCGAGTGTGTGCATCGTATCACGCGGTCGACTCCGCACCGCCCTCGGACTCGCGACCGGTTCGTTCCACTCCCGCAGCACAGAGAAGATCGACCCGATCCCACATGACGGCGATCGAAACCCGCGCGATTCTCGCCGAGTTCGCCGCGACGAGGAGAGCGTCGCCGCCGTCCAGTCGTCGCGTCCGGTGTGTCGCGGTCGCGCGGTAGTCGCGCAACGCCGTTCCTGGACCGCGGCACCGCGGTGGGGGCGGGAGGAGACGCGATCGGAGGGAAACGGGGAATCCGGGTCGTCGCGTCGCGCCGAGGATCAACGGCCGAGTGAATTTCCACGCGCGCGCGCAACACGTGCGGAGTGCAGGCGGATCCAGACGAGAGATTCGTCGCACGCGTAGCGCTTTTCTCTTTCTCGTCCGTCAAGAGGCGTCGCGCAACCAGGTAAAAGGAGTCGTGAGCGTGATCGCGATCGTCGTTGAACGTTATACATGCGCTATTCCCGTTACGACGGCAACGCGTCCGAACGATCCTCCAAGCGCGACCCCCGAGATCGATTTCCCGTCCTCGCGCGCGCCAGAGAGAGCTTTCGAACCCCGGATTCGACCTCTCCACCCCCCCTCCTCCTCCTTTCCGCGGCCCCTTCGTTCTCGTCGAAACAGTCGCTCGCTCTTTGGCGTCGAAACGCCGAGAAGCGGGCGGTACGCGTACGCGACACCAGCGCGGATAAAAATTAATCGTAACGTTTGCAAACTTTCGGGCCAAGGTCGATTTATCGTTACGACAACTGGAATTTTCACGAAAATTGCAGCTGAGCTTGCAACTTCTACAGGATTTACCAGAATTTTTGTTATGATTGCAGTCATCGTAACGATAATGCGGCCTTGGCCCGAAATTCACGACAAATTTCGTAAATGCTACGATTCACTTTTTTTTTTCTGTGCGGATAGACAAATGTATGTGGATTGTACGGTATAGCTTTTTAGGTGGTATATGTATTTATATTGACTCGTTTGATGCACGCTTTACAAGTCATTAACGAGCAAGTGTATTTGCGAGACGAAATTATTTCGAAGCAATGCGAATAAAATGCTAAAAATGCATTCGGTATAAACGCAGAGGCTAGCGGCGCGTCGGCCTGGGCGGCGGCAGTGGTAACAGTCGGTCACCGGTCAGACGAGCGGCCGCGGTCGCCTTCCCGCTTTCCATTCGGCAACTAAACGTCGACACGACACGGATAAGAGATGGTATCGTCTTCGCGGTTTTCGATTCACGGAATCCCTCGCTCGCGTGCGAGTCGAAGCGGGAGGGGGGGGAGGGGGTTGCGCGCAACGAGGAGCCCGTCCTCGGAATTAAATGCAATCGCGGCGATCGATTCCTACCTGCATACGTTGAGCGGAATATAAACACTGTACCTACTGACTGCACGTTCGACCGTAGCGTCGGTCGGCGTAGGCGGTGGACCGCGCGCGGTGGTGACACGCGGACGGTTCTCGTTTAGCCCTACCCACTCCTTCGCCGATTAAACTCGCGTCGCGCGGGGCGAAGCGCCTATTACGTGTACCCACTACGCGTGATTACCTTGCATATGGATGTACGCGCTTACTATTTACGCGTCAACTCAACGAGCGGCGCGCGTCACCATCACTAGGCATCGCTCTCTCTCTCTCTCTCTCTCTCTCTCTTTCATTGCATCATCATCATCATCATCATTTTTTGCGTATCATTTGCATTGTATACTTTTATTTACCTTATTTTGTTAGTCTAGCCCGTTCTATTATTTACTTCATCTCTTATTCGCTCGTTCACTCTTTTAGTTGCTTTCTTCGATATTTGCTTGTTCTGACTTTTTGTGTGCTCTTAAAGGGCCTCTGCGGTCCTGGAGCAGAATAAACACTTCTTCTTCTTCTTCTTTTTCTTCTCTTCAGAGAGACTTGTTACGATCGTCACAACTTTCATATTATACGATAATTGATCGTTCTAAAGTCTGCATTTATTTTGTCGCAAGAATTTCAGTTGAATAACTATTCTTAAATAAATTACTAAATTAGATTATAACGTGATTTCAATTCATCGCTGTATTTATTACAGCAATATACCCGGATAGACAAATGCACATTAATTGTACAGCAACTCAAAATAATATTAGCTCATCGGATGCATCAAGAGTCTACGAGTTGTCGTTAAGCAGGCATATTTGTGACATCGTATGATTTCAAAATAATATAAATAAAATGCTAAACGTGTACTCGACATAAGCACAATTTTTTCGTAAGTACGTTGCTGCGATACAGCGATTCATTTGAATCACGCTATAATGTAAATTTAATGGTTTATTTAAGAATAGTTATTTCTTCAAATTTACGCGGCAAGACAAACGTTAGACTTCCGAACGATCAATTATTGTTGTTCATGTGAGCGTCATGACGATCACACAAATCTATCTGGGTATTTACGAAAAATTGTGCATCCCACAGTGAATAAATGTTTCGACTTTTATCTGTATTATTTTGAAATTATTCACTGCCATAAATGAGCCTTTGAAAGCCAGAATGGTGCAAGTCACATTTCATGTAAGCTGAGATTATTTGACTGTAAAGTTAAGTACAATTTGAAAAATCTGCCTAGATGATGCAAAACAGATATTTACCATTGAAAATATCTGTTTGTATCATCCAGACAGACTTTTCAAAATGTACTTAACTCTGCAGTCAAACAATCTCAGCTTACATGAAATGTGACTTAGACCATTCTGGCTTTCAACGGCTCAAATGTGCTTGCTTAACACTAGATTTACCGCAGCCAGTCAATTTGACTGGTGTCTTATTCAGAGTTCCATTCAACCTCGATTATTTCGTAACCCGTGAGGTTTCTGACAAAATTGGTAGAACACTTTTTTGTAGAGCACATTTCGGTCTACAAAAAAGTTGTATAGCAGTGTGGACGAAAAATCCACGGATAACGAGATAATCACCCGCCAAAACGACCGTATTATAAAGCGCGACCATCTGGTAAATCTAGTGTTAACGATGTCTCGTAAAACGCATAACCTCGATGCATCGGATGACTCAATACGTACTACCTTGAGTTGCTGTACGATTTTTGTATCGCTACAGCCGGTTTTTCGCTCGACTGCCCCCCCCCCATCAAAACCCTCATCTCGCGCGTCTCCACCAAAGCGTATACGTATACACGCCTACAGTGACACCGAGGGATTTCACGCGTCACGACGAAACCCCAGGGAGCGCAACGTCGGAAGCCACACCTCGACCCGACTCGCGCGTTGCGATGTAGCGAGTAATTGCTCGTATTCGAAAACCAACAGACAAAGGCTCGCCAGTGGCGTCGGTTCCGGGTATTCGCTGCCGAATGATAAACGAGACGTCCGCGTTTCACGCTTCTATACGAGGGAGAGAATTATTCTCCTCGATGTGCTCTTATCTCGCGCGCATTCGGAGCAGATTTCGAGAGCCTCCTCGCCCCCGCTCTCTGTCCCGAGGGCTCGCGCGTCGATCGTCCTTCAACGCGCGCGCGGAACGGCACCCCCGGGAGCGTCGCCGCGCTTGTCACGCGACGTTCGAATTAAGACGAGCGATCGGTACGATCTTGATTTCGCGGGGGAAATTAGCGGGAAATGCCTTTCGGAGTGGCTACAGGTGGAATATATTCGCGAGCGAGGGCTCTATTCGAGTAACGTGCGCCGAGAAAAATGATCGGTAATGTTGATCAAACTTTAATTGATATGGGGACAACGTGATATTTTTATAGCAACGAAAAATTGTATCGACCAATATTTTTTTCTCACGACCAAAAGTATTTGTCTCGATAAAAATATTTAATTGCTCCCACATCAACCAAACGTTTGGTTAACATCATTAGTAATTATTTTCTCAGTTTATTTATATTTTTATATTCGCGAGCGAGGGCTTTATTCGAGCAACGTACGCTGAGAAAAATGATCGGTAATGTTGACCAGATTTTCATTGATATGGGAACAACGTGATATTTTTATAGCGACGACGAATTTGTCGGTTGTCACAACCAAATATTTTAGAAAGATTAACTTTCCACGACCAATATTTTTTTCTCATGACCAAAAGTATTATATTTGTCTCGATAAAAATATTTCATTGCTCCCATATCAACGAAACGTTTGGTTAACATCGTTAATCATTATTCTCAGTGTATCTATATTTTTATCCAACAATCCTGCAGTTGCAAATCTTGACAATTTTCATGACAATCGAATTCCCTCGGTGCATCCGCCACGCGCGGTTGATGCTGAAATCGATCAGACGCGCATCAGTGGTAACGGTAGTAAATATTTTGCTTCTCCAAGTAGAAACTGACGTCTCTCGACAGCCGTAAGTCAGGATTCTATCATATCCACAGAGGCGCGGCTTGCGGCTCGGTATCGATCGGCTGGCATTCACGATTTCTCTCTCACGCTGTATCAAGTCCCCCCGGATAGACAAATCGCTGCCTCAGAATTTATAAGGTTCTATGTTCTACACTGAAAAAAGTATTTAGCTAATCCAGCTATATTTCTGGTTGCCTCAGACACAACTAGAAAAATATTGCTAGCGTAGCAAGAATTCTTGCTATTGCGAAGAAAATTATCACTGCAATTACTATAATTTTTTCTAGTTGTGGCCAAATTTTTTTGAGTGTATAGAAGAGAGAGTTCCATGTAACATAGAACCTTATAATTCCGAGGAAGCGAAATGTACGTGAATTGTACAACAATTTAAGGTAGTATCAGCTCATCAGATGCATCAAGGTTGTGTGCTCAAAGAGTTATTATTCAGCAAGCATATTCGTATCATTGAATGATTTGAAACTAATGCAAACGAAATGCTAAACATTTATTCGATATATCATAAATCCTCCGTTGATATATCGCTACGATAAATACTGCGATTACATTGAATCACCTTATAATGTAAATTGAACAGTTTTTTGAGGGATCATTTTTTTTAAGCTCGTGCGGCAAAATAAACGTTGACTTTATAACGATTTATTATTGTAGTTTGTACGAACGTCGTGACGATCGTACAAGTCTATCCGCGCCGTTTGATTTTCTCGAGTGATCTCCGGTCAGTGATGAAAATTACCACGCTCAGTTCTATCGGCCGGTCCGATCGCGAGCGGCTGTTACTACTGCCGCTTCCACCGGCATCTATCATCTTCCGACGGAACTAGTCAAATCTCCCCCCTTCTCGAGATACACGGTCTTTATATAACCTTCTCCATATCGTATGGAAAGGATACACGATCCCCGAGTATTACGGATAAAAGAGGAAAAGCGGCGGCGTATAATTCGAAGGGACCGCGGGTGAATTCTCCGTGGGCGAGCAGGCAAAGCGAACCGGCAAAGCCGCGGGACTGTAATATCGATCGACGTCCGTCGACATCAAGCGATGGCATTTCGAGCACATTTTCGCGTGCGTTCCACGTACGTTTGTACGTATACATCGCAATACTCGCCGCGCGAAACCGAGCTCTCGCTGCAGACGAATTTCCTCGAGCGAAACTCCTCTCGGTCGATATATGGAAATGCGGCGTCCTCATAAATGACTTTCGAATCGATTCCTCGTGGCTGCGAAGCAGGCATACGCCGACGCTCAACGAATCGTCGATAAGCAAGGATATCGCGACGTTAAATTATTTCAAAATAATGCAAATAAAATGCTAAACGTGTACTCGATGTAAGAACAATTTTTCTTAAATATGTATATCGCTGCACCGTGAAGACAGTTGATCAATAGTTAATAAATGTAATTTCTAATATACGGTGAGCTAAATATTCCGTTAGGATAAGAAAATACGCGTTAATTATGAAACTGTTTATTTCATCCAAATGACAGCCCCGAAGGATCTGATCGTGCCGAATAAATATCGTAATAGTTATCGAATTATTACTTGATTTGATAAAACGTTTAACCCTTACTTGCCACACTGGGGTTCGAAACAATCCCATGGTAAAATTCGTACTTGTGTGCCACACTGGGGTTGATTTACACCCCATCGAGAAGAATTGTTATGACGAATAAATTATTGCGTATTTGTGCTTGAAAATTTTATCAGCGCTTCTTAAGAGCGTACTGTAAGAGACCGTGTAACTTTTATATTTTATTTTCTTCGCATACTTAATTTTCAGTTCTGGCTATACAAGTTACACGGTCTTTTAAAGTACGCTCTTAAGAAGAGATGATGAAATTTTCAAATACAAATATGCAATAATTTGTTAGTTGTAACAATTTTTCTCGCTCGGGTGTAAATCAACCCCAGTGTGGCAAGTACGTGATTCTATAGAAGTGTGGCAAGTAAGGGTTAATTCGCCACATTGAAACAAACGTTTATCAACTACCAGCAAACCGTTTTCTTATTATTTTAATCGTATACAGTAAATACCACGATTAATTTGCATCGCACGATTATGTAAATTTAAACAATTTATTCAGAAATAGTTATTTTTTCAATTCATCCGGCAAAGCATACGTACATTTTCGAGTGATCAATTATTGCAGGAATGTCGTCACGATCACACAAGTCTCTTTGGGTATTGCAGAAGCCGGGCTGAAAATGTTTACCGTCGCGGCGCGCTCAGTTCCGGCCTTCCTCGTTAGTCCTCGTCGCTCAAAAGACGCCAAGAGGTGGGGGGGGGGGGGGGGGGGGGGGGGATCGCTCACGCGGAATTAAGCGACGCTAAGCCCCGAAGAGGGCTCGAGGGAAGGGATCCGGTCTCCGGTGTGCGTCCTTCCGCCGCGGAGAAATTATGCTCGCCGACTGGCCGTCGCACGTGCGAATAGAATCCTCGCCGAGACGCGGCGGTGATATAAACCGAAAATCGCGTTCCCTCGGCGGATTACGAGACGTACGTCTCTCGGTAATCCCTCTCCCCGCTCGGCCGCGTCTATTCGCGCGACACAACTTACTCGAACCGTCTTCGAGCCTCGACATGCTATACCGCATGGACGCCGGATGGGGACGTATAATCTATAGCCTCGCGGGGCGAAATTGATTTTAGCCTCGCTATTCCAGGAACGGTGTCGACTCGACCGCGGACGCCGCGCCGCGTAACCCGCTTCGGCGATTTTACTTTTAGCGAAACGAAAACGCGCTTGTCGCGGATCGTGATTATATATATATATATATATATATTTTTTTTTTTTCGATGGAAATTCGAGAGAGAAAATTCATCGTCGTTCGATCATCGAATAACGGACATTTCGATGCGGATCCACGATCGAGAATCATTTTGCGTGCGTCGGTTTAACATTTATTTTTTGCCCTCGATTATCCGCTTTTTACAATTTAAACCGAGTAATAATTGTCACGATGCAATAAGGGACGATTCGAATAGACTTTCGAAATATTAGCACTGGAACTACCGCAACCAGTTAATTTGACCGGTGTCTTATTCAGAGTTCCGTTCAACCTCAATTATTTCGTAACCCGTGAGATTTTCGTCAAAATTGGTAGAATACTTTTTTGTAGAGCATATTTCGATCTGCAAAAAAGTTCTATAGCAGTCGGGACGAAAAATCCACGGATAACGAGATAATCACCCGCCAAAACGACCGTTTCATAAAGCGCGACCATTCGGTAGTTCGAGTGTTAGGTACAACGCGAAGATGTTTGTTCTCGTTTCTTAATTGCACGAATTTAACCGTATAGCTTGGTAATTTTAAAAATATCAAATTGTAATTTTAATGAAACGCAGAGGAAATCATGATTTTCGACACGGTGAACATTTGCTAAATGCACGTCGAATCATCTATATCTGTACTTCGGAATTATCAATCCGTGTCCACACTTTACTGTATAAATCTAGTATTTTTAACTCGAGTATTCGAGTATAATTTCTTCGAATTTGAGCTTCATTTTTCTACATGCGCATGAACAAAAATAAATTAATTGTAGCATTTACAGAGTTTATGATAAATTTCGGGACTATAAATTCATTCTTGCGATGACTATAATTTTCGTAAACATTATAATAACACTTGTAGAAGTCGCAAGTGTTGCTGTAATTTGTATTAAAATGATAAATGCCGTAACAGAAAATTAGCTTTATCCCGAAATCTGCCGCAAACTTTGTACACCCCGAGACTTATTTTCCTTCCGCGCGGCTGCCCGCGGGGGCGCGAGACAAGAAAAGCCGGTATTTCTCCGTGATCGACGTTACCGCGTAAGCAAAGTCGAATGTTGATTCGCCCGCGAATCCGGGAGGTAATGCGTTTCACCTCGACCACCCTCCCCCCTTCTCCCCCTTTTACGCAACCGTTGCTCCTCGTGTAGAAAAAAAAAAAAAAGCTGGGAAGCTGCTCCTCATCCTCGGTCCGTAGCCTCGATCGATTCGTCACCCTCGCGACGATACGTCTCGAATCTCGTTACGCTCTACTTCGTTCCTTTTCACGTTCGAAAGACTGTCGTTTTGGGGACAATTGGTTTAGCGGCCACAGGTGTGCGCGCGCGACGCGACGCTTCGACGTTATCGATTAAACACACAGCCGGGCCGCTGCCTCGTTCGTCACGATTATAATTGCCAATTTTAATGTCTCCCGTTCTCGCGGAAGCCGCGTAAGTATAGCCGGTGCGGTGTCGGATCTATCCGCGGGAAACGCCCCTTTTGATTCGCGGATATTATCGAGCCTGTGTGTGTATGCATATATATGTATGTCCGGTATCTACTGAATAAATCGATAAGGGAATAGAAGGCGCTTTCCTTCTCCCCCCCCCCCCTCCTCCCTCTCTCAAACAATATAGTTATTCACGCGCCAAGGGCGGTAAGCGAAAGCGAGCCGCAGCCGGGCCAAACCACCCTTGTATCGGCGCGTGCACTGTCATTTTTCACGACACGTGAAAGAAAGTGAGCGCATTTGTCTTCTATCGCGTAACGCGACGTCGTTTTACTGAGCGCTGCAGCAGTCAGTGAATGAATCCTGAGTGCTGCTACTCTGTAAAGATACCGCTTACACAACCCGCCTTAAGGGGGTTATCAAGTGTAGAATTGTCAAAAAATCGATTCTTTTTTATTGCATTTTATGAAAGTAGAACTCTCCCGGCGAGTTTTAGTGAAGACCGCATCGCGCTACGTTCAACATTTCTGCCAGTATGAAAGTTCATTTCGTTCGATTTATGTGAGCTGGAACCTAAATCATTTCATAGAAACCTGTTTTTCTCAAAACATATTTTTCTAACCTTCCGTACATTGTATCTTAAAAACCGTAGCTCTCTCAGATTGATGTGAAATTTTCAGGGAATGTTTATACTATCGGTATCTTTGGAATGTGTGAACTACTCTTATGCTCCTAAGTTGATTTTTTAAATAATTACAGGCCTCTGTTTACTTAAAATTTCAAGCTTTTTCTGTACTGTAAATTAAAATGAATATAAAAATCTACCAAATGATTTTTTCTCAACCATAGCAGTTCATTCCATAGAAAATAGTATTGAATACTAGACTCACTTTACGAAATTGATCTAGATCAACCGGTTGGGCTAAAATGACGTACGGAAGGAGACCGCACAATTTTACCAGACAAACCTTCATTCACTGGAAAGGCAGTATTTTTTTTTCAAAAAATCTGAAAAAATTCAAAAATGTTCTTTAAGCACTAATAAAAACCTTGTGTTGATTTCACTTTAATCGGGTTTTCCATTTAGCCCTGAATAAAATCTCAACATTTAGTAATTTTCGGTGTTCTAGACTTGATAACCCGCCTTAAGGACATATAAATACGCCACTTTCTTTCACGTCGCCGGTCTCATCACGCAAGGGCGTATCTCAGAAAATTTGAAAATTGAGTTAAGACCGCCAATAGGTTGTTTAACCCTCGCCGTACAAAAATAATTGTAAAAATCGCGTACAAAAAATATTTAACAAAACGAAAAAATTATAAAAGACCATCTTTTCGCTTTGCATATTCGATGCAACGAAATTTCTCTCTCGGTGCATCGAACGTCGAGGCTGCGGAGATTTTCGAGCAGTGGATCCGGCGAGAGGCACGGATTTAGATTTTATTTCAACCGCTGAACGGCTTGAGGGGAAACGTTGATCGATCGACGGCGAATAAATCTCGGGTCATTTAGCGCGAAGAAAATATTTTCGCTACCCCCACCCCCCTCCACGTCGCGTAGACCGTCGTCCACCAACGCGAGTAAGATATTCCCGTTAATGGCGTAATACCTATTTATATGATATTATTTATCGAAGGAAACTGTCACAAGACACATTTATATCGATCGTTTCGCCGCGGTGGAACCGACCAAAGTCGCTACGCGCGTATCGCGCACGTCACAGTCTCGTCGAAATTGCCGCTCGACGTCGCAGTTTTTTTAACGCGCGGTGATTCTCCCCGCGGGACGATAAATATTTTACGACGGTATCGCGAATCGCGTGTATGGGTACGATATAAACCCAGATAGACTTGTACGATCGTCACGGCGTTCGTACAAACTATATACGTTTACTCTCGTTGTAGCATGAGTTTGGAAAAATAATTGTTCTTCAAAAAATTATTAAATTCACGTTATAGTGTGATTCACATTAATCGCTGTATTTATCGTAGCAACATGTCTACGAGAAATTGTGCCTATATTGAGTACCCACGTTTAGCACTTTATTTGCAATAGTTTGAGAAAATTTAATGACAAAAATATATGCTCGCTTATTGAGCGCACAACCTTGGTGCACCTGATGAGCTGATGCTACCTCGAGTTTCTCTATATTTAATTTATATACGTGCATTTTTGTCTATCCGGATGTACATATATATAATATATTCGAAAATAATTGTATTTTCTACACCCACGTAAAAAACTACCAGTATTTCACATTTCCGTTGAAAGCGTTTCGATGTCCAATATACATATACTTTGTTTCATTGACAAACGAGAGAGCGAAACCCCTCCGCTCTCGTGCCGAGATCAATTTTCGAGATATCACCGCATCGGCGCAAAACACCCCAATTTTCACGCCCGCGTCTTCCGCGACCATAAATGCCCGAGTCCGTTCTCGCCGCCCCCGCAGGAAATATATACATACATCCGAGACTCCCGCCTGAGAAATTAGTCACAATTAGCTGACGCGCTTTCGCAGTCCCGCCCCCTCGCCCCGGCGACACTGTCACGGCAAGCCGGCTTCTCGGGGTGGCGCGCGCTCCGCCGCGATCGATCCGAGGTTTGCTCTCCCTCTCTCGCTCTCTTTCTCTCTATTGCTGAATTATCATTGCTATTGTTTTTACTTTCCTTTTTGCGTATCACACTTTTTCGTGCTCTTGGGAGACGCCCGGGTGTTAGAGCCGTAATAAAGGCATCTTCTCTCTCTCTCTCTCTCTCTCTCTCTCTCTCTCTCTCTCTCTCTCTCTCTCTCTCTCTCTCTCTCTCTCTCTCTCTCTCTCTCTCTTTCGTCGGCTACTATCTGTAGACTAGTTAGTTCTTACTCCGTTTTGCTTACGCTTTTTTCTTTTCTCCTTCGTATCTTGCTCTTGTGTTTGCGTATTTCGTTAAGCGCTTACATTGTATCATTTACTTCCACTTAGCATACTTTACTTTGTTAGTTTCATCCGTATTAGTTGTATTGTAAACTTTTATTTACCTTATTTTGTTAGTCTAGGCCGTTCTACTATCTATTATTTTACTTTGTTTTTTACTTTATCTCTTTTCACTCGTTCGCTCTCTTAGTTGCCTTCTTTGTAATTTGTCGCTTTCTCTGTAATTCATTTGTTCTGACCTTTTGTGTGCTCTCAGAGGGCCTCTTCGGCCCTAGAGCAAAATAAAATATGCTTCTTTTCTTCTTCTCTCTTTCTCTAAAGGGGCTTCTAAACGGGCAATATTTGTACTGCAATATGTGGCTGCAATATTGGCAACTGTAGCCCAGCCATCATGAAAACATTTTAATGCAGTATATGGCTCGGCAATATACATATATTTCGGCAATATTTTCTGCAACAGTATGGCCCATGTTTAAAGGCGCGGCTAAACGGGCGACGATACCAAAAATGTGTAGCTTATATGGCCGGGACATACTAAAAAAAATTATCCTAAATTGCATAGTCTGGCTGGTACTGCTGGCAATGTTGCCGGCCACTGTGTTGCAGCCACATATTGCAGTACAATATTGCCCGTTTGGATAGCCCTTAAGAGCAGGTCACGAATACGAGTAGCAGCCGTTGTGTGACGCGTGACCAAGGTCAGTCACTACTGCGTTCAATTCGGTTGTCAGTCCGTCTCATTGTTTCATTTTTTTTATTTTTGGTTATTTTTATTTGCGTTTACTCAACAATTGCTTGTTTAATTCATATTTACTTTCTCCATAGTACTAGCAGGTATTACTTTTTCTGGTTCTCGCGTCTTAAGCTTAACTGAGCTATAGTCTCAGGGCCGGTTTTACCAACAGGTATAAACGCGGTATAGCGCTATACTGAGAATAACCATAAGGCTTATTGCTGGTTTATTCTCAGTATAACGCTATACCGCGTTTATACCGTGTTGGGGTCAAACCGGCCCTTAGTTAGATTGTGCTAGATTAAGTTCCCGCGCCCTACTGCTGATTATACCCCTACACTGCGCTGCTTTAAAAGACCATGAGTCCTTGGCAGGAAAAATAAACGGTTTTTCTCTCTTTCTCTCTCTCTCTCTATCCTTTATTATTTTTGCCATCCAGCATATTATTCATTATATCACCGTTACTTTGCCTCGTGTTATTCTTGCATTACTCTTTGTGCTCTCAGGAGAAATCTATCTTAGAGTCTACTAAATACACGCATCTTCTTCTTCTTCTTTTTCTCTCTCCCTCTCTCTCTCTCACTCTCTATCTCTCACACATGAACATTCACCATCCTTTTATGAAAGCCACCTCGATCCTCGCGGGTCACTGTCGCGGGCCCTCGAACGCGAATGAAGTTTACGTCGAAAAGGTTATAGGGGTAGACGATAGGTCAGGTCCCGCGTGCGTCTCCTCTTCCGCTCTCTTTCAATAGGTCTCGTCGGATCGATCCACCGATTCGCGAATCAGGGACAAAAGATAGTGCACGCGCACGAGTATCGATCGTACGAAAATTATCGGGAAATCTGGCGGTACAGCCGCTTCGCAGATCGGAGCTTGCGCCAACATTTAATTTGCCGCGCAAGTGGAACGCACATTACGTATACGCGCGCGTGGCGAGAGTATATTTATAACCGCGTCGACCTAAACGCGATGACGATCGATCCTATCGCAACGTGTAAATCCCGAAAGGTAACGAGCAACACGGCTCACTTTGGATCGTACATACGTACGAGACGTAATAGTGTTACACGGGTAATGTACCCAATAATTATATTATATTTTATTCTTCGAATTATTCTTCGCTCGCGATGCGATGGGAGGAGGAGTCATCGAACCTGTATGAGCCCTCACGTCCACATGACTTTCCCCTCTTTTCGCGAAGCGCGCGGCAAAGTGAATTTCAAAATTAATCATTATTTAATAGGAGTCAATGATTAATAAACCAGTGATTATTTATCAGAATTAATAATTATCTAATAGGAATGAGAAATGATTAATAAATGAATAATTGTCTGGCAAAATTAATAATTATTTAGTAGGAATCAGGAATTATTAATAGACCAGTAAATAATCCATAACAGACCAATAAATAAACCAATAATACATTTAACAAGAATCAATAATTACTGATAAACCAACAATTACTTAATAAAATCTTCGCGTGCTGTTTTCCGAAAGTCAAAAATTACGTAGATCTCAGATGCTTCCATGGATTCGAACCGATACGGAGAAAAATAAATCGTATATAGAATGAGGAATTTGCATGAAATTTTTTTTCCCATGAAAATTTTACTGAACGAAGCTATCGTGTTATAAAAACCAGGGAGCACTGTATTTTTTAATAATATGTAACTGTATTGGAGAAAAAGAATTAATTAATCGTGCCTCAAACGCCTAAACCACGCCCCGACCTGGAACGCAGTATGATTGGCCTAGACGCTTTTACTGTTGCGTGACGTCACACATTCGACGATCACTGGCTAAATCTCAATTTCAACCAATGACCGTCGAATGCTCCTAACTACGCCCCGCCCAAAAACGCAGTATGATTGGCCGATAGCGCTTTTACTGTTGCGTGACGTCACACATTGCTTCTCGCTGTATGCGCGGCTCTTTCAAACGCTACACTTTTAACTCAAATCTGTGAAGGTGTCCGACATGTTAACGCCATAAGTTTATATACCGTTGAAATTGTAATTTTTTACTCTATTTTTTAAGCCACAATAAAAAAAATAATGCAAGTTCCTCATTTACCAAATTTGTGCTAAATTTCAGGACAAGGCCGACTTATTACTACGACGACTACAATTTTCGTAAAAATTATAGCGAAACTTGACGAAGTTGCGAGCGTTGCTGTAATTTTCATTAAAATCACAGTTATCGTAACAATCAATTGGCCTTGTCTCGAAATTCGTTACAAGCTTTATCGATGCTACAATTTATTTTGTTCCCGCAAATCGTCTCGTGCGCACGGAGTCTAGTCTCGAGGGATCGAAAGACATGCAAACCCCTAGCTGCGTTCCTCCTCCCCTTCACGAGCGATGGCCGCCCACCGCCCCCGGCCAAAGGTCGTTCCGCGTACGTAAGCCCATTTCACCGTGGCGATCGACCGCGACCAAACGTTCTAATTTATTAATCGTGGCCGTTACGAATTCTATATACGAAACGGCCCGTCGATTCGCCGCGGAATATACCTGACATCCCGAGAGACCGGGATGGGATTTAGGGGGCGGCCCCTTTTTACGAGTTGTCTGAGTTTCTTGTCCGTTTCGCCGGCCGCATCGTCTCGAAAGAATTCCGGAGTTTTTGAGGAGCCTCGACATATTTTTGACATCGTTCTGTCGACGGAAATGGAGATTGAACCGCGTAAAAGCGGGAGGGGGGGGGGGGGGAGGGTGAAAGAGTTAAATCGAACGAATGAAACGCGAAGCAACGTCCTCGACGTAAATTATCGCAATTTATAGTGAGAACGTGTGACGCGTGCGATATAGGGTAAAAATGGGATAGATGCCCAACCCCTTTTATCTTGAATGCACTGGGCACGATTGAGGCGCAATGGGGTATTTCTGTAACGTGAGTTTACATATTCATGAACATAACCGTAAAAAATTTAGACTTTAACTATATCAGTTGAGTATTTGTAAGAGTTTGAAGGTTGAGAGAACAGCTCGTTGCTAATTTTAGGCTGAACTGCCTCAGCTAAAATGACGTATTTAGGACATTTCACAAAGAAATTCGACGTGAGAGACAGTTTTGCGGATCGATAGAGTGAATTGATGAAGAACGATAATTACTATCAGATTTTGATCTTACGTACCGGAATAATTATTGGGGTAACTATCCAATCATCAGCCTTTCAATAGATACCCTCTATCAGCAAAGCAGAATAGATGCCTCTATTTTATCAGCGATCTATAGATCTATGGTATCAGCGATCTATGGTACACCATACCGATATTCTTGCGGTCACGGAAGACGATACGGTGTAAAATCTATTGATAGTTATTTACTCTTTTATTCTTATCAACTTTTTGTGAACAATAAAAAACGGCTTTTTCAGATACTCGGTAATGATTATTATTGACGAATGGCGAATCCATTAAATTCAACGGGACGACAGTTTTCCAATTAGCATTCAGTTATTTCAGCTTATCGATTAATTCGCATCTGTGTACTCGTGTCTTCCAAAATGCCGAAAATGGAATTTCTTATTTCTTCAGAACATCTCGACTATATTTCATTCGAATTATATTTTTCTGCTAAAGAAATCATTACACTCCGATAAGTAGACCACGTATTCACATTCTAACGCCAAGGTATTTTGCTGTATAATTTTTACCCCTCAGTCGGACTATCAACCCCACTTTTACCCTATAGACGAAGAAACGACGTAGAAGCTTCGATCGTTCCCAGACACCGACGACATTTCTCACTCGGCGAGACGGTTTATCACGCGCGGTGCCTGCCTCAAAAGTTTACAGTGGCTTCCGATGTCTGCGGTTTGGCCGTACAAAGATCGGACGAATGTGTATATAATGCGGAGAGAGAGGGGGCGAATGTAAACCGAACTACCCACGCGCGCGGAAACCCGGTTCGTCGTTGCGGCATCGCCGTCTGGTCGTCGTACGGTAACCGCGAGGACGTGGGTTTCATTCGTATATTTTCCTTGGCACGTCGTGCCGCGAGCTTACAATGTTGCGCGCGCGTAACAACCGCCGCGGTTTCGAGGCAGTCTAACGGAGAATTCCGCGGGCGATACGAGGCTGTTTAGTCGTTAACCCTCGCCGTACCAAAATATAATTTTAAAACTTTGGATCCCCCAAAACAGGGTCAATTCTGACCCTGAACTGACTGAAGGACACAAACACGTTTGTTTTCGATAATATTCAATAGCGAGACATGGCAATCATAATTAACCCTTCGTTGCTCACGTGGGGTGCAGGCGACACCCCAGCCTCCTTTCTTTGCATGCCACGCCTAGAGTTTTTCGAGAATATTTCATTACAGAATTTGGCACCAAAAGCGCAAGACAAAATCGATTTGTTTATCCGACAGAACGCCGCAAAGTGTTAAAAAGTGATTTTTAACAATCTGTAATTAACTTAATATTTAAGATATTTTTCTATAAAACTTGTTCCAATTTGTTAATTTGTCCTTCGTTAATAAAACGAGAGTACGATAACTATCCTCAGTCTATTATTTATACTATTTTTTAATAAAAATCGGCAGGGAGATCAGAGCGTCTGAAAACCGAGACCCCGTGTACCGAGAGACTTCGAGTTTTATTTTCAATTAGAAAATTACGAAATTAATTTTTTTTAAATGTTGAGATCATTCGGCGATATATCAAGCTTTAAAATAAAAAAAAAAGTATTAAAAAATTTCACCTTTTCACTAAGAAAACGGTAATTTTTAATTGGGGTGTAGGGCACACCGCAGGTGAACTCTTATATAATATTTCAAAAACCCACGTGAGCAACGAAGGGTGAAACAAGTTTTCACAATATCATGTTT
Source organism: Xiphydria camelus (assembly GCA_963678675.1). NCBI lineage: Eukaryota > Metazoa > Arthropoda > Insecta > Hymenoptera > Xiphydriidae > Xiphydria > Xiphydria camelus. The sequence goes on from OY783192.1 coordinate 37,990,136, forward strand.
AATATTTTATTACGAAAGGACAACAATAAAGCAACTGAAATAATACAAATAAATGTGATAAACATATCGTCGGCTAAATATGTTAACCTGCTAACTCACATGCAGTCAGATTTTCAGGAGCGAGAACAAAACTGTCTTGATCAATACAAAAGTTCTTACATGACAACGGATTTTAACACAATAATGACAGTATGTCTAACCTTTTTTTTTTAAATAAAACGTATGTAAATTATTTAGTCCAGTTTAGCCATGAAGTTGCCGAGTATCAAAACATCTTAAAATCGTAAGATACGGAGTTGTGGCAGGTTAACATATTTAGCCGACGATATTTCAAAAAATAACTTTTTTTCCAAAAATCCATTTTAGAGAGCCATCATTCTTATTTCAAATCACGAGAACTCACGGAAGACTACTGAAAAAAAAAAGTGACAGAGCCGAGAAATCCAAATATCCTTGAAAATTTACGTTTACGGGTCCACATCTGACCCGGTTTCAGTAAGTACCAACGCCGCGGGATCGGTTCGCTCATCGCGACTCATATTCCAGGCCATGAAGCACGGATCGTCAAAGGCGCGCTGACGGGGCACACAACGTCGATCTCGCGATGGACGGCGTCCGACTCGAAGCACACCGCGGCACGGGCCCCGAGATGCCGTAGCGGATCGCGCGGCGAAAGGAGGCGGGGGAGGCGGAAGAAGTGGAAGAGGAGGGGGAGGAGGAGGAAGAGGAAGAAGGGGAAGCGCCGTCGTCGCCTCGTGTTCGCGCGAGCGAACCCGAGCAACCGGTGGATAGTGCAGCTGCGCGCGCGGGTGGTGTGCCGAAGGATACGCGGCCCTCTCTTGGCCCGCCACCCTGGCGGCATGGTCCTTTGGGCCACGATACTAGTCCTTCAGGGAGCTGGACTCGTAGGTGAGTCGTCGTCGCGGCGCTGGCCTTGCGGAATCTACATCGCGGAAACCATCCCCCCCCCCGCAGGTTCCATGATCGGTGTACCGGGAGTCCCGGAGAACATAACGGTCATGTTCCTCACGCCGACGTCCGTTCGCGTCTCCTGGAGCACCAGCCACGTCGACCAGGTGGAGAGGTACGACGTGTCGTACAAACCGACCGCCGCCAGGTGCGTTCCCGCCGTTTCGTCGGTGTATTGTGTGTCGGGTGGAGGTGGGATGAAAGGGGCACACGCGTCTTGAAAGGGACATAGGGATTATAGGGGGAAAGTCGCAGGATCTCGTCACAACGAAAGCGTTGTGGTTTTGCGGCTCGTGCTTTGTCCACGCCGGACTTCGAACCGGGGGTGATACGCGATTGAAATTTCTCGTGGAGCAGAGTAAAATGTTTGGGGCTTTTCTAAAATGTTTTCCGAAGTAGTGTTACTATTGAACGATATTTGCATTACTTCATTGGGACGAATGCTTATTCATGAAGGATCAACGCAAAATGTTGGGTACCTTTTGACGTTTTAACTTTAAGGTTTCTCGAGCGGTACAGGGGCTTTTTCCCTGCTAAAAGTTAGTCCACTGGAGTACAGTAACACTCTAAAGTATGTTCTTCGTGCGATGTGGCGACAACGTTTGACGTACAGTAGTACGCGTGTATCTGTGAGCTCAAAAGTGGAGCCCAAAACATCTGGTCGTGCATCGGTACGTCGTGCAACGTTGCCACATTGACTTGTCAAAGGTTAAATTTATAAAGAACAATTAATAAAAAAAATAACGGGCTTTTTAATGATGATTTTAGTTCGTTAAACGTGGTGTTCAAAAAATTTCCGAATTTTTTCACTATGTTTCTCAGAAATATCGCGGTTTATTGGTTATAACCCATGAGAACACATGTTATTTGGTCATTCAAAAATCTTTGCAACGAGCTTCTTGAAAAACTTGAAAATTTAACTGAATTTTTTTACTTCAATCTACCGAATGCAATCATTTTCAAGCATTTCTCACTATTTTTAGTATAACGCTCGAGAAACCTTGACGATCGGATTTCCAATTTTGTCGTCATATTTATGAAAGGGTCACGGCGACAATTTAGGAAGAATGTTTCCCTGCAAATTATAGAAAGACCTCGGCAATAATGCATTTAGAAATGAATACCGAGCTGGTTAAAAAACTGGCATAATATCAGTACGTTCGGAAACTTAAAAAAGTCTTATCCGCTTCATGGAAAGGAAAAAAAAGATTCCAGTTCAGATCGGGGGGGTTCAAGGGATTTTTAAAAATAAATCTCAATACTCGAATAAATTTTAACGAGCGCAATGTACACAATTTTGTTGATAATTTCGAGGAATTTTATGGAAAAATATCAGTTATATCTCAGACTGTCTGTCCCTTTCTAACATTTCCAATGTCGTCAATTAAAACTGAAATAGTTCTTCAGGTTATCCGCTATATCGTCTTAGGGGCCATCCATATATTACGTAAGACGTTTGAGGGGAAGGGGGGGGGGGTGTGAATATTTCTCACACTCTTGTATGTAAATATAGTGTAAACTGTATCTACAAGTATCTTACACTGGGGGGAGTGGGGGGCCAAAAAGAGGCCAAAAACGTCTTACGTAATATATGGATGGCCCCTTGTGCAAAATTATCCCTTTCGTCCCACCCCTTCCGCAGACTCGAAATGCGCGCGCGCGACCTGCGATCCTCGCGGCCTACTCGCGTCGGATCCGCGATAACGCCGCGCGCGGGCGACGTGGCCCGCCCGAAGCGCAGGGGCCGAAGATGGAATCACAATGTTAAAGTGGTTAGTTACAGGGTGGTGGCGGTGGTCGCGAGGAACAGCGAAGCTGTTACACTGAGCGGCCTGCAGGCGGACACGCAATATCAGCTCGCGGTCACCGCGTTGCGAGCCGGCAAGAGGCTCCGAAGCCGGCCGATCGTCTTCCGTACACTCGGTAAACCGCGATCACGCGTGTGTGCGTCGTTACGCGGGCGCCACGTGGGACACACGTACACCTGTATTTCTCTCTAATGTTAGGCAATATGGACTCGCGAGTCAAAAACTACTGTCTTCCAGACAACTAATTTAAAGGTATTCGAATTCTTGGTAAATGTGATTATATTGCTTTTGGAAGCTCATACTTCGACATAAGTATTCATTCGAAACTAGTTTCGAGTCCTGCACTCAAAAACATTTGGCCACAACTAGAAAATTATAGTAATTGCAGTGATAATTTTCTTCGCAATAGCAAGAATTCTTGCTGCGCTAGCAATATTTTTCTAGTTGTCACCAAATAATGTCTGAGGCAGCCAGAAATATAGCTGTGGATTAGCTAAATATTTGTTTCAGTGTGGTAACATTTATATCAAGGGAATACGCGTTTACGTGGATTTTCCTCGACTCAAGTCTTTATGATCAAATCGTGACTTGAGTCCCTATTACCTAACGTGAGAGATTTATCGGCACGGCAATCCGGGCCCGCGCGACCCCCGAGAGAGAGAGAGAGAGAGCGATTCGCCCCGCGGGTGTTTCGAAGTCGCAACGGACTCGCGAAATCGAGCTTGAAGCATATGGCAGTACGTACCTATACGCGCGCGCTCGAGGAGAGAAAATGGGCATGTTCACGATTTGTTTTTTTTGCTCATTCGTTAATACTTTTTGCGCTTATTAATAAGATGTGTTTGTTTTTTTCCTGAGCACTGATTTCTTTTTTTTTTAATGTCTAAAGTTCGACTTCGATTCAAACGAAATCCTTAGTGACGTCACTAAAGTCACCGGCAAGGGGTTTGTGAATGGTGGGGAATCGGCTGCCCGACTCTGATTGGTCAGTTAAAATGGCGGTGAAAGTGCGACGCTTTAAAACGAATGCTTTTATTAACACCTCAAAAATAATGGAAAAACATTTTTTTAACGACCCATTTTTTACCGACATTACTTCAATACCCTGATCTTCCGATTCCATGCACTTTAAACAGTTGTACAAAAAGTTGTGAACATGCGTCCACCTCGTACGCGAGTCGGTGGTACGCGAGGGAGGGTGAAAAGTTGTCCGGAAGCCGCGATACCGTTACGCGTTCGGGGTTCCACACCGAGAGAAATAATTGCCAGTTCTCTGAAAGAATGCTTTCGTCGAACAAAAACGCGATGTATTGTATAATAATGCCAGGATTAAGCTGAGGCTTTCTCCGTGCAAGAAGATACGTGACAAGCTCGAGTAATTGTTTTTTTTTTTTTTCGCGAAGGAAGAATTTTTCGTAGTCTTGAACAAAGGATATATCGCGTGAACCTCAACATACTGGTCTATGTATCAATGGTTGCGCGATCGAAGTAGATCGGTACGTTTGTGGTCCGCTATTCATTTTTCTTTACACTGATTGTGAGAGGAGAGTTTATTCGTGGTTGATAAACGTATACACATTGATTATGGCGAAAGGAGTGTGATATTTCGTTTGGCCAAGTAAACCTATGTTAACCCTCGCCTTACCAAAATAATTTTAAAACTTTGGACCCCAAAACAGGGTCAATTCTGACCCTGAACTGACTGAGAGACACAAACACATTTCTTTTCGATAATATTCAACAGTGAGTCATGGCGATAACAATTAAACAAGTTTTCATATCGTGTTTAATACTTTATTACGAAAAGACAACAATGAAGTAACTGAAATAATATAAATAAATGCGACGAACGTATTTCAAAAAATAATTTCTTTTCAAAAATCCATTTTAGAGCCATCATTCTTATTGTAAATCATGAGAACTGACGGAAGATTATTGAAAAAAAAAGTGACAGTCAAGAAATATCCTTGAAAATTTACGTTTCGGGTCCTCACTGACCCGATTATAGTAAGGCGAGGGTTGATCATTATAATGTCTCTTTCATTCATGCGGAAGTGGAGTAATATTTAGCTAACGAATATTTGCTCAGGGCCCGGAGAAATATTTCTTCCGCCATAATTAAATATACGCATATCGATTACAAATAAACTGTTTTTCTCAGTGAAGACGTATGCTGAGAGGTTCGCTTTCTATATTCTCTTCGACGAGAAATTTGTAACATCATATCTTCTTCATTCGAGAAATATTGTTCTGACGTGGCGATTATTTCCCCCCTAAAGCCGCTCGACCTTGGAAAGGCCGTCGCGCCGGAACGGACCGCACCACCCCGCCACGATCGCACCCACGCGGGGAAGATCTTTCGGGACTCGAGCGAATTTCGCGTCGACGATTAACGCGCACAATGACGATCTCTTTCAGAACCGCCACGAACGTCTCCCCAGCAGGACGCGGCGGGAGCGATAACCGGAGGCCCTCTTCCTCCTCCTCCGCCGTCCTCCGCGCAACAGCCGCAGTCGTATATGCAAGTCAGTACGAAACCCCATTTGTTCGTTCGTTCGCGAGTGTCCACTGAATTTTGTATACGTCGCCGCGACGTGAAAACGAGCCGTTCCTCGTGACGAGTGGTTGGACTCGTTATACAAAAGAGCCGCGAGAGAGAGGGGGGGAGGAAATCAACTTCCAACTTTGCCCCGTCTCATTTTTCGCCCGCGGCTGCTTTTCCTCCTTTTAGACCGTCAGAGAGTGACAGATTCTGGCGTCCCATTTTCGCATACAAGCCTCGAAGAGGGTTGAAAAGTACTTCGATTTTGAGTAGAATGAAGGGAAATTTACGAACGGTCCCTGGGGATAGCATATTGAAAATTCGATTTCTCTTAACAAAAAAAATAAAAGGTATCTCTTGCCCATTTTTTTTCACGCAAACCTTGTTCACTAAATGATTAATTAATAAAACCTGGCTTCGGAAATCAAAGGCTTGTGTGGGAAAATCGGTCAAAATCTCGATTTTTCCTTGCAAGATTACGGCCTTATTTCAACCCTTTAGCCACCTGCAACACTCAAGCCTTTGGTTTTCCGAAGCCAGGTTGTATTTATTAATCATTTAGTGAACAAGGCTTGCGTGACAAAATGGGCAAGAGACACCTTTTATTTTTTTGTTAAGAAAAATCGAATTTTCCATGTGTTATCCCCAGGGACCATTCGTAACTTTCCCTTCATTCTACTCAAAATCGAAGTACCTTTCAACCCTCTTCGAGGCTTGTATGCGAAAATGGGGCACCAGAATCTGTCACTATCTGACGGACTATTTCGATTTTGCGTAGGATACAAAGAGTGTCCCCGAGAGGACGAGCTACGTCAAATTTATCGTGCCTCGGGGCTCGGAGAAAACTAATTTACCGATCCAAATAACCGTCGACGTGAACAGCGCCAAGAACATATTTATTTGAGACAAGTGTGTATTCATCGAATTGAACGAATCTGTACTCGATTCGAATAACGTATACTTGATTCAACGAGGATATTTCTAGCCGAAATAAATGTTTTTGGCGCACTGTCGAAATGGTTTATTAATAATTAATTGATATTATTTCACAAATACGATAAAATAAATATTTCGTTAGAAGGAGAAAACATGGGTACGTTGATTATGAAAATGTTTATTTCGTACAAACAGTTGCCTCAAAGGATTTAAACCAAAATAATTGCCAAATAATTATCGCTACAGTTAATGAATAATTATTTGATTCGATAAAATGTTCATTTCGACGTATTCAAAGACACGTGTGAGCCGTTGAAACCCGGAATGGTGTAAGTCACATTTCATGTAAGCTGAGATTATTTGACTGCAAAGTTAAGTACAATTTGAAAACTCTGTCTAGATAATACAAAACAGATATGTACGATTTAAAATATCGGTTTGTGTATCATCTAAATAGATTTTTCAAATTGTACTTAACTTTGCAGTCGAATAATCTCAGCCGACACGAAATGTGACTTACACCATTCTGGTCTTCAACGGCTCATGTATTAATTACAAATAAACTCCTTTCTCGGTGCACTGTGTCCACGTCTACGATCGCTTGAACGGCCAATTATATTCTTCCCCGTGCTCGCTCCGATATCGATCGTTTCCAAGTATACGACGACTGAAAAAGGAACGAAGAATCAGACCCTGCAGCTCCGCTCCGAACGGGGAGCCCACGCGCGAAGCAAGACAAAGTTTCACGACTTCTTCGCGCGCTCGACGAGAAGGGTCTCTCATTAGCGGTGAATCCCGATAGGCAGCACCCCCCACGCGGCGCCAGGTCCCCCTCCCCCCCCCCCCCTTAAATTCCTGAAGCACCGCTCACGAACGAACGTGCCTCGCGTCCCGAGAAAAGTCTCGTTCGAATGTAGCACGCGCTCCCCGCGTAATTCGACGACTGTACAGATCCGAGGAGTGGAGGTGGGAATAGTCGTGCTCGTGTTGATCGTCTGGGCCGGCGCGATAGCGCTCTTCTTCAACCGTTGGGGCAAGATTCGGATGCTTCTCCCGTATCAACCCGACTACAAGGAGCAGCTCAAAGTTCCGGGAACCGGAGTCTGCGCCGCGGCGAACGCCGCCTGCACGCAGCACACCTCGCAGCACGCCTGCTCCCAGGTGAGGCGCGTTCTACGGGAGAATTATTGCAGCGGGACGACGTGCGTCCCCCCCTCCGCGCCCGCGTGACGTCGCGATCCTCGAAATCGCGAGAGGAGGAACGGAGAAGGAGAGAGAGAGACGCGCGATTCGAGAGCGACCGAGGAACGTCGAAGCGAAGGGTGTATCGATCCTCCGGCTGCCAGCGCCTGGCGCAAAACGTACAATTACGGTTTCGCTCGCCCGGCGATGGGTATGTACGGGCCGCGAGGACAAGCGGAATGGAGTGACGGGTAATGCGTGGGGAGGGGGGATCGGGAACTATGTACATACCAGAGGGAACGAATGCTTGAAATGTCGATATTTCAAGCAGTGGTAAAGGATGACGTCACATCCCCGTCGCCGATCGGTCTACGTTAATCGCGTGCGGGCGTCCGATCAACGGAGAGTTGAGGCTCTGTATATACATTAGACTGATTCAAAAAAAAAGCTTTTTTAATTAATTCTCCAGGCGGGCACTTAAAACGTTGGTATTTAATGTAACTTTGAATATGCCGCCGCGGGTGCACATTTTCACCCAATATTTAGGGGTGTCTCAATCGCCTTTTCTGATTTCCATTTGAATAACACGGTGAAATGTTTGAATCATCGGTTTAATGCTGATTCCTTCTACGGTAAAAAAATTGTCCCGTGAAAAATTAGAAAAATTGAGTGTTAGGTGTAATTGCGTAGAGAAATATTATTTTTCATTATTAAATAGAATATTTGCTCCCCCCGTGATTGCCATTTAATTCTATTTAATAATGAAAAATAATATTTCTCTACGTCAATTACACCTAAAACTCTCAATTTTTCGAATTTTTCGCCGAGAAATTTGTTTGCCATAGAAGAAATTAGCACTAAACCAATTATTCAAAAATTTCACCGTGTTATTCAAATGGAAATCAGAAAAAGCGATTTAGGCGGTATATTCAGTTACGTTAAATACTAACGTTTTATGTGCCCGCCAAGAGAATTAATTAAAATGCTTTTTTCTGAATCAGTCTAATATACATACATATAAATACACTCGAATCACTGTTATCTCATTATCTACGAGCTTTTGGTTGATTTTGTATGATACTTTCTTGAAGATTGCATTTCTGTCTAGAATAAAGTCTTACCTCGATGTGGACTAAAAGTTCACAGACAATGAGATAACAGTGATTCGAGTTTCTCTCCCGGCGAGTAAGTTTAGCCTCGTGTGATAATACACGTACGTATACATATCTGCCTTTTGGTGGAAAAAAAAATTGCACGGTAAGCTATGCAGAATTAGACATTTCTATGGCTTGTAATCGGCGATGCAAAAGTGTGATGGAATTTTCACAAACCACGCTGATCTGCTTATAATACATATTATGCAACGCTAAAAAGGTGTCTTAACCCTTACTTGCCACACGTCTATAGAATCACGTACTTGCCACACTGGGGTTGATTTACACCCCAGCGAGAAAAATCGTTATAACAAACAAATTATTGCATATTTGTGCTCGAAAATTTTATCAGCTCTTCTTAAGGTTTCTCGAGCGGTACAGGGGCTTTTTCCCTGCTAAAAGTTAGTCCACTGAAGTACAGTAACACTCTAAAGTATGTTCTTCGTGCGATGTGGCAACAATGTTTGACGTACAGTAGTACGTGTGTATCTGTGAGTTCAAAAATGGAGCCCAAAACATCTGGTCATGCATCTGTACGTCGTGCAACGTTGCCACATTGACTTGTCAAAGGTTAAATTTGTAAAGAACAATTAATAAAGAAATAACGGGCTTCTTAATGAACGTGAAAATTGATATGGATGATTTTAGTTCGTTAAACTTGCCGTTCAAACAATTTCCGAATTTTTTCACCATTTTTCTCAGAAATATCGCGGTTTGTCGGTTATAACCCATAAGAACACACGTTATTTTGTTATTCAAAAATCTTTGCAACGAGCTTCTTGAAAGACTTGAAAATTTAACTGAATCTTTTCTTTACTTCAATCTACCGAAAATGCAATCATTTTCAAGCATTCCTCACTATTTTTAGTATAACGCTCGAGAAACCTTAAGAGCGTACCTTAAAGTACCTAAGTACCGTGTAACTCGTATAGCCCGAACTTAAAATTAAGTATGCGAAAAAAATGAAATATAAAAGTTACACGGTCTTTTAAAGTACCCACGCTCTTAAGAGAAGAGCTGATACAATTTTCAAGTAGGTACAAATATGCAATAATTCATTTGTTATAACAATTCTCCTCGCTCGGGTGTAAATCAACCCCAGTGTGGCAAGTGAGGATTAAATTCCATATTTCTCCATAGAATCAACGCACGCCGACGTGGACTTTTGGCCTCGATTCGAGACACTTTTCCACAGATCACCGTGCAATTTTTTCTCGCCGGAACAGCGCGCCCCGAACCGTCTTTCCGCTAACGGACGCGAATTCGTTCGATCTATAGCGGATCGCCGCCCCCGCGATCGATCGCGAAACTCGGCCGAGAATTTCAGCATCATCCCCTCGCCGTCTTTCGCTCTCCCCCGCGCGCGCGCGCGCGCTCGAACGAGCGATCGCGAAATATAACGAGCGCTTTGACCTGCAAAGATAATGACCACATTGTCGGATATGGTGATGCAGTGCGGGGGAGGAGGCTGCTGCGTCTTGGAGCAGTGCTTCCAGTATCCTAGGAGACCTCGGGACCCCCGAGATTGCGGCTGCCAATTCGCCCTGCTTCATAGGGCGGACATCGCGTGACCATCGGTACTATCGTTACGGCTATTACCACGTCACCGCTCTCAGCACTACTCGCAGTTGTACATATATGTATCGCTCGATGCGATCTTCGCGCTGCCGCCGCCGAAATCTCCCTCCAGTTCCACCCCTCTCGACCGTCGCAGAGGGGGTGCTTTTGTAAAGGGACGAGAAAAACGCGGAGATCGAGAGAAAGGGAAAACGACGCGCACTTCCGGGGTCACAGGATTCTGTCGCGGGTGACTTTTTCGAATGTCAGTTTTAAACGTATCTATCGACTGACGATCGATCGATTCTCGTGCTTTCATTGCAGTCGGGAAAAGCGCCGTCGTAGTTAACGAGAGAGCGTGAGAATTCATAAATTATTGTTCGTTGGTTAGTACCTCCAAAAATGACATTTTTTAATGTCACCAGCGATAGAATCCTTTAAATGCTCCCCCCCCCCGGAAGTACAATCGGGAGAAATAATTGCTGGTGGTAAAAATATGTCTTCTTCGATTCGAAACACGATATAATTCCGGGCTCGAGCCATGGTTTTGTTCGCGCGAGAAAATATTTGACAAGCTCGAGTAATTGAAGGGCTTATGAGAAATACGTGACAAGCCACACTCCGTTCAAAAATAAACAGTTTACTTCGTGGCAGTCCCCTGCATTTTCGTTTCGTACTTTAAGATTGTAGACGTTAATATATGAGCTAGAATAGGTACATCTGTTAAAAACACTGAGGGGTTATATTAATCAAATATGCATTTTACAGATTTCATTGAAACTTCAAAGTTCGTCTTCTCAATAAGATGATTTTGTGGCTCATCACGTTTTTCCATTAAGCCCTTCAATTGTTTTTGTTTTCGCGCAAAAAGAATGTCTCGTTCCAACGAATACGATACTCTTGAATCAAGAATATACGTATATTCTTCGATCAAGAGAATCTGTATTCTTAAAAACTTTGTGAGATCATATTATGCCGTATTATTTTGACATCGGCAATTATTTATCTCGGTGTACTCGCGCGTCCTTCCTTCCTTCCTTCCTTCCTTCGCCAATTTCGCCTAATAGAAGGAGTCGCGGAGCGAAGGGAAGTGGCGGAGAGCCGAGCGGAGAGTCACACACGCACCGCTTTCCAACGACCAGCCTCTCTCGCGCCACAAATTCACCGCATAACTACCGCGTATACGCGGTATCGCACAGGCTTGCACTTTGCCGAGTCGCACGCCTGTTCGCGAAGGAGATGCTGCACCCACTAGTATCACGCGTCATCGAGTCCTTATTACGACGAACCAAATGAGAAAGACGGGAAAAATACCGAGCCTCTCTCTTTCGGAGACTCCGACGTCTTTCAGTCCTCTTCTTCCTCCGCCGGTAATTCTGCGCGGAGGAGAACCGGAGAGGGGGAAAGGTCGCTCCGCCCCTTTACACGTCGAAGATTGAATATCACTGCTTTCATCCGGTTCGGCGCGTCCTCGCTTATAGGTTCGAAGTGGGATATATGCCCCGGGAGGATGGACGCCCAACCCCCTCTATTTTTCTACACACTTATTCCCCAAACGGGGCATCTGTCCCACTTCAATACCCCCGGATACGCATCGCGTCCAAGTCCGCACGCGAAAAGAGCGCGCACGGCTTCCTCTCACCGATCTCGATCACCCGCACACGGCGCGCGTTTCTAATTTCGCACAATTTGCAGCATCTGCACTGGTCGAGCCACCACGTGGATTCTCTGGACAGCGGCGGTGGCGGTGGCGGTAGCGCGGGCGGAGGCACGGGTTGGCCAAGACCTACGAGGCCTCGAGTCAACAGCGCTATCGACGTTGCCGGTTTCCTGTCGCAGGTAAGGGAGGAGGAGAAGAAGAAAAAGAAGCGTTTATTCTGCTCTAGGGCCGCGGAGGCCCTCTGAGAGCACACAAAAGGTGCAGGACAAGTGGATATCGAAGAAAGCCACTAAAAGAGCCACTAAACGAGCGAATAAGAGATAAAGTAAATAATAGAACGGGCTAGACTAACAAGACAAGGTAAATAAAAGTGTACAATGCAAATGATACGGATTAAACTCTAGCAGAGTAAAGTATTATATGATAAGTAAGAAACTAGATAACCAAGAAAGAGAGAGAGAAAGAGAGAGATAGATAGATAGATGGACGTGAAGTTTATTGTTCAGAAAATTGAACAAAAGATGTGTGCTGCCGAAGCAGTGCACAGCGAAACAAGCATAAATTGAATACAGTACTTAAATTAAGATGGAATAGCAGCAAGCGAGTTAAATAACATTTGGGCAAGCTTAGTGTATTAGGTGAAATGAGCAAACAGGCGTAGAGAGTTTAAGCGAGTGTAGAATCGATTGTAATTATCAATACCTATAGACCAGCCCTGTTGCTCACTCCCTTTCGGTAGCAATAGAAGCTCAATGTTGTGTAATCGAAGTAACGTCAGGAAGGGTTTTCTTTAGCTAAGAGCAGAGTTTCACGAGGTTTTAGAAGGATGAGATCACAGAGGAGAGAGAGAGAGAGAGACATCGTTTATATTCGTTGCTTAGGACTCAGGATCCTTTTTGACAGCACAGCAAGAGCGGCAGTGGGCAAATATAATAATTACTAAGGAGTTAACTGAGAGTCCGGTTAAAATCTGCATGAGCCATACTCGAATTATAAAATTAAATGAGATGAATAATACGAATACGAGTAAAATAATAAAGAGAAAACAGAGAAAAATACAGAATAGATGCTTAGAAAATAGGTACAAACAAAGCAGGCAAGTGAGTAAGTATATATAAGTCAGTAGTTGTATAACAGTAGAGGGAGGGAGAGAGAGAGAGAGAGTGCCCGTACGCGCGCGATTCCGATCGAACTTGAATCTTTCCTCGAATTATCCGTGAAACGCACAACCGCGGACGAGTGCGTGCGTGCGTGCGTGCGTGCATGCGCGCCAACATTTTCCACTCGATGCGGATCGATGCGACGACACGAGAAGGTTCGACGAGATCCGTATAAATACACATAGATATACTCTCGCTCCTCTCTCTCTCTCTCTCTCTCTCTCGACCTCCTCGCGAACTTATACGCGGTAGCGCGACCGCTCTGAATTAATAACGATCTGGAAAAGCGCGACCGCTGGCAACAAAGTTCAAGGAAGTCGGGAGATTACGAGACGAGAGGGCGACGAATCGTTCCTCGGTTCAGATAGTGACAGATTCTGGTGCCCCATTTTCGCACACAAGCCTCGAAGAGGGTTGAAAGGTACTTCGATTTTGAGTAGAATGAAGGGAAATTTACGAATGGTCCCTGGGGATGACATATGTAAAATTCGATTTTTCTTAACAAAAAAATAAAAGGTATCTCTCGCCCATTTTTTTTCACGCAAGCCTTGTTCACTAAATGATTAATTAATAAAACCTGGCTTCGGAAATCAGAGGCTTGTGTGGGAAAATCGGTCAAAAAAACTCGATTGTTCCTTACAAGATTACGCCCCTCTATCTCAACCCTTCAGCCGCCTGCAACACTCAAGCCTTTGGTTTTCCGAAGCCAGGTTTTATTAATCAATCATTCAGTGAATCAGGGCTTGCGTGACAAAATGGGCAAGAGACACCTTTTATTTTTTTGTTAAGAAAAATCGAATTTTCCACATGTCATCCCCAGGGACCATTCGTAAACTTCCCCTCATTCTACTCAAAATCGAAGTACTTTTCAACCCTCTTCGAGGCTTGTACGCGAAAACGGGGCACCAGAATCTGTCGCTATCTGACGGCGCGGCACAACAAGGCGAAATGCTTTTTTCAAGGAATTCCTACGTCGTCACGGATCCACGTCGCGACTATGCCGCAAGGTTCGCAGTGCGGACAATCTACTGCTGGGCTCCTCGAGTCGCCAGCCACAGCAACAGCCGCAGCCGCCGTGCCGGCAGAGGAGCTCGGGGGAGGAGGGGTGCGAGGAGGACGCGGAGACGTGCCCGAGGTCGAGTCAGGAGGAACGCGAGAAGAGCGCCGAGGAGGACGGCCAGGAGTCGTCGCGGAGGCAGAGCAGCCAGGAGAGTAGCGCTCGAAAGGACTCGGAAGCCTCTGTTATGGAATCCTACAGTCCCCATCAACAGTCGTCGAGGTACATAAATAATTCCCTCTCCCTCCTTTCCTCTCCGCGCCAGAAATTTCGTTTGCGATCGTTTCGTAACCCGGATAGACTTGTATCATCGTCGCGATGTTCACACAATCTACGATGATTGAGCCGTTGAAAACCAGAATGGTGTAAGTCACATTTCGTGTAAGCTGAGATTATTTGACTGCAAAGTTAAGTACAATTTGAAAAATCTGTGTCCGGATGACACAAACAGATATTTTAAATCGTAAATATCCGCTTTTTGTATCATCTAGACAGATTTTTCAAATTGTACTTAACTTTGCAGTCAAACAATCTCAGCTTACATGAAATGTGACTTACACCATTCTGGTTTTCAACGGTTCAATTCGGTTTTCTCGTAAGAATTTTAATTCAACGTGTAATCTGTAAGTATACATATTTAATATTTTGTGCGAAAACGAAAATGCCCGAGAAAATAATTATCCAAATTGTTATAAGCGCATTTCAACGCGATGACGTAGCTGCATTTCCAAGTGTCGTTTTCCGGCTCTGATAAGGCCGGAAATGAGAAACGACAAAATACAGAGTTGATAATTTCGTTGAAGCCTTTCAAATCTGCATTTAAAAAAAAGCCAACGGGCGCGTATCGCTGTTTCAGGGAATCCGCGGCGGGGACTTCCGCCTCATTCTCGGTCGCTCGACGCTTCGGCGGTTGGAGGGTCGGCGGAAGTCACGAATACATGCGCTGCCCGATGCGTCAACCCGCGTCCGCGGACGAGAGGTATGACGTGCGAATGCACGTAGCTTACGCTGATTCAAAAATTCAGTCGATTCGAAAACGAATTACCCGACGATACACACACGAGATGCCGCGTTTATCGGCCGTCCGATAAATGTTTAATCCGACGAAACGTCTAATCGCGGATACGGAGGGGCAACCACTCGAATCGATACGTACCCTTTGACATTTAGCCGAAAAAATCGAAATATCTGCAGTCCGTGGAATCAGTCGCTCGGCCGCTTCGTCTCGGGCGGCCGAGAATTCGATTGTCACGAAAATGTCAAGACTTGCAACTGGATCGTTGGATAAAAATGTATATTAGGTACACTGAGAAAAACGATTAGCAGTGTCAAGGTTTCTCGAGCGGTACAGGGGCTCTTTCCCTGCTAACAGTTAGTCCACTGAAGTACAGTAACACTCTAAAGTATGTTCTTCGTGCGATGTGGCAACAATGTTTGACGTACAGTAGCATGTGTGTATCTGCGAGTTCAAAAATGGAGCCCAAAACATCTGGTCATGCATCTGTACGTCGTGCAAAGTTGCCACATTGATTTGTCAAAGGTTAAATTTATAAAGAACAATTAATAAAAAAAATAACGGGCTTCTTAATGAACGTGAAAATTGGTATAGATGATTTTAGTTCATTAAACTTGCTGTTCAAAACATTTCAGAACTTTTTCACTACTTTTCTGAGAAATATCGCGCTTTATTGGTTATAACCCATAAGAACACACGTTATTTTGTTATTCAAAAATCTTTGCAACGAGCTTCCTAAGAGACTTGACAATTTAACTGAATTTTTTCTTTACTTCAATCTACCGAATGCAATCATTTTCAAGCATTTCTCGCTATTTTTAGTATAACGCTCGAGAAACCTTAAGCGAACTTCAATTGATACACGCAGCAAAAAAGCGGTGTTAATTTTTTACTCCATTTCATCGATGTTGACCTATACGCACCACGTCTGGTGTCATTCAGTTTTATACCATTGTTAACTGACACCAAAAGTGGTCTATACAGGCCTATACAAATTTTTACAACGAATAAATTTTAGTTGTTACGATGAAATATTTGTATCGCGACGACAAATGTCTCGTTGCCGCGATCAAAAATTTCTCGTCGCGATACAAATATTACGTTCTTCCCGTATCAGCCAGTTTGGTTAACACTGCTGATCATTTTTTCTCACTGCACATATTTAGGTACACGCTTATCATTCGAATCGACTGTCGTCGCGCGTGCTTATCGCTCGCTGCAATCTCTCACACCCGCCGTCTTCGCTCGCAGGATCAACAGGCGCTCGTGCGAGCCCGATTTCGCGCGATTGCCGCGCCACCACGATCGTTACCACCACCGTCGATCCGACGACGATCGACACTCGAGGAGCTGCGACTACGCGAGACGCGCCACTCCCCCCGAGTCGAGCGTCGAGGTGCGGCATTTCGGTCTGCCGATACTCAGCGTGTCCGAGCCCAGCCCTCCCGACGAAACGGAGCGCGTCGACGACTATTTGTAGAATTTGCTTGCCGAGGACTTCCTCGAGGAGGAACTCCTCGTATGACCGCGGCGCCGCCGCCGTCGTCGTCGTCGTTATTTCAACGATTTCCGCGGACGGGCGAAACGCGACAGACCAGCGCGCGGACGACGAGACCTTCGCGACACTGCGTAGGCGATATCGCCTTTCGAGGATGCGTTTCGACGCGTGCACGCGTAGGTGTAGGTCGCGTGCAGCGTCACGCGTGCGATGCGAATCGATATAACGCGCGCACGCCTTCCCCTCCCCCGCAAACATGCATATCTTCGTACGCGCGTGATATTCCGTTCATCGACACCGAGAGAAATAGGTGCTAATGGCAAAAAAAAAGTATTTTCTTCAATCTGAAACATGCTGTAATCAGCCTAGGATCGAGACACGGTTTCTTCCTTCGCGCGAGAAAATATAGCTGACGGGCTCGAATAATTGGTTTTTTTTTTTCGCGCAGAAAGAATTCGTCGTTCCAACGAATGTGTATCTATCTACCGTTGAATCGAGAATAGAAATTCGTCGACCACGAGAAACGCTGCGTTGCAAAAGAAATTGCGTTAAATTCGATAGATACATTTGTGTACAAAATCTTCGTCCTGCGCGCGATTCTGAAAATGATTATAATTCGTTGTGAAATTCGTAAAGCCAATTTCATGAGGATATGTATCAATTTTCATAATTACGGGGTACGTTAATTTTCATAATGACCGCGTGGGAGAAAAGCTTTATCTCTAAAAGTGTATTAAAAATACAAATATCGTTTGCAGTATGTATTCTTAAAAATTTGTAAAATGTTCCTCATTCGAGACGTATCTTGTTGACACTGGCAATTATTTTTCTCGGTACACGCGTACGCATCAATACGTAGACACGGGTGATCGATGGTGTCGTCTCCGCGCTCGAACTTTCCGTACGTCGAATCGAATCAAGTCGAAAAAGTCGAAACTTTTCTACGTACCTACGTCGTGTATTCGCCACGCGTCGCGGTGCGCCTCGAGGGCGACGCGTGTGTTACACGCACGCTGACCCACAATGTTTCCACGAAAACGAGAGAAATTCCGCGTCACAACGAAACCGCACGCGCGCGCGCGTCGTTCGATTAATTAAATCCCACCACGTTGCCTATTTCGAGCGGTGGTGCGGGACGACTCCCCCGTCGAGATTAAATTAATTAAATACATAACGATCTCCCCGACGCGCGCGCGTGCCGCTCTCGGGGTTACGGGAAATACATCTCGGCAGATTCGACCGAATCGCCGTCGAACTAATTGGACGTGTTACGCGCACTCGCGGCTTTAACCCTTAGACGCGTAGGTCGGGTTTGCGGGAGCCGGCGGTAAAAAAATACTATAACTCGTAATTGATTTGTTTACGTTTATTTTAACTTTCCGACGATAAATATCTTTTGTGCAATGTAGAATGATTGTACATGCTGTTTTGCCTTTTAGAAGCGATCATTTTTAATGTAAAATTAAAAAGATTCTCTATTTAAAAGAAAACGAAGAATGGTTTGAAAGCACTTTTACATATTATGTCATAGCATAAAAAGAAATTGGTAGTTAAAATTATGCGCGAGCATAAAAGTAATTCCAAATACGCAGAATATTATAGAAATTGCGCTCAATTATCATGTCGCGCGTGACCTAATTTTAATTCTCTACATTATTGTTATGCCGGGACATAATTTCAATTCCTTTTTATGAATCATAATTTATATTTCGCGCAATTCCTTTTATACCGTTAAAAAGTAAAACGGCATGCCTTAAAAGTATGTATAATATTTAACTGTCGAATTATTTGCCTCGCCGAAAAAACTATTACACTATTCACAACCAAAATATAATTCGCGTGCTATAATTTGCATTCAGGAGACCCGACTTGCGCGCAGGAGTGCAATTTTTCACGCATGCGTCTAAGGGTTAAAGGGTCGAGACCAAGTAGACACGAAGAAAACGTCCCCCATTCCACCGTACAATCGCGGTCGTGGTTTTTGTCGCCGCGAACATGCAATACGAGTCGTCGCACCAAATTCACTTTTATACCGAAATCTAATTGGCTCGAATTCGATCAACCGGACTCGACGTCCGAAACTGAATTTTAATCGAGAGATTCGCTCGTGAAAAGCAATTTCCACGATCGCGCGCGGAATCACTAGGGAAAACGATCTAGCTGAATGCGAATCTAATAGAAAAATGTATTTGACATCAATAGGAATTTTTTCATATCTGACAAAAGTCTATTTGAATTAAATAAACGTATCGGCATACACGGAAAACAAATTTATGGTAAATTTCGGGACAAGGGCAATTTATCGTTACGATACTTCAATTTTCTTAAAAATTATAGTAAAACTTGTAGAAGTTGCTCTAATTTTTATTGAAATTATTATTATCGTAGCAATAAATTGGTCTCGTCCTGAAATTTACCACAAACTTTGTAAATGCTACAATCTATTTTTATCCGTATAACTTTTGAATCGAGTACGAACCCAGCAGAACACTAAATCTAATTCAAATAGATTTTTCTTCAGTGTGAATAGATTCCTATTCATCTCAAATAAATTTGTCTATAAGGTTCGTATTCAATTAGGGTGTACGTCCTACGTACGAGCAGCGCGTACCAGGGTCTGACGAAAATATATAGATATATATGTATACTTGTAAATACGCGCGTATCGGTATATCTGCGTCATTTAAGTCGTAAGGCATGTCCAATTTCAAGTCAACGTTCCATCGATAAATACCTATATCATTGGTGTCACTCGCGCGCGACTCCGCGTACGATTTTTAACGATCGGCAATAGGTGTCGACATAACGATTGCGATATAGAACGCGGTCCCTTCTCGTAGGAGTAGCTCCGTTCCTATCCACGGCTGCGATAGCGCGGAGGGCGACGGCAAACCGCTTCGCACACTCGACGTCGTATTTTTCTATACTCGTGCGAACGAACACGAGATTCGCGCCATTACTCCTTCCTTCTTGCACGTATCTGATGTAGCATACACACGCGCGCAGGTACCTATACACATCTCCCGCGTAAAACGAGTACCTGGTGCAATTACATTTGCGGAGACGCCTATTGGCGCGTTGCGCGATCCATTCGCGTTGGATCGCGCGATCAAAACGCGCACAGTACCATCGAAGCTGTACAAGATAGATGATGTGTAACGCGTCTAAAGAGATCTCGGAAAAAAATGTTTATATATAATCGTATATGAATCGTATATATGTAATTGGATATAATTAGATCTGAAATTTGTCCCTATCTGATTATATGTGAAGAACTAGATATATATCGCTCCTTTTATAGAAGAATGTCACAACTCAAGAAATTGTCACAAATCAAAGTTTATCAACCCAAGAATAAATCTCACATTACCAGCCAACTACAATACACTGTAGCATTAAACCATAATTAAAGTATTTAATTTGTCTACAATTTCAAAAATTAGTATTAGAAGGTAAACACAATATTAAATCTTTAAACCGCGATATAGCGAATTACTCATTTTTGAGTTGTGTCGTTCTTATATAAGTGTAACGATACAATGTCATATAATCATGTATGACCAGATATGATAATATATATTTAGACCTGAACAAAATCAACATTTTTTGAACCGATTATATCTAATCTTATCTGATCATATATGATTATATATCATTCTTCAGATACAGAGAAATTTCGGATCTGATTATATCCAATTATGTGTGATCATACATGATCATGTATAAACATTTTTTTCCCGGGATGCCACGAGTGGATTTATCGATATTATCGTCGCGCGTCACTATACACATGTACCGCGAAACGGGACCAGCAGCGGCGAAATTCGTCTACGTTCTCGTCAATCGAGAAACATAGATTACACGCGCGCGCATACTTTGGCCGGACGCGCGCGTACCTACTATTTTAAGGGAGAAGCACACCGCGAGTACCGTTGCGCACCGACCGCCTCGCGAATATTCGCGGCGTCCGGAAATGCAGGCACCGAGAGAAATAATTGCCGGTATTAAAAGAATGTCTTCTTCAATCTGAAACACGATATATAATTCGAGGATCGAGCCGTGGTTTTCTGTTTGTAAACAAATATTTGATGGGCTGGGGAGTAATGATTTTTTACGCGCGGAATTAATTTCTCGTTCCAACGAAGATACTCTTTAATCAAGAATACATACATTCGATCAAGAATCTGAATTTTTTTTAATTTGTAAGACCGTATGTTCTTGATTCGAGACATATTTTTTCGACACTAGCAATTATTTCCCTCGGTGTCTGTATGATGCCCGGTACGCGCGACGCGATTATCGCCCCCGGGGACCAATGGTTATCGACATATCAATAGTTATTGATACGGAAATGACGGCACAGCGTGAATGAGCGAGACTACTCTCGCAATCCACGTGGCAAGATTTAATTATTGCGGCATATATATGACGTTCAGTACCACAAGTACGTCGAAATTTACTATAGATGTAGCGAGTGTAACGATACTTATGGTAAATAAACTGTAGTAACTCGAGAAACGTGTCAAAAAGCTCCAAGGTAGGATTTCTTCCATGGCGTGAATAAAAGCCGTCAAGTACCTTCAATATACCTATAAAGAAACCAATTTAGTTTCATTATTTGAGTCACCATGAGGACAAAAAGTCAATATTGAAATTTTCTTTTGGCTCTCCTGTAAAATTTACTTTCTTCGAGTTACTGCAGTTTTCAAGGGGATGTGCGATTTATGGTGCTGAACCTCGTATATATACAGGGTGTTTCAAAATTCATTACAAATATTTGAAGGGCGTATTTTTGAGATCAAAATAAGACTTTTTTTTTCCTATAAACATGTGTCCTAAAGTACACCCCCTCCGAGCTGCAGCCATCTTAATTGTCATAAAAAAAATCGATTATCTTCAATTCTGACTCCAATTATTCATTAAATTTCTGAAAAATTTGCAAGCCACTGCTGTTTCGAACGTTCTACTGATTTCTTACCCCTAAAATGGCATAAACGTAATTTGGAGGGGGGGGAGGGGGGTTGAGGGAGGGTATACACATTTAACGACCGAAATTTTATGTTTCCGTTTAGAAATTAAAAACTGAATACGACCATCTGGTCGGACGGACAAAAATCTAAAATTTCGGGCTCTTGCATTTGTTTTTGACACAACTTACCGTTTTCGAGATAATCGCCGATGAACGAGTGGGGGATCGTTTACGTAGTAAAGTTTACACGAAAAAAACCGATTATTTGAAACTGCGGTTGCAATAATTATGCATCAAATATTCGAAAAACACGAAAGACGAGTGCTCTAATCGTTTCGTTCACCTAAAAATGCCATAAATCAATTTTTGAAATGAAAATTAAGATGGCTGTAGCTCGGAGAGGGGCTGTATTTTAGGACACCTGCTTATAGGGGGAAAAAAAAAAGCTTATGTACTTTGATCTCAAAAATTCGCCCTTCAAATATTTGTACTGAATCTTGAAACACCCTGCATACGCCGTAATAATTTAATCTCACCGCGTGGATCGCAAGAGTGGTCACCGCAGACTTTTCTCCGTGTGCCCTTTACCTGCACGCATACGGGTACGCAACGTCGCGCGCGCGACGGTACTCGGCGGGAGGACCGCGACGGTCGATGAAAAGCAGGGGACCCCTATCGATTGCGTGCGATATGTATGTATGTACGTACGTACGCATCGAGGGCCGGTCAATTATTCAAACGCGCCGGTCGATGCTACGTTTTACGACGGCTCGCTGCGAATTGCGCGTGCAACGCACAGCAGCTGAATCGTCGAGCCACGTATCGACGGGCCGAGGGTGTTGCGGGAAAAGGTCCTCTCTTTCTCTCTCCTGCGACGCGAACTCGCGGCGAGAGAGAGGAGAGATCCCGTAGTAGTGTCAATTATACAGAAGTTCTGCAGCGGGGAACAAACGAACAAAGTAGAATGCGCGAACGAAAGGACGCTATTTTTGTGTACCCCTCCAATTTTTAACGTACGTATTACGTAAGTATGTAGAAACGCCTTACGCGTTAAGATAATTGTCGACGCGAGCGTCTGCTCGACGATAAATTGTCTCTCGTCGACGTCTCGAAGCGGACACGCCGGCTTCCCTTCCTTCCCGATTAAGGATTATCGCGATTCGGGGCAAAATACGTGTGACGTGCGTACGCCTCGAAAACCACTGAGAACCTGAGGGAAGAAATATCCGAACGAATTGCGAGACTCGTCGCGAGAAAAGAGCGGTATTTCCGGGAAAAAATGTTTATATATAATTATATGATAATCTATGATATATCTGATTATATATGAGGAATTATATGGTATATTTGATCATGTGTAAGAAAATAATGTATAATCAGACCTCATTTTATATATTTAGATCTGAATAAAGTCAACAATTTGGGATCTGATTGCATCTAATCTTGTCCGATCATATATGATAACATATGATTATATATCGATACCTGAAAGCAACAGTGGGATAAACCTTTTGAGCTAACTATGTCAAACGTAAGCTAAAACCGACCTTTACACAATGCAACACTGACTTTCCCTTTTCGACAGTGTTTTAAATATTTTTGCCGAGATATCTCAGTGTTGCATTGTGTAAAGGCCGGTTTTAGCTTACGTTAAAATATAATTTAAAATCGGTTTTTGGGGGTTTATCTCACCGTTGTTTCAGGTATCGCTATAAATAGTTCATCATATATGTATAATCAGATAGAAACAAATTTCAGATCTGATTATATCCAATTATACAGGATCCAACCATATACGAGGCTAAATTTACTCCCCAGGAAAGAAATTTCAATCACTATTATCTCATTGTCTATGAACATTTCGCCTAAATCGATATGATTTTATTGTAGATAGAAATGTAATCTTCAAAAAAGTATTGTACAAGTATAAGCCAAAAGTTCATGGATAATGAGATAAGAGTGTTTCGAGTTTCTTTCCTGGCGAGTAAGTTTAGCCTCATATATGGTAGGTACATTTAATTATATAATATAAACATCTTTTCCCGAGTCTACATGTCCAAAATCAAAGTTTTCCATCCGAGTTCTTTGACCGAGAATTTTGTCAAAGGATTTTAATGAAAAACTGATAGTGGATACAGGCTTTTGGCGACTGTACGTGTGCATCATCTTTGTAGCAGGATGGCGTTCGCCGAGCGGAATAATGAATCCTACAATTTCGAGAAGACATTCCGATCCCACTCGATGATAAGCGCAATCTAAAATAGCGTTATCCGCAACCGTGGTTGCCGGAAAATGCTCCAGATTATCTCGAAACGTAACGTTTCTAACCTACGTACACCCCCTCGAATAAATCGCGGAGATGTTTCAAGATACATATTTCATCTTCTCGAGGACATCTCTGAATCTCATGAGCGCCGTTCGGATGCGCGACACCGACGAGTGATCCAATCGATAGAATCTCGCGCCGAATTCCACCTTGTCGAGCGTATACGATTATTCAACTTACCTGAAGTCGTCACGTCCGTAAACATATCGAGCGGGCATCGACGAATCTTCACAAAATCACACCACGCGTAAACTTTACACGCCCGTAACTTCACGCGCCGAAACTTTGGAGCATCGCGACGGATAGTAAACGTAATTCGACCGAATTACGTTCGCTCCTTTTCCGCAGACTCCACGCGTTACACGGCGCGCCGGTACGACGAGAGTCGTTACATTTCACGCGTTGGGAACTACGGAAAGCGCTCTTTCGAAGCGCGATAACGTTTATTCACGCGCGAATCGTCGACTTTGGTTAAATAAAATTGCCGTGTTCAATACAGAGCGGTCCCCGAAAACTACTGCTATCTTCCGACGGAAGTGAGGACTCGGTGGGCCAACTGTACAACTATTCTGATTAGCGCGGTCATTTCAAATTCCCTCCCGTGCTTTCCTATTCGCGCATCGCGAGCGAGACTTTGTTTCGAAGATGTACCTACTTAATTGAAACTGCTCTTTTCGCGTGGGTCGAGCTATCTTCGCAAAGTATAAAGAACCGAAACCCCGATGACGAGGACGCGGCAGGGAGACAGGAAGGGAGGGAAGTGCGTGATTCGTCGATACTACCGAATAAGATACCGCGCGTACCTACCTACATATACAGAAGCGACGAAATATCAATTATCGCGCATATTTTTCTTCGCCTCGTGACGTTCGTACGATAATTGTATTGTAAAATTTGCGCGCATCGCTCGTACAGTCGCATTCGACAGATTCCTATACATTTTCACAATTATATAGACACCACCGTTTGCTAGAGTGCTAGAGTTACGTATACTCGTACATATATATTTATACATATATATATAGGTATGTGTATATGTATAAATATTCATTGAATTATTGTATATCGCGTCTAAATAAAATTTATCTTCGTCATTTCGTCACGAAATTTCTCAAACATTCGTCACACAAAATATACAAAGAACGGCGCTCGATCCACAGTTCAAGCCGAACTACAGTTCACCGCGTTTATACAGCCAGCGTTCCAACAAACTCAGGCGCGAGCCGCTCAAAAAGCCGTCTTCGAGGGCCCCGACGAGGCCGCAGCACTGCGTGTGGCTAGCGTGTATAAATTCACGCTTTGCTGTCGAGGGAGGAAAAGATGTGGTCGCCATCTAATCGGCGGAGCGTTTCGTCCCGGAGTCGGCCTGTGGACTCGTCAGCAAGGCTAGGCCGACTCCTGCGTCTAAACGCTCCGTGACTCCTCCGTGAGAGACGGAGCTCTTATATACCTGTACCGTTGACGGACACTACCGAGAACCGAGAGCCGTGGGCCGGGAGTCGCGAGTCGAGGATCGGCGCCGCCTGGCGGCCGACCGCTATAGCGTGACGGGTCGCCACACTTCCAATCCCCAACACAGTCTCCATACCGGGAATACTTCTTCTAAGACCTCAATTCATCCCCTTCATCCATAGTACTTCCTAAAGAACCCCAATGAACCTTCCTCATACCTGATACTTCTTTCAAAGTCCCAACACAGTCTCGATACCTACAATACTTCTTTTCAGGCCTCAATGCACCTTCTCGAAAACCACAATGTGTCCTTCACTCATCCCTAATACTTTTTCCAAAGCTCCAACACACCTCTGTATTTCTGATACGTCTTCCAAAGGCCCAACACAGCCT
The DNA here is from genome assembly GCA_963678675.1 of Xiphydria camelus. Lineage (NCBI taxonomy): Eukaryota > Metazoa > Arthropoda > Insecta > Hymenoptera > Xiphydriidae > Xiphydria > Xiphydria camelus. The sequence continues at coordinate 38,015,814 of OY783192.1, forward strand.
CCTTACCTCAGATACTTTTATTCTAATTCATCCCCCCCTCATTCCTAATACTCTTTCCAGAACTCCAACACACACACACACACACAGGCGCGCGCACGCCTTATTCCTAGTATGTACTTTTATAGCCCGGACATACCTTCCGCATTCCTCTCATCCCTATTATTTCTTTTAAATGACTTTAATGATTAACTAATGATTTAAATGGTTTAAATTATTTTATTAATGATTTTAATAATTCATGAATTTTTTGCCTATATCGATATAAGACTTTATGGAAAATAAAAACGTAATAGTTTTCCTTACCATCATTCTAGTTTCGAAACCTTTAATTTCGATGGCTTCTTCCAATGTACATGGGCTTATTGCCCCATTTGTGAATCTGTTTCACTAGGACGAAATCAAGCTAAAACTCAATGTAATTTGTAATGTCAACTAAGTCACCCCAAAAATTAAGTGTGCACTTGGTGCATCCAGTGGAAAATGCTATAAGAATCATGATAGCTGCAAACCTAGTTTCCTTTGTGTTTGCGTCTCCTGTTGTCGTCCTCATTGAGCATCTTCTCCAATTGGAGAAAAAGCTGATGCTTCTCGTCCTTTAATTGGAGATCTGTTCGCGCGTTTCACCCAACGTTATTACATCCTTCTTTCGCCGACGCTCTCTTTCTTTTCCCTGTCGTTCCTCCTCTGCTTCGACATCCTGCTCTATTTATACGATAGCACATTGGATTGGATTGGGAATGGGAGCCTATTATTTGTCAACACTGTTCCCACAAACGATAGTCGGAATTTGGAAAATCGGTTCGCACTGCTTAGCCCCGCTTCACATGTGCCGGATAAACGCGCCCGATCCTGGGCCGGCTGCGACAACCCTTCACACGTATAGACGGATTCTTTCCGGTCCGCCACTGCGCTACTACCATCGATCTAATCGCTATCACGATCTAATTCACGACATAAATGAACTCATTTGAAAGTATAAAAAATTCAATTATATAATTGTATATTTTTAAAAATATAATTAATACATTTTATGGTTAAATAATTAAATTTATATACATATTTTTTTTTACATATATATGTTTGTCTTATACTCGTCTTCAGCGTGCGCCTCGAGTCGAGAATAGCTCTGTCTCGACAATGTAGCCTCTCTTTCAGGTATGTACACTTCCTTCCGAATCATCAGAGCAATTCGGAGAATTACTTTCTCTCGACGCTTGGTACCGCTCGGTACCATACAGTCGTTCCTCCAAGTCTTTCCAAGGGTCCTCCAGAAATGCCGAGAGATTCACGTACTTGGATATGTCCACTGTCCGGTGGGAACCCTTGTTGAAGTTCTAGAAGTGGAAATGAAAAAAAAAATGTTGGTCAGCTGGAATGCACATCGACGGAATAGTTTCTAAATAGGTGTCTGTAGTTCGGAACGTCCGATTGAACGAACAATTTTGACTCTCTAAAGGATCATATTCATTCAAATGAACGCTTGTGGAAGTTCAAGCATATTCTATTATAAATCGGACCAAAATGTTGGCGATTTTTCCGTACGATAAAGATCGTTATGCTTACCCCACGCGATCGATCGAAGCGTTGCTTCGTCGCGTGTTGATACGACGTGTAATACGGGCTACTGGAATCGGATCGCGGACTGGGTACGAAACTATTTCTGGAGTAGCCGTACCGTTTGTTCTCCATTGGATCGCGCCTCGTCCTTCCGCCGCCGGTGCGTCTCTGCCAATTTCCACTACTGCGCGACGAATCGTTAGCCGGACTGCTCATTTCCAGAGGGATAAAATCGCCGTCGAGCTTTTGCGGCGACGCCTCGACGCTGCTGATACTGATGCAATCCGACGCGTTAAAATCGGAGCGCGAATCTCGCATCGAATGATGCCTCCCGTTTCCGCCTCTCGACATACTGAACGGCGACTTTTTCATTTCGAAAAATTTGATTTAGCACGACACTCGTCACACTCGTCTCACACTGACGTTTTACTGCTCCTAGAGGACGCCATTTTGGACGCCATATTGGCTTGATAAGATCATTAAGCGTCGTTCTCAGAGCTTCAACGTGTCGCCAGCGACACTTGGGTAACCAATAAGAATAAGGCCGCTTCTCCCCACTCTTCTGTCGCTGGCGACACGTCCCAAGTTGAATTTTATTTAACTTTTCCTTCCTGTCGCTGCGACAGTCGTCGATGTTTAATATGGCAACTGTCGCAGCGACAGAAGAGAAAAGTTAAATAAAATTCAACTCCCCCGGACGTGTCGCTAGCGACAGAAGAGTGGGGAGAAGCTGCTCCATCCTTATTGGTTACCCAAGTGTCGCTGGCGACACGTTGAAGCTCTGAGAACGACGCTTTAGTCCGCTCTAATGGAAAGTGCTCGGACCCCGCGAATTTCGTTACTCACGGTGCCCAGAAAAAGTGTGTATATAAATAACATACAATAGTCGATTACAGATGTTCAGCGTAAAGATGCTAATACCTAAAATAGGTAGCCACTCAACCATTCTTGCTTCGGACTCGCTCTGAATAAAATTTCCGAATCAAACGCTCGACATTCGACCCGCGCGCAATTCAAAACTGGACAAGTGCATCCAACATCTTGAATAGTTGGCCGATTCCATGCGAGATGGCGGAAAAGTAGCGCGTGCGCGCGCACCAAAACACGCGCGGCTCAGGCCAGTCCACCGCACAGTCTGTGACGGTTCGTCGCGTGAGATCGCGATCCGAATGGGCGGTGACACGAACACTTCGAGCCGTATTCGTGTTGTTCGCGATCCTTCGGCATACGCTCGTAAGTTGGTGGAATTGCTGTATCCGCGCGATGGACGGTGCGATACCTGTTGCGCACCCTCGCGCGGTTTTATCGGAGGCGACCGCGAAGCGTCGCTCTTGAACGGCACGCAATGGACCCGGCGTCAACGGCGAAGGATGACGTCCCGTTGACGTTTCACGGTTCTTGACGAGAGTGCGTGGAGTGTGTGTGTGCGCGCGCGCTCGCTCGCTCGCTCGTACGTCTATACGCGTCGACGCGCGAGCGGACCGTAGTGCATCGACAACGAAACAATGGGGATCATGCAGAGCCGCGACGGCGGCGGCGAGAGTAGCGGGAGCGGCATCGCCAGTGGCACGTCGCGAGATGGGATTACCGCCGGTGTCAAGGGTGGCCATTATCAGCATCGTCGCACGAGCGTAGGAATGGGGAGTCTGGGTGGACCGCACGCTCGCAGCGGCAGCGTCCGCAGCGGGCCACGACAACCCATGCCCGACGCCGCCGAGCTGGAGAGGCGGTTCACCAAAGTATTGGTGAGTTTTTCGTGGTTTTCACCTACTGTACCGGGCACGGGGTATACCCGCAGTGATTGCAGGAAGAGCGGTGCTAAGGGCGCCCGGGTGGGTACCGCAGAGGGTTTCACTCTCGCGATGGAAAAAGCGCTCTGCACTTTCGTTTCCGTACCTGTTACGCGCTTCCTACGATACTTACGAATATCCGTTCTCGAAAAAGTGAGAGGACGATGATCCCAGCTCGACCGAGGCGGGTCGAATCTCCCGTGCCCTCGCGGTCTCCGCGCGTGATTCTGTCGGCGCGATGAAAAAAAAATATCGCGTCAGGGTACGGCCGGTGCTGTGCGAACGATCCGGTTCTACCGTCGACGATATGCATGAATGCCAGGGTAGATCGATCCGCGAATGCATTCACGTTACACCTCGGTGAACGAACGCCGGCCGTCGGTTCCCAGGTTGACGTCGCGTGCCGCAACGCGATACGCATGGCACGTGGGTGCGGCTCGCAGCGGTCAAAACACGCGTTGATCCCTCCGAGATAAGATAAGTACCTACCGCGAATCTCGAGCGGAGCAACAATGTCCTCGTCAGACGAGGTCGAAAGGTCGTACGGGAGGAGTGGACGCGAAATATAATATACATATGTATTATATATACAAGCGTACGTGCTTGGACTCGACGCGCCATCGCCGCCGCTGTTCCGGCCATTGCGCGGTTATCGAAAACAAAGAGCCCCATTTATTAGTCGCGTACTCGGGATCTCCGATCGTTTCCATCCCGTTCCCTTCCCCGCCTTCGTCTCCCTTCCTCTCCGTATCCCATCGGTCTTCTCGTTCTCGCGTCCAATTCGCGAAACAACAACTTCGTGGGTTCGATACCCGGATAGACAAAATAATGTACGTTGATTTAAGGTAGTATCGGCTCATCAGGTGCATCAAGGTTGTGCGCTCAATGAGTCATCACTGAGCAAGCATGTTTATGTCATTAAATGGATTAGAAACCAATACGAATAAAATGCAAAACTTTTATTGAATAAATCGTACATTTTTCGATGATATATTGCTATAATAAATACAGCGATTAATTTGAAACACATTATAATGGAAATTTAACAATTTTCTGAAGGACAACTATTTTTCTAAATTCATGCGGCAAAATAAACGTAGACTTTAGAGCAATCATTTATTGTGGTTTGTATGAACGTGGCAAACAACCTATAGAGAGAGAGAGAGAGAGTTTCATATAAAATCCTTTAGAAATTTCATACAATTCCTTATGGAAATATGACGTTTATTTGAAACAGCAATTCCAGATATCCACCTATTAAAATCTAAGAAGACTAAATCGGAATAGAATGGCGCTCGTTTTTATTTTTTATATACGTGAACTATATTATCGCAGCATTTCAATTGTTTCTCGACATTTCGCAAATTAAAAAGTCTGGAAATTTGGCGAGCGAAATTGAGTTTCCACCCTGTATAAGAATCTATGGGTTTTTTTCAAGAGGGGTTGCGTATAAATTTGAAAGATGTTTGTCTCCGCATCGCTGTGTGAGGCTAAACTTACTCGCCAGTAAAGAAGCTTTAATCACTATTATCTCATTATCTATGAATTTTTGGCCTATATCAATACAAAACTTTATTGTAGATTGAAACGCAATCTTCAAACAAGTAATATACAAATATAAGCCAGAAGCTCATAGGTTCTGAGATAATAGTGATTCAAGTTTCTTTTTTGGCGAGTAGTGGTATCGTGTCCCGGCTTCGATCACGCCGGAAACCGATACGCGTGTACTCACGGTTCGCGCGACATGCCGCCGGATCCTGGATGCGAACGAACACGGATAGGCGTGCGTGTGTGCGTGTAGCCCCGGGCACGTGGCTACGGAAAGACATATGGTACGTACGTACGTACGCACGTTTTTACGCGTCACTGTTCATACAACGCCTCGAAGCGAGACGAAGGGGATTCTCGTCTTCGGTCCGCCTCGATGTCGAATCGTTTCTAGTGCCCTTCGAGAAAAGAGCAAGGTTCACCTCGCTTCGCCTCGGGTACTATCGCGCGCGCGATAGACAAATCGACGGGAAATTGAAAACGCGCGCGTCCACGTACCCCGGTATATACGATTGCGGCCGAGTCGTCCGTGTCGGTGAATCATCGTCTCGCCGCCGCCGCCGCCGCTGGGTATCTACTCGGCGAGTAGGATGCAATAAAAAAACTGCTCTTTGACTCATTCGCTCGCTCGCTTCGGTTCCAGGAACACCCGTTTCCTCGTATTGTCGAAATCTCCACTCTAGTCCCCGCTGCCTGTTTATTTTTCCGAGTAAACACGTACACAACGTTACGACGTACGGCCGCAAATTGTTGATTATAATCGCCTACGCGAAAGGCGCGATTCGGTAACGCTAATCTATCCACGAGCACGAGTGCTCTCCGCCGTGCGGCAAACTCGAAGCGAAAGGGAAATCGTTTGTACGCGTGATATTATCTCGGTACGGAGTTGCGTCGCGTTAACGCGAAGATTTTCGCTTTCTTTCGTTCGTTCGTTCGTTTGTTTGTCCCCGAACTTTGTAGTCCGGTCACAGTAGCTACATAGTAGCATATCGCTTTTCACGCGTAGAAAAGACTTCCTGCGGCCGAAAGATAGCGAGCGATAACTCGAAATTACAATATTTATATAGGTCCCGTCACGAGAACCACACGCCGCAAGCCGGACTCCAGCCGACGAATCGAAACTATACTCTACTACGTACGTGGGTGCACCGCCCGCGTCTCATCCGCCCCCGCGCTCTACCGCTGCACCCTCACGAAGAGAGGCGACTCGCGGCGGTTCTTCGTTCGCTCGCGATAGGACGCGGTATATCGATACGGGACGCGTAGATAATAATCGAAGTCCGCGATGACCCTCGCCGGGAGCATTCTCTTCTCGGAAGTCCGTCGAACCGTGTGCTCGCGCTCGCATTCTTGGTACTCGGTGTTTCCCGACGCCCGTCAATTTGGAAGCACAGTCGTGATTCGCGTACGAGTACAGAGATCGCCGTATACGCGTGCGGCGCCTTACCCCGACACCCTGCGCGTACGATGTTATATCGACTGCCGCGACCGGCCTAAAATATCTCCGGGGAAAGATAAAAGCACCCCGGATCTATATTTAGAACGACTTGGAACAATGACAGCGGTTCTCATACGCTTCCCATTATGTACTTTGCTTGGCGCGTTCCGTTCCTCTTCTTCTTCTTCTTCTTCTTCTTCTTCGTCGTCATCGTCGTCTCTCTCCGTGAAGTAGCACGGCGCGACAGGTTTGTCGTAGCGTGTCGGACCCCGTAGCGCGGCATCGTCGAATTTTTTTTTTCCCTTTTTTCTTCTTCATTGGGTACCAGCATTTCAATCGATTCTCCTATCCGTCGGCGACTCGATCACTGTTCGTTCGTTGAGAAGGGCACACTCGTATTGAAGTACTCCGTTGACTCTTCTCCAGTAGATTTTAGAGAGAACGGAGAAAAGTCGACGCGGCGCCCACGTGCTCGCGCGAGATTTGACCGTGAACTAGACCATCACCGCCGCCGCCGCCGCCGCCGCCGCCGCCGCCGCCGCGGAGGTACGAAACTGAGATGGAAATTCTGGGCGAGCACCGCGGTTTACATACACATATACGCGAACGCGGAGAAGAGGAGCGCAGCCTTGCAGACCCCTCTTCTATAATCAGAATCGGCGCTATACCTATATGCGCACGTAGATCGGTGCAGCGTTCGCGCGCATTCAGCTAAATCGGGCTTGACGCCGCACCGGTTGTAAGGTCCTCTCGTGCGAGATCTCTTCCAGCCTTCTCCCGTCCACGGGACGTCGAAAATTGGAAGGACAGTGACCAGGTACACGGCGACTTGCGTCGCGCGCGGAAAGAAATCCTTCGAATACCTGGAATTCTTGCTGGCGCGCGCGTATCATCCTCCCTTTTTCTCCCACTCTTCGTTTTCGTGTAGAATTCGATAATCGCGTTAAAATATTTATTCGTAGAGTTGTAAGTGCGTTTCTGTTTATTGTATCATGAAGTCATCGGAAAGTCAAGAGAGACGTGCAAGAGAGACAGGCTTACGATACCATGACGCATGCTGCATTGTTAAATATTGATTTTCAGCTTAGATAAGGCCGAAAATGAAACATGAACAAATACAAGGCAAATAATTTTGTCCAAGTCTTTCAAATCTACAACACGAAAATGTGGATAAAATTATCAACCCCGCATTTGTACATTTTTGGCTTTATTTAAGCTGAAAAACGATATTTAAAATTGCAGTTATGGCATCGAGTTTTAAGACTATCTCTCTCGCACTCACTGCTTGGCATAATGCGTTCTTACGTTTCGATGGCGTCACAATGTTGTAAAAAGAAACGCGTTTATAACTCTGCGAATAATTATTTTTTCGGACATTTTCTTTTTCGTGTGATATATTAAAAATAGGTATGTATAAAGATTACAAATTAAATAAAAAAAACATAGATATTTTTTCTATGAGAATACCGAATTTCGCAGCTCAACGCGCGACCTCGCGCGCAACGACCGTTCTCGAGTACTTGCACGCGCGGTACTTGATAATTACTAAGTTTTCCAACCTCGCGAAAAGGCGAACGTTCGCGTCTATTACGAACCCCCCACGTACGAGGAAGAAACAGCCGCGTCGGTCGATCCACCGCGGCTAGGTCCGGTCTTTCCTCCCGTGCATCGGTCGCGCGCACCCTCGTCGTTCGAAACACGAGTACGGGGCGTCCTGCACGGCGGACAAACGTAATCCACCCGACGGAAACGACGGACAATGCGAGCCCTCGCGCATGAAATTTCTATTAGGTGCGTCCTCGCTAGATGTATAGCATCTGTACATATACGCGTCTCTATACCCAACCACGCCACACACGAAGGGGATTCCCTCGCGCCACCCTCTTTCCGCGCGACCACTTCAACGTCCTCTCTTCCCCCCGCCGCACGTCGGACCTCCTTTGCCCCCCCCCCCCCCCCAGCCACGCGCTAGGGGTGAGTTCAGAGTTCTCCTCGCTCCGTGGCGCCGCGTGGTCTCCTCACCGTCTAGCTCACCCCTTTCCGGCGGACTACCTACCGGCTGGACCAGAGCCATCCCAAACCTTCGACGCTGCTCCCTCCCTCCCCCTCTTCGCCGCGCAGGCGTGCACGGCGAAAACGACTGGCGCGCACCTACGCGCGACGTTCGAAAGCTTTCTCAGAGGCACGCAACGCGGTATCGCCGGCACGCAGTCGCGCGTGCAATGATGTCACCGCACTCGGCCAACCGCACGTGACGTTATCATTTAATTTTAGATCGTACACACTCGTCCATTCAGCATCGCCGCAACCGCGACTCTGGGATCGGTCTCGTTCCCTTTACTCGGTGCGCGATTAATATATGGGTCGCGTTCGTCGAACCCGATATAATTATGTGCGTCCGCCCACGCTCTCGCGTAAACGTCAGGAATGAAGCGACACAGTCGCGAGCGACATGCGTCTGAAGTTTCGAACGTTCATTTTTGAACGAAAAATTCGTATTTTTTCATTTATTTTGCAATCCGTATACATATTATCCGAAAAAAAATAATTAAACTTGATTAACAATTCGACTTAAACGATCATGGTAATATTGAGTATATTGATTACCTTATTTGCACTAGTCGCCCAGTTAAAAAAAAATGTCTATAGGTCAAGCAATCAACGAACTCAACATTAGCCATGGTTTTCGTTCAAACGAACATTCGGAACTTCGAGCACATCGAGCGACGCGCTACTCTGTAATCGCATTCTCAGCGTATGTATTTTTTTTTCGCCCAGGCTTCGATGGATTTGCCACCCGACAAGGCAAAGCTTTTGAAGCAGTACGACAACGAGAAGAAATGGGACATCATATGCGATCAAGTGAGTATTCCATACACGCGCGCGCGCGCGTCGAATTCATTTCTCGCGTGCCGCCGGACCACAGGCGGCGCGAACGCGAACAGAGTCCGGCGACCCGAGCGACGGAAACGTTGCTCTCGCCGCGTTCTAAATTACTGCCGTCGTTCGCTGAATTCGCCTCGATAACGCGAGAAGGACTCGTCGCTGCTCTCCTCTCCGTCAGCGCAGCGTTTGCAGATGAAGCCGCTAACGCACTGAGAACAACATTTCTTTCAACGAAGAAAATCTGCTTTGACCCAAAGAATTATATCTACACTTGTTCCAAATAAATGACTTTCGATAAAATTAGTTACCAACATCAATTCTGATCATTTCATGGGAACAATGAAATTATATTTGAATGAGAGAAAAATTAGGTTGTTTCGAAGAAACTGAAATTCAAATAGATATTTGTATTTTAATGAAAATTGTTTTCTCAGTGCGAGTGACTCGGGGAGCGACGACTTTTCTCCTATCCGGCGTCGTCGCTACACAGCTCCTTATTTTTCTTTCTTCTTTTCCTCCCCTCCCTCGAGTAATTCCTAATTCGAGACACCCCGGTCCCGCTGCACCAGGCAGGCCGCACGTGCAGTCGGGCCGGAGTAACGCGAAACGGATGTAACGCAAGCCGTGCCGTTATACCTACGCGGTACATATATGCGCGTATATACGTACGCACGCGTTCGCGACGCGGGACAACGCGCTACGATCTCGCGCGCAAAAAGTGCGGCGGGGCCCTTTGCCCTCTCTCTCTCTTTATCTGGAGGAGAGATCGACACTTCCCACCCCTCCGATATCGTTCCTCACCGTACGGAGAAGTTGACAATGTTCGCGGGGGAAATGGATTCGTACCTTCGCATGATTTGTCGTTCTGAGCGGCTCGATCGTTTTCAGGAGAGAGTGCAAGCCAAGGATCCACCGTCGCATTACCTGACCAAGCTGCGAACCTATCTGGACCCAAAAGCGTCGAGGAGTCATCGAGTACGTGCGCCCGCCTCACTACGCGTTATTCTTGATTTTTCGCATTTCTTCATCTATCCTGTACCCGTCGCGTCGAATTAATCTTCGCCGCAAAGTGCGTCTCGAGACGGAAATACTAACGCATTACACATAGACGTATCGTTTCCTCGCATTCTTCCAGAAAAGAAAAATGGTAGGAGAGTCCACGTCGACGCAGGTTCTCCGAGATCTTGAGATCTCCCTGCGAACGAATCACATTGAGTAAGTGCGAAGAGTTTTCTCTCTTTCTCTCTCGCTCTCCCACTCTCATCGATCAGACTCTCGTTCTCGCGTAGCCCCGTTCTTTCCTCTTAATTTACCAGATCCTAAGCCATAAGCGCAGAGTTCGCCGATTCGAATAATTCTCGAATCGAGTCGTTTCACAGGTGGGTCAGAGAATTTCTGGACGAGGAGAACGAGGGCCTCGACGCCCTCATCGACTACCTCAGCTTCAGGTTACTCATGATGCGGCACGAGCAACGCCTCGTAGAGTCGGGCACGGATTCGGAAGAGAGACTGCAGACCAGTGAGCATCGACGCGCGCGCCCACCCGCAACTCCCGCACTCGTCCAAATCGCTCTTCAATCCGGTCCCCCCTCTCTCGTCTGTCTTTTTATCGCTTTCAGGCGGAACCGGCGACGCGTCGTCGCTCAGCAACGGCTGTCTCAGGCCGCCGCTTCACGAGCTCAAGGACAGCCCCGGCGTGAAGCGACGCTCGCGTCACGTGGCGCGGCTCAACATGGGGGAGGCTAAGGACGACATCCACGTCTGCATACTGTGTATGCGCGCCATAATGAACAACAAGGTAATCCGCGCGCCGAAGAGGGGCAGCCGCCGTCCTGCAGTCTCGAGGACCGCGACGCACCGGGAAAGTCGCTCGCGATCATATATTGGGACGAGTTTGCGGGGATGTGAAAAAAAAAACGACTACGGCTCGCGCGCGCTGATTCCGCGATTTCAGGAACTATTCGGTCCTCGAGAGTCGGATCGCGGACACGAGCGAGCACGGCGGTCGGCGGTTGCTCGAAGCGAAGATATTTCCTACGGGGAACCGCTACCGTAATCGCGTTCAACGCGTCTCACCTCTTCCCCTCCTTCTCCTCGTTCGCAGTACGGCTTCAACATGGTCATTCAACATCGAGAGGCCATCAATTGCATCGCCCTCAGTTTGATACACAAGAGCTTGAGGTGAGTCTCGGAGCCACCACCACCGCGCGAGAGCGTCGAGTACTCCGTGTGTATTCAACGATGACGCGAGCACCTTCTCTCCTCCCGCAGAACGAAGGCTCTCGTGCTGGAACTCCTGGCCGCGATATGCCTGGTCAAGGGTGGACACGAGATCATCCTGTCGGCGTTCGACAACTTCAAGGAGGTCTGCGTCGAGAGGCGGAGGTTCACGACGCTGATGGCCTACTTCACGCAGTACGACAACTTCCACATCGAGTTCATGGTCGCGTGCATGCAGTTCGTCAACATCGTCGTTCACTCGGTCGAGGATATGAACTTCCGGGTGCACCTGCAGTACGAGTTCACCAAGCTGGGCCTGGACGAGTACCTCGAGAAGCTCAGGCTCACCGAGAGCGAGGACTTGCAGGTCGTTGAACGCGCCGTCCCGCTCCCTCCTCTCCTTTTGGATAACTTTCGTTTGACGCGTCACTTCTGGACTACAGGTTCAAATCTCGGCTTACCTGGACAACGTCTTCGACGTAGCCGCGCTGATGGAGGACAGCGAGACCAAGACGGCCGCGCTCGAGAAGGTAGCCGAATTGGAGGACGAGCTCGGCCACGTGAGTATCGAGCGCGCGCGCATCCGGAATCGTATTGACGAAATTCCATACAACCGACACGATCTCGTCATCGCACACTCTCCCCTCCCCCCGTCGGCAGGCTCACGACAGGATGGCCGAATTGGAGAGCGAGTCTCTGACCAAGATGGCGGTGTTGGAGACGGAATTGGGCGCGCTGAAGGTCGAGTACGCGAACGCCTTGGAAGCGCGGAGATTGGCCGAGGAGGAGCTGGCCGCGTTGCGGAGACAACGGCAAGACTCCGCGCGGAGACAGAGCGTTCTCGAGAATAAGATCATCGAATTGAAGACTCTCACCGGGACCCTCACCAAGGGCTCCTCGAGCGGTAAGCTTCGCGCCGAGATCGCCGGCGGAAAATCTTTCCGGCGGATTTCGCTCGCGACTTCTCCGACTCGTGATTTTTCAGGAGCCGATCTACGAAACGGGTCCAACGCTGCTTCCCCCGGCACCGACGAAGCGTCGGGGTCCACGACGACGACGACGGCGACGACAACGACAACGACCTCGGTGTCGCCTCCATCGTCTCGATCCACCTCGGAAGTTAATTCGACGACGTGCGCTCCCCCGCCGCCACCTCCGCCACCTCCCTGCCCACCGCCACCGCCGACCGCGTTACTCGCACCGGGAGATCACGGATCAGCGCCACCCGCGCCCGTACCGCCGCCACCCGCCGGCATGATGCAAGCGCCCGACGGAGCCATGACGATCAAACGAAAGGTACCGTTCTCGTGTTGTGTTGGTTGTATGTACATCCTACAGGCGATCATTGACGATTCGTCGTCCTCTTCACGCGCTATTTCCGCCCTTCCTCGTCCAGGTGCAAACCAAGTACAAACTGCCCACCCTTAACTGGATCGCGCTCAAGCCAAACCAAGTGCGCGGCACCATTTTCAACGAATTGGACGACGATCGTCTCCACAATTACATCGACTTCTCGGACTTTGAGGAGAGATTTAAGATCGGCATGGGCGGACACGTCGCCAACGGCTGCAACGAGATCGACGGCCTCCAGAGCTTTCCCAGCAAGAGATTCAAGAAGCCGGAAAACGTATCACTTTTGGAGCACACGAGATTGCGGAATATCGGTAAGACGGCGTCGATCGCTGCTTCTCAAAATCGCGGTGGAACGCATCCAGCGGCCTTCGATAGCGATTGCTCGTTTCTATTTCAGCGATATCGCGGAGAAAGATGGAGATGCCGGTGGAGAAGGTCATAACGGCGGTGAACGCGCTGGATCTGAAGGTGTTGTCGCTCGAAAACGTTGAACTGTTGCAGCGCATGGTGCCCACGGATCAGGAGGCGAGTACGATCCCGCGAGAACGCAATCTCGCCGAGTCATCGAGGCTTGATTGTTTAGCGCGACGCTAAAGTTCGTTCCTCCCGCAGATAAAGGCGTATCGCGAGTACATAATCGAGAAGAAGAGCGTCCATCTCTTGACGGAGGAGGACAAGTTCCTCATGCAGCTCGGCAAAGTCGAGAGGATTTCCACCAAGCTGTCCATCATGAATTACATCGGCAACTTCTTCGACAATCTGCATTTGATCACACCTCAGATACACGCGGTGATATCCGCGTCCAGCTCGGTCAAGAGTTCCAAGAAGTTGAGGGCGGTCCTGGAGATAATCCTCGCCTTTGGAAATTATTTGAACAGCAGCAAACGAGGTCCCGCCTACGGCTTCAAGTTGCAGAGCTTGGACACGCTTTTGGACACGAAATCCACCGACAAGCGAATGTGTCTCTTGCATTACATCGTCGCGACGATAAGGGTCAAGTTCCCCGAATTGATCAATTTCGAGTCCGAGCTGATGTACATCGACAAGGCGGCGACCGGTGCGTGTAAAATGACAGTACAGACGACGCGCGTCCTCGGGAGTGCGACTGATATGCTCGATTCGTTTCAGTGTCGAACGAGAATATAATGACGGACGTTCAAGAGCTGGAGAAGGGAATGGATCTCGTGCGGAAGGAGTTTGAGCTTCGCGGCAAGGAGAAACACAATACGGTGCTACGGGATTTCCTCAATAATTCCGAGGAGAAACTGCGTCGGCTCAAGTCGGACTCGCGCACGGCCGTAGAAGCGTTCCGAGAGTGCGTCGAGTTTTTCGGCGAAAGCCCGAGGCAGGCCGACGCCAACACATTCTTCTCCCTCCTCGTTCGATTCTCGAGGGCTTTCAAGGTAAGCACGCGAGAAAATCAACACGCCGCTCTCAAATTCTTCGGCGGGTCGTAGTTGCGTATTTATTATGTTCGTCGTCCCTGCAGGCAGCGGATCAGGAAAACGAACAACGTCGACGGCTGGAAGCCGCCGCCGCGGAAGCGCTGAACACGTCCGAGGAGATTGTCAAGCGAAATAAACTGAATCAAAAGAAACAACAGGTACGTCTCGTCGTATTTCGTAATCCTCTTCGGAAGCTTACTCTTTCTCTTCGTTCGCAATTAGCTGTCAGTTCCGCGTCGGAACGATTCTCAGCGATCGTTTTACATCGCGACGGCACTTTTTGATTTACGGCATGCTTTGCTCTAAAATTCAGTAATCGATTAACCACTGTTAGAAAGCGTTGCAACTCTCGGTTCAAACGTGCTCTGATTATTTTCAACTGTTTCTTCTCATCGCCGGGGAGACTTCGCAAACTGTCGTTGTAAACTCCGTCTTGCGTAGCGACGAAACCTTGCGCGGTCACGAATCCCGCGGAAGCTTTTTTTGTCTTTTTCGACATCGGCATACTCTCTTTCTCTGTCTTTCTCTCCCGTGATATCTTCCTTCGTGTCCGTCAGTCGCCAAGTTGACTTACGGGAATGTAAAAATCAAGGCGAGTCTCTTTTTCATTTTCAATTGTTCATACATAGCGCACGCGAGTACCTAACAAATTGCTATTCCTCGATATTCATGAAATTGCCTACATTTTCTTTTTTCTCTCTCTCTCTCTCTCTCTGCAAGCGTTTCGTCTAGTCCTGCTTTATTTTCAGCAGCAATGTTGATTTTATTTTCGAAAACATATGTATTTTAGTCTAACTCAAATGAAAACTAACAGCGGCAAAAGCTCGTCTGCTCGAACCTAATTTCTATGGCACATTACGCGTCATCACTCTAAAGCGAATGAAACGAAACTACCAAAAACCGCATCGCATCTTAAGATCGGAAACGAGGCGATCGACGCTCGTCGAACGGCGACTAACTGCTTTTCGAACTCTTCATTTTTCAAAGTTGCATGGTCCTCCGCCTGTTTTTCGCTCCACTCGGCTCACTTTTCACCATTTGCGCGCGCAATTTCTTATGAACCGATTTTTTCTTCGCCGCGTCTAACAACTCGAAATATCTCGAGGTGTTCGCACCGTGAAAAAAGTTATATTTTATTATTTCCAACTGGGAAGCCCGGAAGAGTCGAGGAATTTTCCTTCCGAATTTCTCTAGGCGCTGCGTTCGCCTTCTCCAGTCGCGATCACTGAAAATCATCGCGTCCTTTCGTCGTTGGAACGCGACTGCATCTCGCACGCCGTTAAAAGCGCCACTCCGTTGTCGTATCACTGATCACAGTCCCGTTTAAATTCATTTTCAACCATCGAACGCTATTTACGACACTCCAGTATCCAGTCGGCGCATACGAGTGTCGAGGTCGTCGTAGAAAGAACACGAGCAAAATTAATTCGCGCGACTCGCAAGCATTCGTGTACCCTCTCGTCGTGACGTTGCATGCCGTGTGAGTACATAAGCATGATGTCTGTCGCGGGGTTTATCGTCGATTGCCGCGTGACCATTGATGATGATCTTACGAGTGTTGTCGTTTTAGTCGTTTCATTCGACGACTAGAAGTACATATCCTCACGAACGTCTTTTTTTCTTATTTGTTACATATTTATTTGGGTTTAAAGTCACCGAAATTTTGCTGTAACTCAAACAAGAGTCTGTTACACCGGCATCTTAATGAACTGGAGCTCAGAACGTAACAATGTAGAAACGATTCGCAACATGTAAGTCTGTCCTCACTCACTTGCTCCTATGCGCAACGCTACTTCTAATATGTCGCAATCATAAGTATACCGTACGTAAATATGTGCGTGTGTGCATACACACGTACGCACTGCACCGGCGCAACAAATTTAGATTTGGCTTTCACACCCCCGTCTACAACAGCTTCTCCCGATCGTAGTACGCGTTCACCCGCGAACGCATGGTGATAAAGCCTGCTGACTCGCCCGGAGACTTCCGAGCGTGTGGGCGTGGATGTCGCTCGTCGACCGCTGCAGCATCCGTTGGTCCAGATCGCGAAGAAATAACGAGTGCATTTCATCGCGGACACACCTCGCGCGCTCGAAAGTCTTCGGAAACGTGCACAATGCGCGAAGGCGAGTCTCGATACACGGAACACAAGTGCCAAAAAGCATGCGAACCGCTTGCATTGATGTTGCTTGAGAGAAAAAACCCCTCGACTACCGTTCGTACCGCATCGAGTCATCAGAGTCAGCTCGTTTCGAGTTTCAAATATTTCTGTGCCAATCGACCGCGGAGCCTTCGCACGCTCGCTCGCTATTTTCCCAGCCATTCACCATCATCAGGTATCACACCTCGCTGCCTTCCGATCCGTAAGATACATTCGCCAGCTTCTCGCAGAACTCGTGACCCGAGGCCGTCGACCATCGTGCTTATATGTACATACACGTTCGATGTACATACATCCACATTCTCGTAGTTTACTTTACGCCTATAGGTACATGCGGTATCGGCGTGATTATTTCGTCCGGGATTTTACGATCGCCGTATCGACCGTTCCGAAAAGTACGTATCGTATCTGAGAAATAACGAAAAATTGCACATTCAATTCACGCGAGCTCTTACGCCACATCGTAGTGCTTATTTACGAGATAACGCGGTAAACAAGTATCGCTGCCCTCTGATGCAATCGCTGCCGATGACGCGTCGCGTATGTTAGTCGAACTCGCGGAGCCGAGTCGGATCTGCACGTTAATCGGTGTCTTACCGTTGTTCGACTCCAGGACGCTGTGATAAACGAGCTCAAGTATAAGACGCGCTTGGTGCAGGAGAAAAAGCTCTTGCAACAGGACGAAGTGTATAACGGTGCCTTGGAGGATATTCTTCTTGGCCTGCGATCGGAGCCGTATCGCAGGGCGGACGCCGTTCGACGAAGCCAGCGTCGACGTATCGACAATCATCGACTCTCTCGAACCGCGGAAGAACTGGAACTTTAATAGTTTCGCCGCCTGTCCGAATATCGGTCATGCGAGCGAATTGCCGCGCGAGGATGTCACCACTCTCACCACGGCCAGGCGACGCGAATATTGGTAGGTAAGAGAGAAATGTCTTAGAATTCTTAATTGGCCAAAGAGTCGCTCACACACTCGAGGGTGATATTTGGGTGACGAAATTTCAACTAGCTTACGCTTCGCGTTGCGGCTCGAACGGCGAACGAACATTCTCATTCTCTACCGTGACAAACGCGCTGCTTAAACTCGCTTTCGAGGCGTCGTCGATATTACGCGCGTATTCAGCTCCGCGAAGGAATTCGCGTACGTTTATATTTATCGTCGATTGTCGAGTGTTTGAGGTATTTCGAAACTTGTACGAAAAATTGTTTCTCACTCGCGTCAGATGATCATAGATTTCAAAAGTGCCGAATGCGGGATAATTCTTTGGAAGAGGGTGGATGTGACACGAATGCCTTACAATTCATTGAGCGTAGGAGTAACGAGCGCGCGCTTCCGTTGGACGCGAGCTCGAAAGTAAATGCGTCCGGATCTGCGAAAGCAACGAATCGATGATTTTCGAAATAGTTGAATTTGAATTTGTTTTCTTTTCCAATACGTACAGTAACATGACACATTCCATGATAGACGCGCGAAACTCGAAACCGCGATGACGGTGTTTCATAATTTTATTAGGAAAATACCTGCATATACCTATACCGAGAAAACAAAAGGCTGCATCGATAAGATGGAATACGTTTATGTATGTACATGTTTACCTACCGGTTGCTTCGCCGCATTACGCATAGTCCAATTATATTTGCACGTTTCTTTAGTAATAAGCCGAGCAAGCGCAACTCGTTCGTAACGTTCCATTTATGAAGGAAGGTTCGCGTCGAGTAGCTCACGCGGACGCGCCCGAAGCAAGTTCTTTCGTTGCGCGAATACACGTATTTCGCGTTGGTAGATGTGTAAATTAATTTGTCCAGTCTCGAAAGTCGCTGTCGATCAACTTGAAACGATCGCGTGCACATCTTTCGTGTTTAACACGCACACAGAGCCCGATAATAATTTTACTTTTATACGGCTTTGATATTATCTGTAATTACCAAGGAAACATACCTACTGTAAATATCATTGTACTATAATTATACGACAATGCAAATCCATAGATTAATATAAATATTATACTAATGCGTTATAAATAATTTGCGAATATGTGATGTTTAGACGAAATATTACCTAGATGCTATACAAAGTTTATATGGATTATTCAGCGATTTGCAAATTCGTACGAAAGATATACAGATTTTATAATTTCGAATAAATATGGAAAAATTGGTTGTCCATTTTTCTCGCTTCTTTCCATAAACGTGAATTTGATTAAATGAGATTCGCCTGATACGGTATTACCGTAAATTCGGTTAAGCGGGTGCGCGATAAACCCGAGAGCACTTTCGAGGGTTTTACGAAAAATGTGGCGAATTCAA
Organism: Xiphydria camelus; assembly: GCA_963678675.1. Classification (NCBI taxonomy): domain Eukaryota; kingdom Metazoa; phylum Arthropoda; class Insecta; order Hymenoptera; family Xiphydriidae; genus Xiphydria; species Xiphydria camelus. The sequence continues at coordinate 38,034,522 of OY783192.1, forward strand.
ACGCGACGAACCGATGCAGTCTCGCGGGCTAAACGATAGTTTAAATTTTGTCTAAAGGTTTTTTTCTTCAAGGTAAGCAGAATCACTTTTCCGGCATCGGACAGTTTACCGCTCCCGAAATGTGTTTCCAAGTCTCCAATCGTCCTAACCGTGCTGAAGTTAAAATGGGAAGGGCGGTAGATGTCGTTCAAAAAGAATCGAAGGCTGGGATCATTTCTGTTTTACCGATTTAATATCAGGTAGATTCGATGATACGAATGGCCTTGACATTAGCGAATTATCACTGAAGTTAGAAACGATTCGCGTAGAAAATTCACTCTCACCTCCTCCTCCTCTCTCTTTCTCTATATCTCTGCACGTTGTCGACACGTTATCATATAATTGGGTATACATGCCGGGCGTCGTACACCCAGCAGCGCGTCTCATCTCTATCAACATATTTTCATATCTTATAGGAATTACTTTGCGATACATTGCAGTGCAGGTACTCGCCGCTATCATAATTTCATTTATTACTACGCATATACCGAAAGGCGAACACATACGAGTAGGTATATAAATTACAGGTTTCCAGCATATACGGATGTCGCGGACGGCAGGGAGACACGGTACGCGTATGTGCCAGTACATATGTAGATATAACGACGGATTAATCCTTGATCAGACAACCTACCGTACATCGCACACGAATCGCCCTCCGTATGCGCCACGTCGCGGCTGTGGAAATAATATGTATATCGCCTCGATATCCAATACTCGTCTCTGTTTCGTGAAATGCACGAGGCCGACCTCGTTACCGGTCGTGTGTCACATTCACGACGACCGCACAAATCAGACGTGGAGTGTACGAATCGTCGTGAAAGGGCGTGGGACACGCCATTACGCCGATGCCGATGCGGGCGCCGGTGCCGATGGCGGGGCGTCACTCGAGGCGGGCGACTGGTTTTCGTGCAGCGCGGGGGGATAAAAAGACGGATTCCGAGGTAACGTCGCGCTCACGGTTATAGGCGGCATTCCCGGCAACGCTATGGGTGTGGTCACGACGTGTGATCGAGGCGCGTTAACGGGTACGCCGGTACCGATCGGACTCTGCGCGGGATTTGCGTAGCCCTGTTGCATCGCGGCGGACGGATCGGGCGCACCGCCTAGGGGTAGACTGGCGATGTCGAGGGGCAGCGTGGGCAAAGGTGGATTCGTCGGCATCCCGGGAATATTCGGCGTACCTCGGTATCCGCCGAACTGTTCGTCGCCTAAACAACGCGCGAAACAAGAGATTTTAGCGCGGTACGTGACGCACCGAAGCGAGACGCGCGATACTCACCGTGCGGAAGATTACTCGTCGGCTGAGCAGTGAAGAGGTGAGAGGCCGAATTGGTGGTGGTGGACGCGCCGGAGATTGCCGGACCTAGGCTGGCGCTGACGTCGGGCGATACGACGCCGGTCGCCCAAGCCGGCTGCGATACGGCGATCGCGGCCGTCTCGGAAGTTTTCGCGGGGTCCATAGGTACCGAGACGTAAGCGGGAGGTGTCGGGAAACCCGGTGGTACGTTGCCGACGGGATTGCTTCCTACGACTTGCGCGTTAGTTGGCACTCCTTGCAGTGTTACGTTTTTCACGTTACCCTGAAACCACGCGAGGAATGCGTTACTTTGACGCGCGATAACGAGCTCCTCCCGCTGGAACGACGAAATTTGTCGCCGCTCAACGTGACATTTGCGTATACCCACCGAGTAAGGACTATTTGGCTTGGTCTCGCTTATGCTCCGAATGGGTATTCTGTGGAGGTATCCGTAACCGATCCCACAGCCTAAACTGCAACATTGTAAAGACGCAAGGTAAATTGATACATAATCGGATGGTGCGTGCCGGAGCGATACGCGTGAGAGAATCATCCCAACCTTCCTTCTCCGCCCCACGTACTGTTCGGAGTGATCGTTACTTCCCGACACCAATCATCCTCTGTATTGTAAACGTAGAACTTGAGCGGTCGAGACTCGTGAGCTTCTATCAGAGTGAACAGATCCTCGCTCTCTCGTAAAACAGAGTCTGCGGCGATTATGTAATCGGTAAACGGTCTTAATCCGGCCAGTTCGGCAGGCGACGACGGATGCACTTCCTACGACAAACGCGCCCTGTGAAAAGGGTTCTCTCGAGAGTCTTCACGATTTATCTCATCGACACTCACGAGTATGTGCCAAACGTTCTCGTTGGCTCCCTCGAAGGAACAAAATCTTATACTGACGCCGAGCAGCCCTTGCCCACCCCACGTCGTACTCGGAACTATTGTCGTTTGCCTGATGGATTGCGTTTTACTACTGTAGACCGTAATTTGTAACTCCTTGTCCTTTCCGTTTTTTAAGAGCTCCTTCAACGTGTTATTGTCCTCGTCCTACGTAGAGGGTGAGCGAGAGAGTGACGAAAGAGAGAGTGATCGCGTAATGTCGCGGAAGTGAGGAATGGATGCTCCAGAAAGTACCTACCAGACGAATCTTTCCAACGGCAACGATAAAGTCGAAGAATGCCTCCAAGCCGGCTTTCTGTCCCGGCGAGCCATCCTGGACCTGCCACGTGAACCACAATCGTTATTAACGAACGCGATCTTTTAGCTATAGGTTAAGACGTTGCGACAGCTCGTCTCACCCGGAGTACGTGATAACCTTCCGTGCCGCCACCAGGTATTTCCACACTGTGGGAAGATCCCATCTTCGCGAAGGACGTCGAGCTACGTTACTTGGAACCCGCGAGTCGTGAGCATTAAAAATCGAGCGTCAACGACAATCTGGAGCAACCCTGCCAAGTAGTTAATGACACAATTACGTGGCAGTAAATTTTCTGCGACGCGACACAAACTTTGTGACCGATCGGATGTGACATCTGTATGTATGGAATGATAATTATGTTTTCAAATGTAGGATATTCGCATAGATGGAAGTCACGCGGTAAACGATCCTCGCGCCTCGCATCGGGAATCAAACCAGATGGACATCGTAACCACGTTTTCCTGTCCACGTTTATCGTCTAAATACGAGTTATTCCTAGTTTCGATCGTCGCGTACGGCAATATGGCGGCGAATAGCGGTTCCAGTGTGTGACAGAGAACCTAATCTCTGGTGTGTGAATAACGTTTGATTTCGTACGATCAATAAACTTGAAATTTAAATACTCGTCGCAGCCGTTCGTGAGACACGATGGACTCCATCCCGCGGACGCACGAAGGTACTTAAATAATTACACGCGACGACGCCTTACTCGAGTGATTCGTTAATCGTTGCATCGACGTACTTACACGTACGGTGCGAGGGTCGCCCGCGGACGGTTAGAAGGCAACCGCTTGCTCGCGATTAACGTAAACTTTGGTTAGATTAGGTCGGGAAGAAAAAAGTACTGTCCCCAATGTGATCGCATTACGACGATACATCGCTCACGAATTTGAAAATCGTATTTTTGTTGTAGATATCGAAGCCAAAATTCGGGAGATACAATCGAAGAAGAAGGACGTACAAAAGGCGGCTGCCGAGAAGGACCATGTCGGTCTGGGAGAAAGTGGAGTTTACGATCAAGACATCTATGACGGGACCAAAAACAAGTACGACAGCTACGACACTTCGATCGCAGCCAACGACGAGGTCGAGGTACGAATTCTCTGTTGCCAGTGTTAAGAGAAGTAGATGAGTCTGAAGGGTGGGGAAGGTAACAGTAATGTTGTTTTTATGTTTAGGATGAAGATTACGAACCTGCTACATTTAACTCGAATAAGAGGCCCGGCTACAATCCACCCGCCGCTCTATTAAACGACGTCGCTCAGGTATGCTCTGGCCAAGAAATATGTATTATGGTTATTTCATGCAGAATCTACCACCTCTTGGAGCAAATTTTCAATTTTTCTTTTTTAAATTCGGGAATATTATACCAAGCTATTTTTTCAATTTTTGAAAAATATCAAAATTACAACACTCTTGCAAGTTTCAGACTCAATTTATTTAACACAATTACGCGAAACTAAAAAAATCGCAGTTAATGGAATTTCACTAACTTGCACAAATAGACTTTTATTTTATACAAAAAGTAAAAATACAAACAGAAATTAATAATTTATACTTTTTCTATCATTTTTTTTTTAAATCATCTATTTTCGGGCCTCGAAATTATAAAAAAAACTGACAAAAATTATTTTTCTAAAAGAAAGCTTGAATTACTAATTCTGTTCACGTTTCTAATTTTCTGTATAAAATAAAAGTAAATCCATGCGAGTCTGGCATACGTATTTGCAATGGAATTGATAACAATCTACAAATTTGATATTGAATGTCGTATTAATTGCTTCTCGGTAAATAAATTCAGAACAATTTTTCCAAGCCACCTTTTGACTAAAGATGCGCTCGTTTCTTTTCAGAGCGAGAAGGACTATGAGCCGTTCGCCGACAGAAGGCGACCCACCATAGCGGACAGGGAAGATGAGTACAGACAGAAGAGGCGTCGGATGATCATTTCTCCGGAGCGAGTCGATCCTTTCGCCGAAGGTTGGTACAACTTTCTTCTCTACTTTATTAGAGTTATCATAAATGCGTCCCGGGTAAATCTTTCGCTGTGCGTTTGTCCTGACAAATTTAATGGATCGACGCGACACGGAAGACAGTCGGGAATGTTCCGCGGAGCCGCCAGTCGTCCTCGTATCGCCACCCGTGTGGCCCCGAATAACGATTCGCTCGAATCCGGGCATTCGCGGAACATTCTTCACGGAGTACTGCGCGGACACGCGAGACCGATTGTCTCGAAAATTAAATGACACAGAGGATGAGGGAAAGGGGGGTACAGATAATACGATGTTTACGATTTAAGAATTAATCTAAGATTTTATTATCGGCCACCGGAGCGAGGTGCACCTTTTTCTTTTGTATATCTCCGCACCTCTCACCACCGAACGCGTCCAATCGTCGCTTTTCCGCTCCGTAATCGAAACGGCGTTAGCCTTATCTCAGTTGGCACGGATTTATTCTACGAGTACCATGACGATCTCAATCGAGAGAAATTGCGCATATCGTTGTCTCGTGTACGCCGATGATACGAGAGATATCGCGACGGGTCGCGGAGGGCTTCCTTCTCCCAGGACAATGCGGACATTTGACGTAACGCGACTCGTGGATATCTCTCGTATTGCTTTCTAGTGCGCGCGCTATTGGACGCGTCCAAAGATATAAACGTATCTAGCAATGAAATAGGAACGAATGAAACGAGTGAGTGGACTCAGTTCGAATACATACTAATGTAAACATTTTTTTCCAATCTTAGTGACGGTCTGCACATTTGGAATCACCCACTTACCCAGGACACTATGTCGAAGGTTAAGCGACATTGAGTTGTAGTCTTTAACGTAAAAACATGTCTTACCAAACGGTGCGAAGGGACTCGTCGTCTCGCGTTCGCGAGCGAGCGCTCTCGGTCGTGGTCGCTCGTTGCGCGCGCTCGTACGTAAAGGCGGTGAGAATGCGCGCCTCGAAGCCACGTTCTCGCGTTATTCGCACCTCCGATCGGTACAACGAATCGTAATACGTCCACGAGGCGAAAGAGTTCGACGAAAAGTTCGCGCCGTTTGGTTCAAGCACGAAAGAACATAATTGGAGTCACATAGAATGAGTGGTTTGAGTGCCGATATTATTAATAACGAGAATGAGTTAATTTTTAGATGGCTAAAGTATTTTTCGATGTGGAAGACTTGAGCAGGACAATGCTCCCTCTCTGGCATCTCACCTCCACGTACGTATACTCTATGCCGGCTACTGGTGCAGCTCTCGTAACTTCAGCTCGTAGCTTCCGTTATGCATATCCGACGCGGATGTAATCGCGACGATCGCTACTCGACGCGAACCTCGAAACGTATCGCAAGGCCAATGGGCGCGCCGGAGAGAGAAGTGAGAGTGAATTCAGTAGCTTACTTAGGATATCGCAAAATATTCTAACGGCATCGAACATGTAATATACACACGTCAAATTCAATAGGACATATCGAACAGTCGAAGAAGTTTTCAAATGTTGAACACTCCGCAGAGAATCAACTAACAGTTACGCTTTGCGTGACGTCTGATTCATGGTTGCAGGTGGTAAGACCCCGGACGTCGGTTCTAGGACTTACCCGGAAATTATGCGCGAGCAGTATCTCAAGGGAGAAGAGACCGAGGTGCGTACTGCCGTGAACAGTGCACTGGCGCGCGGGTCGTGGCTTCGCCGAGAATCTCACGTTTGGTTGTTTCAGTTGAGAAAGAAATTGGCCGAGAAAGCGAAGGACGGTACCTTGAAGATAAACGGCGAACCCAAGCCGGCTCCGAAGAAGCGCGGACGTTGGGATCAGACGGAAGATACCCCCACCCCGAAGAAAGCAGCCGGCACCGTCGCGACGCCGACGTCGTGGGACAACGCCGATGTAAAGTATCGGGACGCGCTCGGAACCACCACCGTCCCGCTCTTCTAGATCTCATTTTATTTCGCATCGTTGCAGGTGACGCCTGCGGCCATCAGGTGGGATGAGACTCCGGGCTACGGAAAGGGCGGAGAGACCCCCGGTGCGACTCCCGGCGTGAGCACGCGAATGTGGGAAGCGACACCCGGACACGCGACACCCGGCGCCGTCACTCCCGGCAGGGAAACGCCGTCGCAGGATAAGACCATTTCCAGTCGGAGGAACCGTTGGGACGAGACGCCCAAGACCGAAAGAGGTGCGTACGTACGGCACGCGAAGGTGCCTCGCGCGACGTCTAATCCAACTCGTCGTGCTTTTCCAAAACAGAAACACCGGGTCACAACAGCGGGTGGGCCGAAACCCCGAGGACCGATCGCGTGGCGGGCGATTTGATCCAAGAAACGCCAACCCCGTCGGCCAGCAAGAGGCGTAGCCGCTGGGACGAGACGCCCTCCAATCAGACTCCCGGATCCATGACCCCGCAAACCCCGGCGACGCCGCTAACAACGCCCCATCAAGCCTCGATCCTGACTCCGAGCGGCGTAACCCCGACCGGATCCAAGGCGATGGGATTGGCTACGCCGACACCGGGGCATTTGATGTCAATGACACCGGAGCAGCTTCAGGCTTATCGTTGGGAGCGAGAGATAGACGAGCGCAACCGACCGCTCTCCGACGACGAGTTGGACGCGATGTTTCCACCCGGCTATAAAGTTCTACAGCCGCCTGCCGGTCAGTGGAGCGCCGCTCAGTTTCACGCGGCTCCCGTCGAAGCGAACCCGCGCCGTCATCGCAGTGGAAATGGCACCGGCGACTGCCGCGGCGCGGCTTCGATCCTCGACCGGACCCGGGTACGCGGTTACGGAGAGAACCGAGAGTTGATTTTTCCGCTTTTCTCCTTTCAGGTTACATACCGATCCGTACTCCCGCGCGGAAGCTAACGGCGACTCCCACTCCGATCGCCGGCACGCCGCAGGGCTTCTTCATACAGACGGAAGACAAGAGCGCCAAGTTCGTCGACAATCAGCCAAAGGGAAATCTGCCCTTCATGAAGCCCGAGGATGCCCAGTACTTCGACAAGCTGCTGCTCGACGTAGACGAGGAAAGCCTCAGCCCGGAGGAGCAGAAGGAGCGGAAGATCATGAAGTTGCTGCTAAAGATCAAAAACGGCACGCCGCCGATGCGCAAAGCGGCTCTCAGACAGATAACCGATAAGGCGAGGGAGTTCGGGGCCGGCCCGCTCTTCAATCAGATCCTCCCGCTGCTGATGTCGCCGACGTTGGAGGACCAGGAGCGTCATCTTCTCGTCAAGGTCATCGATCGGATTCTCTACAAGTTGGACGATCTCGTGAGGCCGTACGTGCACAAGGTAATACATCCTCGCGCAGTGTCTCACCGCGTAAGAAACGATTTCGACGCGAGATAACCGAACGTTTTCCCATTCAGATCCTCGTCGTCATCGAGCCCCTCCTGATAGACGAAGATTACTACGCTCGAGTGGAGGGCCGAGAAATCATTTCCAATCTGGCTAAAGCGGCGGGATTGGCCACCATGATCTCGACGATGAGACCGGACATCGACAATATCGACGAGTACGTGCGCAATACCACCGCCCGTGCGTTCGCGGTGGTCGCGTCCGCCTTGGGAATACCGTCGTTGCTCCCGTTCTTGAAGGCGGTCTGTCGTAGCAAAAAGTCATGGCAAGCTCGCCATACGGGCATAAAGATCGTCCAACAAATTGCAATTCTGATGGGGTGTGCTATTCTGCCGCATCTGAAGAGCTTGGTCGAAATCATCGAGCATGGTACGTACGAACGCGTTTGGCGATGATTCGGGAGAGAGCGCACGGGCGTGGAGAGGGATTCTCGATTGATGTTCGGTGTCGCAGGTCTGGTCGACGAGCAGCAGAAGGTCCGCACCATCACTGCCTTGGCGATAGCAGCACTGGCCGAGGCGGCCACCCCGTACGGTATCGAAAGCTTCGATTCCGTACTGAAGCCCCTGTGGAAAGGCATCCGCACGCACAGGGGAAAGGGTCTGGCTGCTTTCCTGAAAGCCATCGGCTATCTGATTCCCCTGATGGACGCCGAATACGCCAACTATTATACCAGAGAAGTGATGCTGATTCTCATTCGCGAGTTTCAGTCGCCCGACGAAGAGATGAAGAAGATCGTCCTGAAGGTCAGAACACGTCCAATCGTCAAGGCCAATTCGGTGCGCGCGTACATTCGCGCGAGCGGCATTAAGTACAATGCGAAACTTTGTGTTGCGCACAGGTCGTTAAACAATGCTGCGGAACCGACGGCGTGGAGGCACAGTACATCAAGGACGAAATTCTGCCGCACTTCTTCAAACACTTTTGGAATCATCGAATGGCGTTGGATCGCAGGAATTACAGACAGCTGGTCGACACTACGGTGGAAATCGCCAACAAGGTCGGAGCTTCGGAGATAATAAACCGGGTGGTGGACGATCTGAAGGACGAGAACGAGCAGTACAGAAAAATGGTCATGGAAACCATCGAGAAGATCATGGGCAATTTGGGCGCGGCGGATGTGGATTCTCGTTTGGAGGAGCAGCTCATCGATGGCATCCTTTATGCCTTCCAGGAGCAGACCACCGAGGTGTGTTTCGAGCGCGATATATCCGGTACCGTTACGCCCTCGTTTCGCCCGGACGTACATAATTGAGGACTCGTCCTTGCCAACGTTTCAGGACGTGGTGATGCTGAACGGTTTCGGCACGATCGTCAACACTCTGGGAAAGAGGGTGAAAGCCTACCTGCCGCAGATCTGCGGTACGATACTCTGGCGTCTCAACAACAAATCGGCCAAAGTGCGACAGCAAGCCGCCGATTTGATCTCCCGCATTGCGGTCGTAATGAAGACCTGCCAGGAGGAGAAGCTGATGGGACACTTGGGAGTCGTTCTGTACGAATACTTGGGCGAGGAGTATCCCGAGGTGCTCGGTAGTATTTTAGGTGCGCTCAAAGCGATCGTCAATGTGATAGGAATGACGAAGATGACGCCGCCGATCAAGGATCTGCTGCCCAGACTGACGCCCATCCTGAAGAATCGACACGAAAAGGTGAGTGTGTGCGCAAATTTCGCTCGCCCCTTTATCGGCGGTTGGTCTGACGATTCCTCCTCTTCAGGTGCAAGAGAACTGTATCGACTTGGTGGGCAGAATAGCGGATCGCGGACCGGAGTACGTATCGGCGCGCGAGTGGATGCGAATTTGCTTCGAGCTGTTGGAATTGCTCAAAGCTCACAAGAAGGCCATCAGGCGAGCTACCGTCAATACTTTTGGATACATCGCGAAAGCTATCGGGCAAGTAACATTCCGTTCGGCTATATTTTGGCATCTCGACGCGTCGCGTTCCGCGGATTGGTTAACGCGTGCGACTCCACGATAATTTCGACTCTTTGCTTGCAGGCCCCACGACGTGTTGGCCACTCTACTGAACAATCTCAAAGTTCAAGAGCGTCAGAATCGCGTGTGCACGACCGTGGCGATAGCTATCGTTGCCGAAACCTGCAGCCCGTTTACAGTTTTGCCCGCCCTGATGAACGAGTACAGGGTACCAGAGTTGAACGTACAAAACGGCGTCTTGAAGTCTCTGTCGTTCCTGTTCGAGTATATCGGCGAAATGGGCAAGGACTACATATACGCGGTCAGCCCGTTACTGGAAGATGCTCTCATGGACAGGTCGGTCCTCTTTTTTTCGATGCTCGATTTTACGCTGCAATGCAAACGCTCTATATATTTCGTTTATTTGACTTCGCAGGGACTTGGTACACAGGCAAACCGCCTGCGCCGCGATCAAGCACATGGCACTGGGAGTTTACGGATTCGGCTGCGAGGACGCATTGATACATTTGCTGAATCACGTGTGGCCCAACGTCTTTGAGACGTCACCTCATTTGGTTCAAGCGTTTATGGACGCTGTGGATGGTTTACGGGTCGCGCTGGGCCCCATAAAGATTCTACAGTACACGCTCCAGGTACGTTACGCCTAACGCTTGCTTATCCCTGTAAACGAAGGAAATGGTCATCGTGTATCTATCGTTATTTGTCTTGATGCAGGGACTGTTCCACCCGGCGCGCAAAGTTCGCGATGTGTACTGGAAAATTTACAACTCGCTCTACATCGGTGGACAGGACGCCCTCGTTGCTGGATATCCTCGTATTATGAACGATCCAAAAAATCAGTACATTAGGTACGAGCTGGATTACGTTTTATAAATACTGGCATCGAATCGAAGCTGTATAGATATTATGATATAAGTTATTTTGACGGGAGAATATACGTGGCGTAGCCTGACTGCTACAGTTTACAAGATGCTCCTCTGTAGGACTTTGATTAGCGACGCTCGCTCGCCAATTATGTATCAATGATTACAGGCCGAGATATCCTACAAAGAAGCAAGTTTAAAATGGTGGCGGTCAGGTGACGCTTATTTTCTTCTCAGATATCGATTCCGAGAAAATACGAGAACGTCGACTTTATAGAACTTACGTTTTCGTATCTCGAATTCGCTCTGTTATATGTTTCAATCGCAATAGATATGGAATGTCAACTCTTTGTCCCCGTCAATAAAGCATCGTTTACACTTAGATCTAATATACACACATACGCGCACTCAGACTTCGTTCGCTATTTCAATGTGACGTGGATCAACTTGAACCAGAAGATTGGAAAATGACGAAACGCGAAGCGAATGAATCCGAGAGTTCAAGAGGTCTTATCTCTACACGTTTTGGTTGTAGTTATTACGTGCATACAAAAATGAACCGTAGGCGCGGGAAACGTTCAATATCGTTTCTGTTGCTATTAGCGAAAATATTGAGTTGCCATCATCCTCTGCTGCTCGGAATTTCAAAATTCGAATTCTTTGTTCGCGTATTTATAAAAGTTCAAATTGGAAAGTAAAAGCGCTTCCATCCCTCGTTGTTTTGGACTTTAAATTTCCTATTTTTAAAGAGGGAGTTTTCATTTATTCCTAACTAAACATTACAATTATAAACATATATATAAACTTGTATTATTACCTTTATTTTATTTATAATTTATAAAAATTATCCCAACAAGCGCGACTATTCATCGATAACATTAATAAATACCCACAAAAATGTAGGAGAAAGTTTGTGATACTTATTTGACGCCTGGAAAAGGCCAACTATTTATCAACTAAATAGATCCTTTAATCAGACGTATCGTTTATATAGCGTAACTGTAACTACCGGTACCTTAAATTTCGCTATGTGCAAGTTAAGTTTCTTCTAGTATCATACTATACAATCTATTCCATCTAACAGCACATATTTATGATTCCAAATCTGAAAATGATAGGTCAGGATGCATTCCTTGCTTCCTTTTTCTCTCAAATGTAAAAGCAGCGGAAACGTGAAGACTAGCAAATCAGTATGCATTTGGTCGAATAACTCGAGTTGTTCCATTGTCAGCTATGTGGCGTTGATGGTATCTTTTCTTTTTCAGTCCCTAGATGATCTATCTCCAGATCCTTCAATTCGATTTGTTGCTCGGTCATGGCTCTCTGAAATGATATAAGAAAAATGAAACTCCGCTTCGAAGCAATTGAAATTCGAGTGTTTCATTACTTCCAAGTGAATTAAATCATTGAAAGATCATTACGTGCAATTGTCAAATGTTGGGAGATCATGCGAGATCGAAATTCTTCCACACGTAATCCGAGCCTATTGAGAGGATGAACGCAGATCGAGCACGACTTTTTGGCAACATTCGAAAATCAACGATCGGATCAAGCGTTTTATATTTTCTTTAGCTCATCGCTCTACGTGTTCGCAATACGTTCTACGTGTATCCGCACTCGATCTTTCCTGGGAATGAGATGATGAAACTTACCTTTACACATTGCTGATATACTTTGAATATAGGAGCGCACATGGAGTCATTGGTATCGCCCTTCAAGAATTTTTCAGAGAACCACACATGAAAACACGAGTCGTATTGTTTTTTAAGTTCATTGCACGTTTCACCGATACTATTCATACATACGCCGTCTGGTCCACTTCTGAAAGCAGACTCGATTTGCATGAATACTGATGGATTGACAGAAATTCGACCAATTGATTACGGTACGACAGAGGAGAATATTTATTCCATGATAACTGCCAGATCATTTATTTATTTATTTCACTAAGCAAGCTCACCGGCAAATTATACTAGGTACATTACGTACTACGTACATATGTACATACTATCGGTAAATTCGCATATCACGAGTGAGCATGCGTTTCCTAGTACAGGCCTAAAGGAGTGTTTTCAAGACTCGATTCCACGCATCCGGAAGAACCGTTGGAGGAGGATCCAAACTGCGACTCAATGCGAAAGCGAGCCGCTATTTGGGAGTCGCGAAGGTGCCACCAACTCGGTTCTGATATTTTCCTGATACCTCACTCGAAATTTGACCATTTTTGGGCGGTAACGCCATCTAGGCGAATATTCTTGCATTTTAGAACTACAAGAGGGTCATCAACTCGGTTTTCGTGATTTAGTTCTAAGCGCGGTTTAGTTCCAGCGTTGATCACTAGATGGTGCCACCGCCCAAAAATGGTCGAAAATCGACCTTTATATCAGGAGAACATAATGAATAAAGAGGTATTTGTGCCTACACCCGGGGACACGGAATCTGTCGCTGGTGACTTTTTTTAAAAATCGAATCGCGCGAACTCCATAAGCAGTCAATTATGTAAACGAGCGTTTTAAATGACAACGATTTGGAACAACAGGACAAAAGGGAAGAAGCTTGTAAATATTTCATTTTATTTTAATATATAAAATTATATTTATTTGATAATTTTTGGTATATATACTTCCATTTACTACTACAAGAATTTACTAAAGTGCTGATCGCTTTAATGAAACGTACACCCTCGAGCTCAGATTCTAATCATGAGGAATTTTCAAAATGTAATTTTTAAACGTAACAGCCAATTAGCAATTAAATCTCATACTTTCATTAGCTAATGCGGCCTTTGCCCTGGCTAATGAAAGCATGATAATTCATTATTCATTGGTTAAGTATATTGAAATATGACATTTTGAAAATTCCCCATGATTAGAATCTGAGATCAAGGGTGTAGTAGGTAGTCATCGGGCTCGATCACGTGTGAAAGCGAGTTTTCCAAATTCTCCAGACAAGGGAACATCTCAGACAGTTTGCTTCTAAATATTCTATCCTTGAAAAGGCTACGTATATATACATATATAAAAATACATACATTTTCAACCCCTCGGTACTCCGTAAGTATAATAATTATGCGTCGATCATACCAGAAAGAAATGCAAAATTCATTGAAATTTCGCGCCATCAAGTTTGACTGGCGTTGTACGCATACGATATAGGTTATGTACCGGCTCCACCGAACGTGGACACGGTGGTGAATCGGCGAGCTCCTGGTCGGGAGTGATCGTTGTGTGACTCTGAATGATTGTTTTGTGATACTGGATTTAGTCTCGGGTTCGCACTTTGCACATTAATTTTCTTATATGGCTACAGTTGAAGAGCTGGATCAGCTGGATAGCGGTATGGGTAGTAGCGACGCGCGTTCTCCAGAAGTAAAATCACTCCTTCCCGACGATGACGATGATGAAGAGGTAATGCGTACGCTATTTCACGTTTTTTCCCTTTGTTTTTCGATCGCGAGCTCGTGGGATTCGTAATTTTCTCGTTTCCTCAGTGGAAAATACGTACCACGTTGCGATACGGATTTTTAAAATTATTAGAAAGCGCCTCAAATGTAGTAAAGTATGAAGTTTACCAAAATTTAACATCTCTCTTCTTCTAGGATGAAAGCTTGATAGAAAGACTGGTAGGTCTCACAGAAATGCTTCCCAAAGATGTACGCCGAATTGGTTACAACATCGGTTCCTGCCTCTGTACTCTTACCAAAGGTTAGCATACAGTCGCTATTGGAAGAAACGCCGTCTCCTTTGCAATAAATAACGTCGTGTTGCAAGAATGAAATATTAGAAGAAGCTACAGAAAAACTAGCGATTTTTTAACACATCACGCATGTTTCTTGGTATTCATATCGATAACTGGCTGGATTTCAGGCTTATACGGCATCTCGTGCTCGGCTACATGGATGTTCTTCAGTTCGTCCGTTATCTTATTCGCTCCTGTGATCTTCGAGATAGAGCGAGTGCAAATGGAAGAGGTGCAACGCACTCAGCAGAAACAAGTTCTTCTGGGTCCCTCATCGGCCCTCTCGAATGTAGGAGCATCAGGCTTGCCTATGGCACCTCCAGTACAGCGATAAGTACTCTCAGGCGCGATGATTATAGGTTCTACCTCTAACGTCGTCGCTTGATTGTATCGCAAACATTACCATCACGTAATATATCAACCATTGTACCAGAGGTCTACATAAAGCAATGTTACTCAATAATTATACAAATTGTACGTGTGACTGATGTATTCAATTTATCCGATGAAATAGTTTTGCTTAATTTGACACGAGGCATTTAGAATTTTGAAGAGTAGTACTAGACAACTCTAATTTTAACGCTACATACGAGTACCTCGTTCCAATTAAATATTGTGTATAGAAAATCACGACAGTAAGGTCATTCGCTGGTGTATCCAAAGTTGATCATAGTATGCAGATCAAATTGTCCGTGAAATAAGTATGTAGTTACATTACTTCCGTGGTAATGTCATTGCAGAGACGAATAAAGTGTTAGCGAAAGAATAAAAGTTTCACTTTATTACAGGCGCATTCTCGTGAAATCATTTTGAGATTGGAGAGAAAGTTAGAGAGGGAAGTGTGCCATTCTCAATTATACAATATTTATACGTACTTGAAACTCGCGAACTGTCCTACAGGCTTTATAAGCCTTATTGATCCCAATTATATGATAAACCAGGTAACGTATTATTTAAAGTGGGAATAAAGGATTAAGTATCTTCATTTACAGTCCGGATGAATGGTGTCCTTTTGAATACCGCGCATACGCGAGGCTAGATCCGATCGTTATGAAATCAAGTTTTGTACTCTAGATCGATACTTGGCGATTTTCGCCTCCTTTTTCTCTAGCTCCTAGTAAAGTCATTCGAGGTGAGAGATGCATATCAAAATGTATATAAAAATACACGAGTTACATCCTATATTCGAAATGGAAATTGATAGAATTCAAACGACGTATTGCCAAATTAAAATTATTACCCCTTTATCTCGATGAGACTTCTTCCAAAATTGCCCGTTCGATCACAGATTACGCTTCACATTTTCTTAGTACAATTCGAACGTGACGTCGGAACTTCTTTATACGTACGTATAATCCGTTCGCACGTTAATTGTCTTCGGTACCGCCGCCAATACGAATGATAAACCCTTAAGATTAAATAACAACTTCATCGCCGCGACAACGCGCAACTCACGTTTCGCGCATAATTATACCTCTCATTAGGCCTTAAAGAAGCGCACAACGCGAATCACGTATTGTCTGCATATCGGGCACTCGGACATTTGTTTGCCACAGTTGATGCAACACGCCATATGGCCGCACTCCAGCATCACGCACTCGATCGGTGCATCCAAGCATATCTTACAAAGGCTCTCTTCGTCCAAGTTTTCCGCGTCTGCTTTAAAATATCGTAAGTTTATGCAACTCGTACAACGTCATTCATCGCGAGAATTTCCAAGACACATCAGAAGCCTGTCTATTGGAATGAAAATAAAAAAAAATTCTTACCCGCTCTAGACTTGCGATGCTCCTCCCACAGTCTCGAGGCTCGATCCAGTAGTTCGCATCTCTCCACGCAACCTTTAAAATCTACGCGATTTATACTCAACAGATCCTTCAATTGCTTTACGCTCAAATACTCTAGCTCTGTCCGTCGAGTTATGTCGGATAGCTTGACAATTCCCGTGTACTGTTTTTGAAAAAGGTGCGACGTAAATCAAACAGACCTGTTACGTTTACCAATACTCGCGGGATAAGTTCTGCTCGCGATATAGGTGTAATTCCCGTCGCAAATACAGACTCGGAGAACTACCTACCGTGGGCAGTTCTGTAAATACAACGGAATGCCGTTTGTTTCTCGTCTCCTCGTTCTCCTGCTGCTCAGTTATAAGAGGTTCCGGCCCTCTGGTCGGGCTGCAATCGCTATCCGAGACTTCTCGAATGTCGACGCTGTTCGCGTCGCTTTGCGGCAACGCTTCGAGCGCAGGTTCAACGTCGTCGCTATCTACCTCATTACCGCCAGTCGGAAGACCGCGAGATCCTCTCGGCGGAGAATTAGCATTGAAACTTGATCTGTCTACGGACGGACGGCGACTAAAATTGAAATATTAAATCCGCGAGATATATACTGGCATTCTTGAGAAGGAAAAATTACGACAGAGTCCAACATACGTCGTATCGTCGGAGAAGTTTGGCAACAGATCGTCGCGGGCCTGACCATCGGTCCCATTCGCATGTCGCATCAATAGGTTTACCAAATCTTCTTTTTCTGAAAGAAGACCACCCCTTGCAACGATACGGGCTGCTAGCTCGATTGATAATACACAGTGATAATTGATGGTCGAATTTTGATGATATTGGGTTGATGCAAAAGTTTGTCCCGTTTTAAGCAGTAGAAGACATTGAACCACAGAACCAAAGTGCTATCTACTACTTCACACAGTGCTATTACTTAACATTCAAAAAACAACCAAATAACACAATTCTTCCTCAAATATTCTCTGAAATTCCTACTATCAAATAACACCAAAACTTCACACGTGTGAAATAGATAGCACTTTGGTTTTGCGATTCAATGCCTTCTACTGATGAAAACAGGACAAACTTTTGCATCAACCCAATATTATTACTGCGATCTTTGCAGGATGGCCACTTTTAGAAAGTTCAAGGGTGGTAAGTGGTACGCGTTGAGGAAAAGAGAAACGATTCCGTACCGACGCATCCCCTGGTGGATATCTTTTTGGCGACTAAATATCTTCGCAAATCTCTGGAGCGCAACTGGACGACTCTGCTTCTGACCAAAGGCCACTGAGATAATACAGTACAATTGTCGCAACTGAGTACTCTGTCCACTCGCCTGGCGATGCAATTTGTACAGAAATGTCGCAAACAGTCCACGCACTGTTTCTGAAAACATTACGCCCCCGTGCTCGATGAAATAACCATTCCTGGATAGAGTAGCATTACCACCTGGTGTAACCAAGGTGATTTCAAAGATGCGAATTTTTTCAGGACTTACCTTTCGTTTGAATAAAGTGAATTTTATGGCACACCCTTCGCAAGCCATTTTGCTTTAGAGATAATAGCGTGTAATAAACAACTTCCTTTCCGTTCCGATTTGTAGGTTAGGTGTCACATATCGTACGCGTACGATTATTCGTTACGAAAAAGATACATTTGCAGATATGAGTCGATAACAGACAGGTGTATTGCGACGATGAACCGACGATTCGGAGCGCGAGGTCAACTTTTATCGGACGACAAAGACAACGCTACCGTCTCCTACCATTCATCGAAAGCCAACGAAGCTGGAGCAATCGGAGCCGTCCAGTTCCAGGATCGTCCAGGATTCCCGCAGTATGACGGTTTATCGCCAGTTATCGCGCGCGATAAAGTCGTCCATCCGCGTCGCGTGAGTGTGTGTGTGTGTGTGTGCGCGCATGTGGTGTGAGCGCGCGTGATATGTATGACGCAACGATCGCGACGCAGCGTTTGTAATGCAGGAAAAAGCGTAACATCGGTATTTATCAGATGCATGATTCGTTTTCCTCTCCTCCAAAAGAAATACATTACACACGTATTTGCAAAAAATGAATAGCGTCCACCCAGCCGTCGCCCTTTTCATCACGAAAGATGACAGGAATAAAATGCGCGCTACTCCGTCATATCATTTGGGAAGATGACGAATCATTCGATTTATAAGTTGGGCTTTCTTTCATCCTCCGGATAAAGTCGTTTGTTGAGATACCAAAAAAAGAGGAACGCAGACCTCTAAAATACGTATGTACGCAATATTTCAGGTAGAAAGGCAATTTATTTTTCAGACACATTTAAGATATCCGAAAAAAAGTCACGTTTCGGATAACTTTGAGGCATCTGAAAAGTAAGTTACCTTTTGCGACATACATTAATTATACATTTTGTACTGTTCTACCTGAGATTGTGTACGGACGCATAAATAATTCGCGCTATTCTCGCAAAACCCTCTCGCATTGGCCGTAGGTACATGCGTCACGAACTGTCCCGCAGCCAATGAGTACGAACCACATACGTTCACCATTATGGAAGCCAATGGCAGAAGCGGTCAAGCTTCTGGGAAGTTCTACACGACAACGCGTTCTATCGATTTCTTGCATCAGTCGCAACAGCGGAAACCGTCGCCGTTCGGCCGAACGCGTTTCAGTCATTCTCCGTACGTCATCGTGTACTGAACGAGTGGCACGCGTTAGAAGTACCCGGAGAGAAGACACGGAAGAGATAACATTCGCGTGAGCAATTTCTTTTACAAACTAACATCTCATGGCCAAGTATGAGTGGTGCTATGAAGAGTGTCATCATCACGCTGCCTAAGAGCCTCGCAAAAGGCCCGAGCGCCGCTTTGCCCGGTGAAATCGTTAGATCCACTCCGAAACTAAGCTTTGCCACGTCGATACTGGCCGATCGCATCAAGATGGAAGACGCTAAAGAGCCGAATAACTCGGAGGAGTTTCCCGCGGACGCGTCGTTCTATAAACCAGATGTTTGCCTGCGGGGAAAGAAGCGACGTCTCGATCATTTGACGTGGGAAGAGAAGCTTCAGAGAAAGTACGTATGATGTTTCGTCTTACGCAACTATTATAGATTTTACCGTAAGCACGCGACTCTGCTCTGAGAGAGAGAGAGAGAGTATAGATTTAAAATTAGGTACGATCTTTAATCTCGAACGAGCGCTTTCGACTTTCGACTTGTGGCGACATGTGCGTGCGTCCGTCCGTGCGGGCGTGTATGTATGATGCGTGCGTGTATGAATGCGTGCATGTATGTATGTATGTATGTATATAGGTATGATCTGTCCTAATAGTATTTACGCGCGCGCGTGTACATACCACGTAAAGCAGGAAACTTGCTCGCCAGGAAAGGAATTTCAATCACTATTATCTCATCATCCATGAGCTTTTGGCTCATATTTGTTTAATACTTTTTTTGAAGATTACGTTTTTATCTAAATACAATATAAAGTCTTATATCGATATCGGCTAAAAATTCGAGATAAGCAATTGAAGTTTCTTTTCTGGCGAGAAAAGTTTAGCCTCGCATAGTAAATACACATCGTACCTCTCTCTTCAGGAAACTGAAGAACCGCGTAGCGGCGCAGACCTCCCGCGACCGCAAGAAGGCCAGATTGGACGAACTGGAGGAGAGCGTTCAAATTTTAAAAGAAAGAAACGAGTCGTTGTCTGAAGAGATTCTGATGCTCAGGTCGCAAAACGAAGCTCTCGCGGCGGAGGCCAAATTGCAGAGGAGAGAGAGGAGCACAAAGGGAACAGAGAGATTGTGTTCAATGTGTCAGGGCCGTGTCAATTGCGCCGCCCCCTTGCCGGGATCAGCAGTATCCCCCCACAACCCTCCGCAGCAGGGTGGGGTGGCGCAAAAGGCACCGTTCCTGACACCAACACGAGCAACTGCGACCCTCTTGAGAATATTGACAATCTACCTCCTCTCGAAGAGCTGTTCGGCGAACTCCAAGGAGACGACTACATGGAGCGACTCGAGGAGCTCGCTGAGAGCCTTCTGCGAGAAGTTACCGCGGAAGTGGAAGGAAATCCTCATCGGCCGAACGAACAAGTGAGTTCGACTACGCCGCAAACGTTTCCACGCCCGCGAGTCGTTCTGCGTCTGTCGATTGTTATTCGAGATAGAGATCGAGGCCACCGCGCGGAGCTCTCCATAATCGGTTACGTCTCGACTCTGGTCTCGTAGCTTACGGAAAGAAAGTCCGGCGCGATGCCCTTTTTAAACTAAGTCATTCAGAGGGGATGAAACACTATCCTATGGATCGGTACCGCGACGCAGTCTTTCATCCGCCTCTAGCGCACCCACTGCACGTTTGCAAATCTAGTTTGTTCTTAATTAATCGTTTGTCTCGCAGAGCTCTGGCGCGGACGATGGCATCGAGAAACGTGTCGATTCGTCAAGAATGGTGGGGCAGGCATCAGAAGATGTGGAAACCGGTGGAGCCGATAAACGCCTGAATTCCTCGAGAACTCGGCGTTCGCTCGCCGATACAACGCCCCCCGGATCGTCACCACCGCACGTTTCAACCGCGATCAAGGAGGAAATTATAACGAAGCGAGAACCCGACGCCAACGATACGGACACGGTTTACGGTACCTACGACGAGGCTACTAATTGCATAACGATAATATGCCCCGGGGAGGAGGACGGCGTGGCTATTCAAGAGTGCGTTCAAGAAGTCTCCTCCGACGATGCCTGCGCGAACGACGACTCCGCGTACTTGACGCCCAGCCACTGCTCCTATTCCAGCGAATCTTGGTTCGGTAGCGCCAACTCCGACCGCACGTCCTCGCCTTCGAGCGTGCGTTCGGAGGAGGACGCGAATGTCGTCGTGCGCGAGAACAAATTCGATATGCATCGCGCGGACGGTGGTTACGAGTCTGACATCTCCTCCAATATCGACGCCGGCATCGATAACGGGAGTTGTACCGACCTCACGGACTTGTGGCACGAGAGCTTTTCCGAACTATTTCCCACATTGGCGTAGCGACATTAAAGAATTCCAGAAGCCGCGAAGCAAAGTACATAACCGATACAGTCTGTGATACGCGACAAATGGCAACTGGAAGAATGACGACACGATTTTCGATGTTTTTTTAACGGTACCTCGCCGATTTTACCTATCGGACTCTGTATGTATATAGTTGCCTGTTCGTGATCGACAATTTTGTACGTCAAACTTGTTTCGCGTAATCGTTGATAATATAACTCGTGCGATCGACGATTACATTGTTAACGATTACGATGCGACTGCTAAACCGTACGAACGCGCGTTATTTATGTAAATATTGGCCGCGTCGTGGGATGCCGTTTACGGTACCTACGTTAGAATCAACGCCGACGTCATGTTATAATTTACTGTATATATCTATATATAATAATCATTAACGATCGGGGGAGCCGTATCCACGGAAGAAAACACGTTTCAAACGTACACCTCTGTATCGAGATGCACCGAATAAATGCCGATAACGAAATCTCGATAGTGTTTTCCTTTACTTCCCCGCGCGAACTCCTTCGCCCCTCGGCACGTTTATCGATCGCGTCATCTTATTCATCGGTTCGGTATCCGGGTGGAGATTTGTCATCAACTGGCGAGTTTATAAAGATTATAACTTGTTGTATTAATTGGCAAGTTTGTAAAGCGCCGCTCATATAAAACTCCTCGCGTTTGACATTACCGAGTCAACGCGCACTGCGCTTCACACGGTTAATCGTTATTCCGTTATGTCGACATACAATATATTCCGCTTAATGATGTATGGGATATATTATGTATATGCATATGCATGTAAAAAAACGCGGTAACACAAGTATAAAGAAAAAATTAAACCCTCGTCTCTCTCTTTGCCGTTGCAAAATTAACACCGTCCACCGTGACGAACGCATCGGATGCGCCGTGGCGACGCATGGATTTCCAACTGAGCCGTAGTGATTCAACTGTACATAAATATCTCATAAATATAACAATTATTGTAGAAAGAGAAGATCTCCGGTTAAAATATTTCAGCGATAACTCCGAGGCGTAGATGTCGAATCGACGAAAGAAGATCAACATCGGGACGTTACCGAGTTCTTAAAATTATAGGCGATGATTAGAATTCGACACCTTCTATTTCTATTTCGACGTTGCACTAGATTGTCCGGTAAGACCGAAGCAGATAAAAAAATCCCCGGTAATTTTCCGACTCTTTCACAGACTGGTTAATTGGCTGTATCAAGCTGAGAAAAAAAAAAGCTATCGCAAGCGACGACACCAATTTCTAACTAATCGGGCATCGTCACTCGTACGAGTACATACATTGATTGCTATATGCGTAAATGTGAACAAAAATTGAGTCTGCTCGAGATCCACCGAATCGCGATGGTCTCCCAGACTATGCAATCTGTTCGCGAATAAAATTGTAGACGAATCTCGGAGCAGCGATCGGGCATTCGCTGCCGATATTTTGCCATGTCGTGTCGTTTTACCCGAACAGTTTATCGAAACAGCCATGACAGTACGGTTTATCGTTCTGCTCTTTGAAGGTACCTTTGTTCAATTGCTTCAAGCAGAACGCACAGACAAAGTGTTCGGGATGGAACTTGCGGAACATGGCTGTTATGCAGCGACCTGAAACGTGAAAAGAAGAAAATGGAATACCGATAAAAAATTAGCCGAAAGAAAAACAATGTTAAACCTATGCTTGAAAGTAAACTTACCTGTAATAGGTTTGTGACATCCAGCGCACAGGGAGCCCCTTTTGGCGTGATAATGCGTCTCGCAATACGGCAATCCTTCGTGATCGAAAAAGGACCCACCTTGAAACTTTTGCCTGCAATCCTGCAACAAGCGGACAAGCGAGTGTTATTGTGATCGAACGATCAACGATATATAACTCTCGACCAGGCGAATATGAATGTCTGTTTCCCATGAGACTGCACGCGCAATCCACATCTGCATGTGACTCAAGATAATAAATCGAGCACTTGGTCACATAGACGAGCACGTATGGCAATGACGATTGGCCGTCGATAAATATAAGATAACGGCTACATTATGTCCTACCAAAGGCTTTTGGTCATTTAATATCCGAGATAATTATTTAAACGCCGCATCTCTGCAGCCTGGCGGTGTCTATTGTACCGTGGACAAAAATGGACGGCAAAACAAATCATAATAGCATCTTGATCTTCTGCTATTCTATAACGAAAAAGTAAGGCACCTCCTTCTACTGCTACCCTATTATTACTACCCTACCACTACTACCCTGCTACTACTGCCCTACTACTTCCAACCTACTATTACTATCCTACTACTACTGCTCTACTACTACTACTACTACTCTACTCTACCACTCATCGAGCGGACTGATTGAAATAACGAAACCAAACATTTACTTTTAGTGTTGCATTACGTCATTCTAACCACCGCTACGACAGCCCTAGCGTTCACGACACACGACACACGACTCAAGTTTACACCCACATCAAGTCGAGCCTCCCGTTCCCTGCCGCCCTCATCTCAACCTTGACCTGCATCGGTCCCGAACGACGCGCGGCAAGGATATCAGAATCAGTCTCGACTTCTAATGTTGTGTGTGTTTGTATGTTTTTTGGTTTGGTTTTCTTTTTTCAATGTTTATTTATACTTTCATACGATACAAATGATCTCTTATAAATCGATTGCATTCAACAATTTTTTAATGTACCTATGCTTAAGAGTGTAACGCCTTTGCGCGTCATTTTTCCTTTCCCCTATTCGCAAGGCATGTCAAGATGGGTGCTATCGTTTGTCTTGTGTCGGAGGTTCGAATCGTGTGTACGTGTGCGTGAACGGTGCGGAGGATGCCGAAGCGGAGAATGCAACGACGCTGCGGTCAAGGAAACATCGAAACCCTGCCGCGAGCCATCACCTGAATCGATCGACAATATTGGGGGCGACTCCGCATTATCAGAGTCGAGGGGGGCATACGGGGGACTGACGCATTGCTCTTGAATGTAATTTCAGGTGATGGCCTGCGGGGTGTAAAGAAATTCGTTGCGAGCCCAATCATGCCTCCTCCTCGCCTTCCTCCTCCTCCTCCTCGTCGTCTACACCGACACACTTCGGGCATACGGGCTTTCCCTCCATTGCGTAGAACGACTTTCCGGAAACGGGTTTCTTGCAATCCTGTAATATTTAATACTTGGAAACACACGATGCGACGGTACGAAAAATGCACGATAAGTACGCAGCGCAAGCAGTAGTCGTCGTCGTCGTCGTCGTAAAAGCTCGTTCTGAAAATAAAAGTTAGCCTCGTACAGCGCGATTAAGAAGAGACCAAAGTGAACGTCCTACCCTGCAGACGAAACAGTCGGGATGCCACTGGCTATTGAGAGCGGAGATGTAGTTCTCCATAATGGCGCGGTTGCAGCCGCCGCACTTGGGAGCGAACATGTCGAAGTAGTCCTCGCGACAATAGGGCTTGCCGTCCCGCTCGTGAAAGCCGTCCTCGCCGAATTGCTTGCCGCACTGGGCGCAGAAGAAGTGTTCCGTGTGCCAGGTCTTCTCCAGGGCGGTTACGCATTTCTGGAAAACGAAGAAAGATAGGCGTGGATCGCGAGGGGTTCTCGCGAAACGACCGAGAGTTGGGCCGCGTCTCTCGTCGCCGTGAATGTCAACGTCACATCCGTACATCGAGAATCGGGCCGTTGCAATAGGCGCAGCGCGGTGAGAAGAGATTGTGATAGTCGGTCTCGCAGTAAGGACGACCCTCCCTCTCGAAGAAGTTGCGCGTGCCCAGCTCCGAGTTGCAGTGAGTGCAGGTGAAGTGCTCGGGATGCCACGTCTTCCCGAGCGCGGTGATCACCTGTAAGCCGCGACAGTTTCGTTACTCTCGCGCTCCGCAACAAGGGAACTTTCCGTCTCTGGCAGTTTGGGGTCACCTGGCCGACAATCGGCTTCTCGCACGCGCTGCAGCATCCCTTCTGGGTCGTGTTGACTCCTTGGCGGCTCATGTCTGCCTGAAGATTTCCTAGCATAGAATCCAACTGATTTTGCTTGACTTGAGTCGCAGCTGGTACGGGATAGGTCTCTCCGTGCTGCGGCTGATAATGGTGTGTGGTGTGAGTTTCTGTGATATGAATGCGAGTATGGGTCGCCTCGGTCGGCTGTGGACTCGATGAACTTTTGGTAGCTTTGTTCGGTTTGGCGTACGGGGAGTCGGTCACCGTTTGATGTTGATGGGTACTACCATTAATCTGGAAGAAAGAAAACGAAATGAACGTCAATTTGATCCAACACTGCTCGGCGATCCGGAGGACGCCGGCGAATTTTCAGAGCGAAGCGAAGCGGAGTCCCGAGGGCGGGCGGATCCGAGAGAGAAGAAGCGAGCCACGGCGTAGGTGGCGGTTATTAATAGACGCGGACATCGTATTAACGAGGGCAGCTCTTGCGGGAACTTTGTAACGCTCAAAAATTGAGAGTACGGGGATGCCGGTTACACGGGAGGTCAAGGAGAATGAGGTGAGCGCGAAGGGTGACAAGGTACGGTGATGCGATGTCAATGAGAGATATGCGGAGAAAGAGCGTGAGAGGGTGGAAAAGAGAGAGAGAGAGAAAGAGAAAGAGAGAGGGAGAGAAAGAGAGAGAAAATTGTCAGAGACCCGCGGGAGATGTTGAACGTTGCTGACGAGCTTGCGGACTGACCGAAATCTTTCGGAAACGCAGTGGTTGACCACGTCCCCCTCCTACCATATTTTCCCCCACACCCGGCGTCTTCGGGAAGCGGAGAAAAGAAGATGGGCGAAGAGAGGCAAGGAGCGAAGAGCGGACACTGGGTAATTCTGCTGGGTGGATGGTGGAATGGAAGCTATTTCGGTAACCCGCGGAGCCAAGAATGGGCAGGAGCAGCCTCTACGGCACTGCCTTCTACTGCCAGAGGGAACCACAGCGACGCACACCCCTCCGTCGCTGGTGTAACCCGGCAAAAATTGAAGAAATTGGTGATACAAACGTTGCGTGCTTGCCGCGCGTAAACAATGAATCGCGCCGAGAGGAAAGATCGCATTGCCGTTGGCCGCTCGTAACGACGGATAGTTCATACGCGCGATCCGCCTGGCTTGCGCGTACGCCGTGTGCTCGTAGCCCGTGCATCCGCGTAACGTATCGAGAGCGCGACAGTAGGGCGAGAGGGAAGTAAATGCGCCGCTCGAGCGTAGGTAATCCTACCTTGAACTCTGATAGAGAGGCCATCAAGTCATCGAGTTCCTTGGTAGCGTTACTCGCTGCATGGCCGTTCTGCCGAAGCTCGGAACGGTTCAGCGAGCCCTGTCGACTCGACGAATATCCGTCGTAAAGCGGTTGTATCTCCGTCGACGTCTCCTGAATTGTGACTTTAACCTTTCCCTCGGACGGAGGATCTCTGCAGGCGTAAACATTTAGCTTTGATTCCAAGTCCTCCTCTTCCTCTTAAACGGATCGATCGTCGTTCCGTACGATCGCGTCGCGTCCCGGCGGGACCGGGCTTCCCGAGGAAAACTCACCCATTGGGGACGACGGTGCTCAGTTCCTCCAGCAAAGAATCGACCGTGGGTCGCGACGCCGACATGCCGCTCGAAGAGCGTAGCATCGGACTAGTCGCACCACCATTCGACGCGCTCGTCATTGCGCGAGGATCTATGATGCGGGATCGGGGATAGAAAAAAATCGCCGAATCTGATAACAATTCTATGCCGCAACGGCAACACTCTCAATTGGGCCATGTTATGGAAAAAGCAACCGCGAGCCACAATTTGTAAATTACGAGTAATGAGCTTTTAGAATGTAGTATGGACATTTTTAGATCACTATGTGACATTATCTCAGTTTTTTTTTCTAAATTGTGGGTTGGTTGCTTTTTGCATAACAGGGCTCCATTCTTAACGTTCAATCGTATCGTGCCAAATCTAACATGATATTACTCGCTCTTCAACGAGCTTCGGCGGCGTATAATAGACACCTGTAATACCGTTCTCGGTACGTCAAGGGACGCAAATAGGAAACTCTCAGATGAAACGCGACATTGGCACATCGGTGGCTTTCCAATTTGGCTCGAAGCGACGTCAGCTTCGACGACGGAGAGGCGAGTCACCGGAAGGTCGGAAAAATGAAGTACCGTCAATCCAAAATTAGGTCGATAAAAGGTTGCCACCCGATTATAATCTTTTATAAGCTTGTTATTATTAGAACGACCGGGTCCTGCCAAAGAGACAATTGGCCCAAGGCCAATTTTCTATATCGCGTTCGGATCGATATTACGGATTTCTCAAGATATCTCGGATGAGAGAAGAAAAAATGACGGTTCGATGGACAACATTTTTGGTCTCCGCTCTTCGACTTTATACTCTTCCGCGGCGCGTCGCCCGATAGGCCGAAATGTGCTGGGGACTTGGAATATATATTTCAACGTCGAAATACCTCTCTCTTGAAAGTGCGAGTTGTAACGGGCATTGCTCAGGTCCTGCAGAAGGGTGTCCAGTTCGGATAGATTGTTGTTGAGCGACGGCATCTTTCCACCCGTCCCACTTTGAGCGTAGGGACCGCATCCCCCTTTCGCGATCGTTTCCTCGATGGCTTCACGATTTTGGTACGTAGGCTGAAATGCAGGCGAAAGTTCGATTACAATTAGTGTGCAATTGTCGCGAGAAATCGATTTCTTCGGAAATCGTTTCAAAGCGAAGAGGCGAAGTTGATAGCTGGCTGAAATTTTCAAAACGTGTACCTTCCACGGCTGTACTCGCAGAGTGTATTCCTCGAGAAGGAAGTTTTCCGAATACAGTAGACCCACCATGCAGTTATAAAAAATGTACGCGAGCGCAACGATGGAGCCTTATTATTATATTCGTACTTGCGAGGGCCTCAGAAATTTGCGAAAAATGCGAAAAGAACAGCTGTTTACAGCGAGCTTTCATATGGTTTAGCTCGCGTTCGTTCGTAACGGAAGGCAAAGTGCCAATTCTCGTTCGAGCGACGGACCGGCATTATTTCAAATGATGATGTCAGTACTCATCGTCCGATTCTCGTTAGCACAAAATTGACCAGCACCAAGTGCCGGTATACAATGGGACGACGCGTGTGTAATACGGTAGCGGATCGATATACCGTATTTAGGTGACATCAGTGATTCGAATAAGAATCTAACGAAGCGAATTCTGATGGACGCGTTACGAAAGGCGAGGATGGGGCGCGGTTGGGCGAGTCGGATTTCCGGTTTCCCTTGAATAGAAATGTACGCGTATCCGAAAAAAAAAAAAACGATAGTTAACCACTCGGACCTATTGCGATATTTCAGAATTCTGAATATAGAGAAGCAACTCGATCGCCGTAGATAATTTAACGCGCTTACACAATGTCGGAAATATATTTATGTTATTCGCGAGCGCGCGCGCGCGCGGTGATAAAACGGCATAACACATGTCCGGTCGGATAGGAATTGGGTTGTCGAGTTGTCGGGCCAAAAATACCCGAAGCAAACCGGCAGAAATACGCATCGACGAGACATATCGGTAACGCGGTTCTTAAACGTATCGAGGTGTCGGAATTCGCGTAGCTACGACGTTCTGATTCAATTTTGCACCTGAAAATCGTGGAGCCGCGAAGATTGCGCGCGATCTAGAGCGCGTTTTTCCCTGCTCGTGCGATCGTTCTTGCGCTTCTGCGAAAAATTGAACACTTCGGAGCGCTTTCGGCCCTGGACGAACGTTTCCGCGAAAGCTCGAGATTGAAACGCGTGTACCGCAGCCTACGTAATTCGAGCGAAGGACGAGTCGCGGGGATGGGTGTCGAAAGCTTCGAACCGTATTATACTTATGTACATATCGCGTCACTAATGCCAAAAGATCGTTCGCGCCAAAAAGCACATTTACAAAGCTAAACAAAATTAGTTTATAAATAATTTTGTATTCACTCAAATTCGTTTAAATACAAATAAATAAAGCGATGAAAAATAATCGGAAACTTGAAAGCAAAAGGGCGCATAGGATATGGTCAATATGGCCTTAAGTTTTTTAAAAATCACGAAAACTAATGTCCTTCTGCCTTTAGTTTTTCAAATTTTTATTCTACTATTTTTGAACCTTTTTTACGTATTTTTATCAGTTGCGGGAATGAATTTTAATAAATTCTTTTAGTTTTTACGATGTCAAAGGGGGCGTAAAGTGGCATTATACGACCTCTTCGTCTTAACGACGCACAGAGAAAAAAATAGATCTATACAGAAAATTACTTGCGGGGTCGCAAGTAATTATCAATTTACATCAATGAAATGTTTCAATACATCTGATATGTTTTCCTTGCAATCGTGTGAAATAGTATGTGATTTTAATGAAGAAATATCAAATTACCTCCCTCTACCCTCCACCTCGATAATTGAATTACGTCGTGACGAGGAGGCGCTCCGGCTTCCCGAAGTGTCGCGCAATTTTTCAATTATATTTAGATCGCGAAATATGGTAAGCTCGTTGCTCTACGCGCTTTATGAGCAGCCGCGTCTGTCGGCGCTCGCGCGCTTCGGCCAAATTCCAATTAGCGTACATCAATGCGCGCGATAACGCGACAAGTATATTCTCAATGGCGAGAGCAGCATCTACCATAAGTACGATACGCGATATCTATCGGAGTCTCGCGGCGACTCTAAAAGTGGTAACCGGGTCGTTTTTCGAAGGAACTAGGACGAAAAGTCGTATTACGTCATTATTATATTATAATACGAGTGCCACGCAGCGGTCACACGCAGCAGGTATAATAAGCTACAGCGAACTTCGAATCACCAAACGCGCCCGAGGTGCAGACCCGGAGTGTCGATCCTCGCCTCGCAATGGGACCGCGTTGCGCACGTCGAACGAGAAATTTCGCTCAGGAGCACCGCGCCGCGACGAGACGGATGCTTGTTTTCGCGGTGATACGGTGCGATGTTTATTTATAGCTATAATAATGTCTAATAATAGCACGCGAGAGCTCGGTTCTACGCAACTCCTACACGGCCGCCGATCTTTACGCGCTTTCGATATCGGCGGAGGAAAATCATCGAAAGCGAGCATTGTCGATGATCGGGACCAGAAAAATCAGGCGTAACTTACTCCGAGGTTCGAAACGCGCCGAATAACGAATAACCGCATCGGGCGTGTCGTGTGCTGAGACGGAAATTTCATCGCGAGAGCCGCGAGCTCCGCATTCTTTTTCATCGCTGCGGGCTGTCGCGGAAAAGTCGATATTATACAATCGCTGGCTGGTATGAATAATCGAATGGTGACACATATTGCGGACGTCGTGTGCGAGGTCGAAAGGTGGACGGAATCCGTGGGAAACTCAGCAAGTGTAACGATAGCTAAAGTCGCCTTCCCGCCGCGATCGAATCCATGTTTCTATAGGGTGATACAAAAAAAACGGGAACTTTTTACCACCAATACGCATTAAAAAAATTCCCGTTATTCTGCGTCACCCTATATATACACTGTCGGAAGTTTTTAAAAGCTTGTAACATATTTGTGAATTAAATTTACAAAATTAATTGTGAAATTGAAAAATAATTGGGAACTTACGACACATATTGTGATGTCACGGTATCATATTGTGATAGTCAATTTTCATCGAGATTTTCCTATAAATTCCTTATGGAATCTTTGATTTTCGCATCAAATCGTTTGTAGTTTTACCACACTTTTGTGTTTGCTAAAAGCTTCCAACACAATTTCTGAATTCAATACAGAAATTGTTAACAGTGTACGGGATATTCCGAGGTCGAGCTTTTCCTCGCACGATACCCGACGGTAGATGACGTAAGGATCCCAGAAATTGGAATTCGAAAAAATATGTATATTTAAGAGAGAGACGAGAGCTATTCACTCAAAGGATGGCGATTCCGATATCGATGTGTCTTCTTCATCGTCATTACAAAGCTTTGTTGATCTAATCCATATATTCCTACCCATCTACCTACCTACTCTAGGCCTCATGGATACTGTGGCCGGTGATTTTTTTAAATGTCATTTTTAAACATACTCTAGTCGATGAACAATTAATTTTAATGCTCTCATTAGCTACGGTAGCGTTTGCCTCGGTTACCGAAAGCATGAGAATTGATTGACTATTGATTAGTACATTTAAAAATGACGTTTTAAAAAGTCACCAGGGACAGAATTCGTGACGCCAAGAGTACCGACTCTCCACTCTTCTCTCCATTTCCTATATCATTCTCTGAGTAGAACCGGAAAAGATTTCGGGGTGGAAGAATACTCATTCGTCTGTTCTCGCCGCGAGACGTTCTCCGGTACCGTCGTCGGCCTCTAGCGGAGGAATCGCGAACCGCAACGCTCCCGTGATTCGCGCGACTACTTATCGCTCGTCGGTATATCCGATCAAATCGGGAAAAGAAGAAGCTGAAAGAAGCGTTTATTATGGCTCTAAGCCACAGGTGTCTTCTAAAAGCACAAATAAAAGGAACACTAGAATAATAATAGTAATAATAGTGCTGATGATAGTAGAAATAAACGCAACAAAGGACGAAGGTAAAAAGTATTATAATAATAAAATCAATAATAAATCAACATCAATATCAACATCAATAAATCAGTATCAATAATAAAAGAGCTTAAACGGAATTAACGTAGAAAAAAGTGAAGGTAAAGCACTTTATAAATAGCAAGAAGAAACTAAAAGTAATTAGTAAAAGTAAAAGTATGTAGTAAGTAGTAAAACAAGTAAAGGAAAGCCATGCAGAAAAAAGCAAGAGTAAAAGTACAAGGCGGAAGAGGGAGGGGGGGAGAGAGCATTCTAGAGAGCTTCCCACTTTTTTCGAATCATCGATTTCTCACGAAGCTCTCCTAACGCACCTTTAGAGAAACCCGCGCGAAGGCTCTGTTCTTATTTTACCGTGTATGGAACTTTCCACTCTTTATTCCCGTGGCTTTCGATCGTCTCGAGGCGACGAATAACGCGCGACAGCGTAAATCGATACAATTCCTCGATCTCCGCAGCGACGACCGAGGTGACGCGCTCCCAACGCGCCTTCGTGACGTAATCATCGTTGACGGGCGCGTCGCCTCGTTGACTTCGTTAAAACGTTCGATAAGAGCTCCACGAATGCATTCGACTCATCGAGAGCGACGAATAAAGAAATGCAAGATTTCCCCGCTGCGGTCGGATGCGGGGGAAAAATAACGATGCGTTCGTCTCGACGGATGGAAAAGAAGGCAGTTCGCGTCGGTTAGATGCGAACGCAAAAAACCTACCGATTGCGACTGCAGCGGCGAAGTTCCGTTGTCGTAAGCCCTGTAGGCCGCGGCCGAGCCGTGCGTCCGCGTTCCATTGAGGGATCCATATCCGGGCGTCGAATTGCTGCCGATGTGGTGACTCCCGTCCGGCGACACCGTGTTCTGCAGATCGGCCAGCAGCGCGTCTGAAAGTAGATTGCGAGAATTCAAGTCAAGGCGTTTTTCGAACAAGATACGCGCTACCTGTACGCACACGCGTATTTGGCATAGCGTCACGCGATACACGCTGATGTTTCATTTGCTACGTTCGTGGGAAATTTGTACGGATCTATTTACGATATGTGGTACCGAGTAATAGAACAAACAAAATCGTGCCGAATTTGCCACTTTAGCGCAGATCGAAGATCGAACCCTTCCCTCGACTACTAAAACCTCGCGAGAGTCGCTCGTAATCTCTGCTGATCTCACCGAGACTCGGCAAATTGCCGCCGACCTTCTCGCCGGTACGGTAGGTCTCGTAGACGACCTCGTCCTCGCCTCCCCGCGACCGATCGACGACGTATCCGCCGCACCTTCCGTCCATCGCTCGCGCGGTTACGGGTGACGTTGGGCGAAGCGATTTCGCGCGAGAACGACTCGGACTCGTCGTCGCTACGGCCCGTCGCGATGACTTTTTATCGACGATAAACCTCCGGTTACCGCACGTCGCGCATTGGGACTCGGAGACTGGAGAATACCGCTCCGCGGAAGGAGAAGTGGAAGTCGCAGAGATCACGGTGGAGGGAGAGGCCTCGGCGAGAGGAAGGCTGCAACCTATACGTACGCATATGAGCCCGCGGCACGAGTCGAACGTGCTGTCCAACCTATACGTATACGACGTTGCGCTTATCACGGGACGACCGCGATAAACAAGAGCGCGCGGATCGGGGATTAAGTTGCGGGTGCGTCGCTAAACGAGCGGATGACTTCACTCGCGGTACTCTCCACGCACCCGTTGTTTCATCCTTCGGAGAAACGATGAGCTCTGAGAATGGGAGAATCGGATCCCGCGCACGTTCGTTGTTCTTCCTTGACTTCCCAGACTGCACAATACAAGGAGAAAATATCTACTGCTTGTAGGTATTTCCTCAGCAGTGGAATATTTTTGTTTAAAAACTCGCGTGCGAGCAAATCCTCGCGTCGTGTAAAATCGTGATGAAATCTATACACGAAAGGCTCTCAATGTACACGGCAATCTGCTTAGACGATCTGGCGGGCTTTCGTTAAAATTGTATTGACAAAATCTGTTGGAAGTTCGCTATTTTGGTTTAACGCGACCGTTGGATGCGATAAAAATGGCAAATGTGATCCGGAAGACTTTACGCGCAAATTGGAGCATTTAAATGAACGGGTTCAGTGAGTGCAAACTGTTTGCTTTCAACGCGTACGATTTACTTCCGGTGAATAATAATCACTTTATTAAGACAGACGCTTTCCCACCGGTTTCTCAGCATTATACAGTAAAGCAGTCGTATGATTCGTAATGTCGGGTAGGTGATTTAATTATTTATAACTTTTTATTCGAGGACTCTGAAACGTTTAGAGCTTTTAAACGCATTCTCCATGTACTTTCACAAGTGCAGTGAAAAAGTTTCCCCCCCGTGGACATTTTTCAAAAAATAGTTATAGATAAACAGAAGTAGCAGACAGTGTACGTGTAGGTATCCTAGGATAGAGATCCTAATTTTGAAAATATTATACAACATTATATTATTATTGTTATATTATTAATGAAATTCTCATGATTCTGGCAGTTAGCACACAGGAAACAAGTCGCCTTTAGAACCAAACAATTTCTCCTTTAAGAGGGAGCTATCTCGGGCTGTAGTTCCCATTTGAAATAGTAAGAACCACTAAGAGAACAACCCAAACAAAAAACTTAAAAGCCGTAAGGCATTGAAGAAGAATCGCTCATTCAAGCGTGCGTACCGCGTATCGCGAAGTATCGCTTACTGATATTCTCAAGAATCAAGAAATCGTTCCGGGGCCGAAGCCCTAGGGAGTACCGACGGGTGTGGTCTTACATATGAACCGCGCTCGTGTTCGACTAGCGAGAGCCGAGAAGGAGCGGCGCCATCTGGTGATGGGCCGCCACACATATCTCATACAAGCGCGCGTACCGCGTATCTCAAAGTATCGCTCACTGACATTCTCACGACTCTTGCAGTTCATACCAAGGAGCTAACTCTATCGACGATTTCATATTCTCCAAAAAGCCGCTCGGCCTTGATAATCCTGAAACGGAGATAATCAGGAATGCCAAAAGAGCGAGGGCGAGTGTCGCGTGGTTTCTAACTTTACGTCGCCTTTTTTTTTCTATCTTTCGTTTAGGTATAACGAAATGTGCGATCGTCTTGCAGGACTCTGGACCAGTTAGCGCCAGCCCGCCCAAAGAGGTACTCGAGAAGGCAACGCCCGTCAAGAAAGTTGTCAAGGATTCAGGGTCAAGCTTCCCGGTAAGAGGGGACCGCAAAAAAGTAATCAAAGGCTTGTGTGGGAAAATCGGTCAAAAAATCTCGATTTTTCCTTACAAGATTACGCCCTTATTTCAACCCTTTAGCCACCTGCAACACTCAAGCCTTCGGTTTTCCGAAGCCAGGTTTTATTAATTAATCATTTAGTGAACAAGGCTTGCGTGAAAAAATGGGCAAGAGTCACCTTTTATTTTTTTTGTTAAGGAAAATCGAATTTTCCATATGTTACCCCAGGAACCATTCGTAAATTTCCCTTCATTCTACTCAAAATCGAAATACTTTTCAACCCTCTTCGAGGCTTGTATGCGAAAATGGGGCACCAGAATCTGTCTGCACTATCTGACAGACTAAGTGTATCATATACAGTGCATTCAAAACAACCAAGTGTAAACCACGGTTAAATCATCAAACTACTGTACCTCTTTAATTCGAATATATTATTAATAATACAGCAAGGGCAGTGTTAACTCATCTGAACCAACCGCCAGGTTTAAACCACCTCGCCACACGTTCGATCAAAACAGCCGAGAGCTTAAAATCTGCCTTGCGGTAAGTAGCCGTGTCATGTCACGAATGAGTGTCTGGGATTTACCGACCCCGCGGAGATCTAGCATTGATCGCACGGCGCCCGAACATACATGAATACGAAGAATGTGGAACACGACTTGCGAATATAATTAATTTTCTTTAGTCGATTCCAACTCAAAAAATATGAATTTACGGAACACACGAACTCAAAGGGGCGAGGGCTTGAACGCGTTTCCGACGAACGAGATCCTACGTAACCTTGGCACGTTGACACGCGTGCGGAGAGGCCGCCCGCGGAAAGATCACGGCCGCTGCATCGGTCACTCCGATTTGGAGTCGTCGCTGCAGTGCCGCGCGAAGGGATCCCCCACCCTCATCATTTCTGCACACCCTTGCTCCTCTTCGCGTAGGTAGGCGTACCGCGTATCAGGTGCCCGCGCGAATGCCTGCTATACGTGTACACCTCAGACGCGAGAATGGACTTAAACCATGGCGCGACGCCCGCCTCTGGCTCTCCTTCTCGCGAGATCTATTTTACACTTCCGAATCACGCCTCGCCGTAACGCTCGGATGGCGCGTAAACAATTCAATTCTTAAGCATAATTATTTCTTCGGATATTTTTTTCTTTTTCGTGTGATATTGAATATGTACTTATGCCAGATTACAAATTGAATGAAAAAGTGTGAATATGTTTTTTTATTTCGAGACCGAATTTTCGATACGAATTTCGACGTAAGTATGCGTGCGCTGAAAAAAAAAGAAAGCAGTAACAGGACGTGGGGCCGACCGCGAGCAATTCGATACCGCGGAAATACGGTGAACCGCGGTCAGCGGCGATCTCTCGTCGCTAAAATCGAAAGTATAAATAATATCGTGTGGTCGCGAGTGTCGATTGCGCGACGCGAAGCATCCTGATGTGTGTGTTTTATCGACACGACTCCTACTTACCGATGTAACGCTCCCACTGACCGTGACGTTCGATAGTAGCCATACGGGTCGGCGTGACGGGTGACATGGGTCTCGCGACGGTCGTCATCTCGAGAGATATTTAATTTTCGACGCGCGTTCCTCTTCTTTCACAATTGACTCGCGGTTGCGTTCACCTCGTCGGGAAGAGGAGACGATCGTTCGGGGCACCGAATTGGTCTCTTTGGAAAAAGGTAAAACGATTCTCTTCTCGCGTCGATCGTCTGCGATACGCCGATCGATTTGAGAGAGTAGAGATCGACGGGGTCGACGCGCCGTGTATCGTCCTACAATTGCCAACGTTTAGACGGAATACATTAATCGAAGAATTCTTCTCTCGGTTCGCGGAGCCAGGATCGCGATCACAGCACCGCATCGATCCCGTCGCGCTCCGGCCGAAGGGTTTTCCGGCGCGACGTTTCGATAAAGATACCCCCGATTTATCCGCACGACGAGCGACGGCAAATCTCTGTACGCGGAGAAAGGTTGAATTGTTGCGGCACATGACGCTCAGTACCATAAATAAGTCGATATTTACCATAAGCAATGCAAACGTGACTATATTTATAATAAATATCGACATATTTATGCTACTGAACGGCATATACATATGCCGCGATAATTCAATCGTATCACGTGGACTGTGGGAAGTGGTTGCCGTAAACTTTTCTCCGTGTACGATGCGAAAATACTCCAACGACGAAGCCGTTACGTATACAGAGCGAGTTGCCTGAGAGAGAGAATCGATGTGTGGCCTAAAGCGACTAATATCGTGCTATTTCATTTGTTCCCCTGCTCGGCTCGAACAATTAGTCGCTCCAAGTTACGAACCAATCCTAGTATACCTCTCAGACAACTCACCCTGCATATTAACGTGCCCTGAGAGAAATCGCTTAACTCAGCGTTGCATTTGAAAAACACGCATCCCAATTATAACCGTTGAAAAATACGTTTCTCACGTGCGCCGAGATGCGTGCTTCCTAACAGCAACGCCGAGTTACGCGATTTCTTTTAGGCCGCGTCGATAACGTAGAAGTGGAAAGCGAACAAAAATTGGCCAGGCCTCGAACAGCCTCGAGAGAAAAATCATAAATAATCGTCGCCGCGCGCCTGCCAAATTCACCGTCACCCACGGTCCAACTTGGCACTGGAGCGCCTCGCCGGCGCAAATCACAACCGCGAAGGTGTCCGCGCGCGCACGCTTCGAGAATCCGGATCCGGTGGGGTTCTCCCGATTTGCGTAATCGCGTTCGATCGAACCGAACCTGTGCGGGCGAACGGTTACAGAGGAACGAATCGACGTGCACGAAACGCGGGGTGCGGCGACGCGAGAAGAGGGTGAGGAAGGCGTCGTCCCGCGTCGCGAAGAGGCGTCTGAGGGCTCCGACGAGGAGACGGACGGCGCTATACTGGCCCTCTGCACCTACGAGGAACCCCGTGGATTCGCGTCGGGCGCCTCGCTCAGCCCGTACGACGAGCGGACGGCCGCCGGCGCACGGCTATAGTTATAGATGCTCCTTTTTCACCTAGTTACGCGGCGCGAACGCCCAAAAATAACCGCGACCACCGGCGGCTCTGCGTCAGAGTTCCGCGCTGCGGGGCGACTCCCTTTCCCCTCGGGTTTCGATACGCGAGCGCCAGCGTGCGTACGCGCGTAGGAGGTACGCGTATACCCGTACACCCGATTGATAAATACGTAATCGCGCGTCAGTCGTACCGAGGCGCTCTCGGGGTGTCGCTCGCGATCTCGCAATTGTGATAATTTTCGCTCGATGCGATGCGTTCGCTTCGTCGCAATTTAATCGGAAAGAACCGCCGCCCGATTTCTCCTGAATTCGGCCGAGAAAACGAGGTACGCGCCACGTGTACTATTATATACCGCGGCGCGCGCGCGGACCGAGAGCTATTCACGCGCGTAGGCAGCGGTTTAACGCGCAGCGAGCCTCATATGGATGTGTCGGCCTCACGATCGAGGAATAACGAATGCCCCCCGCGCGCGCGCGTACATCAATGATTTCGATGTACG
This sequence comes from Xiphydria camelus, assembly GCA_963678675.1. NCBI lineage: Eukaryota > Metazoa > Arthropoda > Insecta > Hymenoptera > Xiphydriidae > Xiphydria > Xiphydria camelus. The sequence goes on from OY783192.1 coordinate 38,073,009, forward strand.
TATATGTATAGGCGTGCGCGATATTGAATTCGTCGTGTGGGAAAATTAAGAATGGCACCAGGGTGTCTGGCGCGATTAGGGGTAATACATTTTCATATTTCCATGATCTTCAGGCGAGATTTCTGTAATTTTTCATAATCGCATCACCTGTGACTTTTAAAGTGTTTATGCAGAATTTTCTGCTCGAGTAGAAGTACATTTTTTTTTTTCAATAATACCGGTAGTAATTCTAACTATTTACTGTCTCGTTCGCGGGCATTAAAGCGAAATTCACTGACCGTGCTTCTAATGTATTTGGCATCCTGAGAACGTATATGATAAATCAATAATTTGTGCCATAGTTCCATGATTTTTTCATATTTTAAAAAACTACGATATTTTTATGATATTTCAAATGCAAAAAAAAAACTCCATGCTTTCCATGATCGCTAGACATCCTGGGTACCAAGTTAGTAGAATCCTTGGAACAGAGTTACGTGAGAATTTCTCGAATTTAAAGACGCGGCATCGCGCCAAACGAACTTGTTCTTATTTCTTTTCGCTTTCGTAGCACTGGCAAATAGCGTAAGTATAAGAATCTAGGTGCGCGCGGGATAAGTTGATACGGATAAATCGATCCGCGCCAAACGATCGAGCACTATGAAGGCGCGCCACCGATGGCCCGTTTTATTTCAACGCGGAACGGGTTCGACGGTAAATAGTACACTCGAAATTGGAGCACAGCCGATATACCTTGCACGATCGACGTGCAAGAAAATCCCCACGGATCGCGAACGTTTCGTAGACTGAACTGATCTATGGGCCTCGTTCCACACGGTTCGCCTCTGAATTTATCCGACGCCCAATTAACATGCGGATCTATGCCGACCACGCGCGTCCCACGACTCTCTAAACTCTACATAAATTACCTCGCGATACTCCCTCCCCTCTGTATTCGAGAAACAATTTCTTTATGGTTCACGTAGGATCCTCTCCTCGGAAGGAATTCCTTCCATGCGAAAGGATCACTCGGATCAAAGTTCTCGCGAGGGAGCGACTCTTGCCGCGTAAAACGACGTCGGAACATGCGAAGGAAAGTCGAAATTACACGACAAATGCAACGAACCTGAAGTACGCGAGAGTCAGCGGCATCCTGCATCCGTGTTTCCGAGAAATATCGACGTTTACGTCGACTCGTTCCCTCATCGTCGCGCGGCTTAAACACATGACTCGTCGCTTCCTCGGAGAGAGAAATCCGCGCACATATCACTCGAATAAAAGAGTCAATCAACACAAAAAACCGACACGCACCATGCGTCTCGCAAGACGCTTATGTTTGTTTACGTTGCGCGGGGAATAGGTTACCAGTCGATCGTCGCGCCGCTACTTCTCGGTGGCCGAATCACGAACTGCGTTAACGTCTGTCGTCGGTTAAAAGAAAATTACCAGCGGCGAATCAAAGTAGGTAACTACCTTATCTACCAAAGGGAAAAGCTAAAAGCTGCTGCGTTTACCGTCCGAACAACGGAATTTTGTGAAGGGTACAGGAGAAAGAAGGAGGGAGGCTGTACCAATTACGTACAACAATGATTAGCAAATAGTATACGGCAATTCCAATACCGCGTCGACAGAGACTCATCCGCCCCTTTCGTTTGCGTCGCTTTTTTTCATAAATTTAAAAAATACGAAAAGCCACGGCAAGCGTGACCCATTGAACGGAAATTGACGTATTATAAAATTAATTAACGCGCGAAGAAATTTAGTGTCAAGGCAATCTGCGCGACGGGTGAAGGTTCCTTCCATATAAGGGTGCACGAACCGTTGCGTACACACACACGACTGAGTCATCTCAAGCATTTCATATGGGCTTTCGCAACGATTATCGGAATTATTTTTTAAGGGTTGCCATAACAGGCTGTCGCTTTGCAGGACCGCGCGCGTACACGACGTGTCGCTAATTCTTTCGCAAAGTGTCGCCTTGCCGGGCAAGTGTAAAGGCTTCCGTGAAAAAAAAACGAAATTGTAGAAATCGATCGAATGATTGGACGAATCCATCGCGTACCAATCGCACGCGTAGCAATATTCATTTAAAATCAAGAAACGGACTGGTGTATGAAGCGATTCGGTCGAACAGTATGTATAGGTACGGAGCTGCAAGTGAGATACGTGGTACTTCAACCCACTTGAACGAATTCGTCAAATCTGTATACACTGATAGAAATAATTGCTGGTGCCAACAAATATGTTCTTCGATTAAAGACATGGTATAATTCCAGGCTCAAGCCATAATTTTCTTTGTACGAGAAAATATTCGATATAATCTCGATTAATTTTTTTTCGCGCAGCAAAAATGTCTTGTCCTATCGAAGGTATTCTTAAATCAAAAATACATAAGACTCTTTTTAAGAATCTATATTCCCAACAATTTTTAAAATCATATATTTTGATTAGATAAATATTTTTCTTACTATAACTATTATTTCTCTTGGCGTACCGTTCAGACGTTCCTGTGTTAATATAAACTAGGGATGAATAATACATAAGTACGTATAACACCGTCGTTAGTTGAACAGCGCGTAGGTGTCGAGCCGCCACTAAATCCCCTACATCCGAGCAGTTATCTAATATCCCGTTGAAAGAGTAGCACGCGTCGATCGATATCAGTTTACCCGGAATCACGTCGCGATAACGAGGCACCGGAGAAAAACAAATGACAGTGAAAGAATTAATCCCGTGCGTGTCGACGGTCCACGTCGAAATTTGGCACACGCTACGGAGAGATGGACTAATTTCACCCACCGCAAATTATTAAACGACCGTCTATTATTACGTATACATGTATCGCGTGTCTCGCTGGAGAGTGCGTATGTATATTTAAGGCGATGATGTCACGCGTATAGCGTGGCACGATACGTGGAGCTTCCTCGTTGCGTATAGGTACGCGGTATACGTACGAAATGCACGAAAATCTGCGAAGGACGATCGAAAAGAGGCACGGATACGACGGGGATGCTATCGTTATTGCGAGGCGTCGATCGAAAACGCGGTTGATATTTTCGACGGAAATTGAAGCAACGCAACGAGAGAGTCGACGTCCCGGAAGAGAACGCGCAGACACGAAAACCGGATCGCGATTAGTGGCACTAAAAATGTACGCACTTTCTTAATACCTACGCGCGCACGAAAAAAAAATAATGATTTTGCAGCGTTAGCAAAATTAGGATTATTGGGAACTTTTTGCTATCACGACAAAAATATTATCTGTGGCAGCAAAAGATATGTTCAATAATATCTAATGTAACTACAGTCACAGTGAATTTTTTTTCGGTAAAAATATTTCCTACACCAACAAATATTTTTACTATTATTGAACATATCTTTCGCTGGCCCAGATAATGTATTTGTAATGATTGCAAGAAATTCTCAGCAAAACCTTGTTTGTTAAAATTGCAAAATCATTTTTTTCTGTGCGTAGATACGCACATTTCTCACGTCCCATACACCAACGGGGATATTGTATCGCGCGTAAACATTCGCCCAATCGCTAATTCGTATCGTCACTCCTCGCGATCTAAAAATAACGAGAATCGCGCTAATCGTCCCACTCGTATACAGATGTAGCGGCGACACCGGAACTGAGAGAGAGAGAGAGAGAGAGAGAGAGAGAGAGAGAGAGAGAGAGAGAGAGAGAGACCTGCCGCTCCGAAAGATTTCCCATACCCGTCCTCCCGCGAATTACATCAGTGATAACGCGGATGGATCTCTACGTGCAAGATCCAATCGCATATTTGTAAATCGCCTAATCCCCCGCGTTTCCGAAGGAGAGCATTCGTTAACTTTCCATTCCTTCGGAACGAAGAGAAGGGAGAAACGAGAAGAGGAAAGAATGAGAAACTGAATCACGGAACTCTCGTAGAAGTATGTACGCGCTAGGAAAACAATAAAAAATAAACTTACATCCAGGCGGCGAGCCGTTCTTGATGGTAATGCGGTACGGCTGATACGTCGCACCCGGTTCCACTTTGCCGTACATCGTCCGATCCATCGTCGTACTTTCACCCACTTTCCTCCCTTCTTCGCGCGACGATGCACGTGCGATTTATTTATTCGTCAACTCGCGCCGCTCACTGGTATTTACGTGTAGTATAATTTGGCGCGCGACGACGCGCACTCGCGTTCGTTCCACCGGCTGCGATCGACGCGATATGTAATTACGTCGCGCGATACGCGGGGAGCCAGCCAACTCTATCCCGAAAACCCCAAGGAATAATCACGGAAAAAGAGTCAGCCGCGCGCGTCCGACCGCGCCGTGCCGTGCGCCGAAACGACCACTTGTCGTGTGTAGCCGGATAGCGAGGGTTCACGAGACACCGAGTCGCGCGTCTGGTCAGATCCCGCTCGTTACTACTTTCCTACTGTGACGCCGCCGCTCCGGTACTATTGCGTCTGCCCGCGATACGAGGAGCACGTGGGTACACCGCGTTGTCGCGCGAGCACGCGCTTGCACGGTGGGCGGTGCGCGCGGTGCGATCGAACGCTCGTTGATATCCCGTGATTTCGCGATTCTCGCGCGATGCGGGGACAATGATTTCGAGATAAGCGAGAGTCAACGATCGAAACTCGGCGACGGGGCGGGAGAGGAAATGCGGAAGCGGCGTCGCGTGGAGCACGGCTGTACTGTAGCGGTCGCTCGTAGTAGAGTTCGAGCTCGTCCGACTCACAGCGGCCAGTATAGTACGCATACGCGGTAGACTAATAAGAAAAGAAGTTTCTCTCGAGAAGTATATTTCAGGCACAGCCGCGCGAGACGGCACCTCAGTGTCAAATCTCCCGTGGTGGTAGTCGAGCGTTGTAACGATGCAATACCGACTCGCTTCCGCTAAAAATAACGCGTACAATCGTTGGCAGGCGAAGGAGAGTCGCCTAGGCGGCACAGCGGCAACGCGCGCCGTCCGGGAACTCCGTGAGAGAATCAGAGAGACGAGAACGCGGTCTCGCGCGCGCTCGTTCTTACCGTTTTTTATTCTCATTCGGCCCGCCTCGCGAGAGATGCGCGCGCTCCTTGCCGGAAGTGAACGCGAGGGGCGGAAGGACGGGTGAGCTGCTCGGGAAATAAAAGTGGGCGGTAAGTTGAAGGATTGCGGTTCAATCCAAGGATGGGAAAGCGGCGGCTACGGGTTTCCTAACAAAACAATGAGGCGCGTAAAATAATTTCCTGGCGTTACGCGAGTGATGAGTACTCCGTTCGCGCGGCAGGAGGGGAGGGAGGAAAGAATGAGAAAAAAAAAACAAAATTCACGTTGTTAGTTTTGGAACGACAGACGCGTCGAATGTCTGCCGCGGCGATAATTAACGCGACCGACGGTCAAAGCCACCGCTCGACAGGGACAATTTTAAACCGCTAGAGTCCAAGTTCGTTTCGCGTACCTACGCGTTCCTGGCGAACCGATATACAGGGTGGACACGAGAATGCGGGCCACAGGAATCGTACGAGTGTGAGTGGAAGCATGTGGCGAGTGCATAAGAGTCTCTCCGTCGCGCCTAGTCCAACTGGACTAGTCCGGCAAAACGTGCAACAGGGAGATTTTTCTGCACCCACCATATATTATTCTCTCTAGCACACTGTTTAAAATGATAAAACGCATATAGCTGAACACGTTTAGTTATTCTGATCAAAATACTGGTCAGTCAAACCAAATATTTAACTCTTCCAACGAAAAAGTGGTCAGTTTAACCAAATATATATAGATGGAGGATCCATATTTCACTAAATAGTTTAATCATCATCTCTAAGATTTTGGTTAAATTGATGAATTTTTTTTCTCAGTGCACGATTCTTATGGCCCGCATTCTCGTGTCCACCGTGTACGACGCGATACATCTATACAATGAGATAAATTTCTCACTCCCCCCGAAAATGTGTAGACAAAAAGTGTGGAATTTAATGGGACGATAGAGTTTACCCCGGGGGGTTCTACTTTTGAACCGCAGGGATCAACTCTAGCACATTATCTAATTTCACTTTGCAATATTTCCTCGTAGATGGAATATGCTAAACATCGCAACAATACCAAATAAAGAACAAATATCATCACCTGACGTAGATCCGTCGTAGCAGTTGTCACGTCGCTGTAGCAGCGACTGCATTTGCTGAGCAATCGCGCGATGTCACGGATTCGAACGCGATAGCGCGACATTATCACGGAATATAGGCATTTTTGCATGTAAATGCATCATGCGTAATATGAATAATCGAACATATGTAATGTACACATTTGTCCGAATGGCGGGTTTATGTGAAATTTAATTGACGATGATCATCGCGACATCAGTGGCGAATTCGCGAAACCTGTACCAAAGCTGATCCGTCGGTAAAGCAAAGATTCAAGGTGGCGATAAGTTATTCGCGACTCGTAGAGCAAATTGAAAATCCCGCCCTTTTCAGGGCGAGGAAAGGGGGGGGGGGTGTTATCTCACCAAAAAAAATTAATGACTTGTTTTTGTTTTGATAAAAATTCGACGCAATTCTGGCCTCGTAATCATTATTGCCCGCTATCGAGGAGCTTTCGCTTCGGTAGATATACACGCTCAATCCCTTTATGGACACATTCGGATTTGAGGTTAACTCATTGAAGCATGACAAATGCATTATTAATTCATAAATTCCACTTACCCAAATCGTCCATATCGTCGAGTAGCTTAGGCCGAGCTTTGAGATGTTGTCCAAGGTCCACAATATTATTTGAAACACGCGAGAACCACAACACTTGCCACAAGTTGAGGAACACCCCGACACGACAAAAGATCACTCGAGCTCATAGCATCTGTCCGCCGTTAATTTAGTCAAGGAACTTTTACGGAGTTGGGCGTAGTTGACCGGTACGTGAGAATTTCACGGAGACTACTTGCACGCCGGTCAAACTCAGTGCGAGGGGTCATAAACGTTACATCCGTGAGATTAAATATAAAATTGTGCAAATAAATATAATGAATGAGTACATTTCTCTCCACAATTTTATATTTAACGTCGTTGCTGTATCATTTCTCCACTCGCACCAACAGCTTGACTGGCGTGCAAGTAGTTACTGTGAAATGCTCACGTACCGCTCAACTACTTCCGCCTCCATCCAAGTTCCTTGACTAACAATAAGTCACATCGAGCAATGATTTACTACGGAGCTCCGAGAAGATTTATTATGTGCCTTCGGATAAAAAAGATCTTACATATAGCCATACTTCGATTAAAATGCACGCTAACAAGGACCTCCTAAATTTGCGCTGATTACTGATCAAGTTTAGCGTGAAGGATGACAGAAAAAATTTAGCAATTTTGTAAAATAGGCACATAGAAGCACACGCAGTAGAGGGAGGAGTTGCCTGTAAAATTTGACGCTTTTAGCTGCTCCTGGAAATTTCGACAATCCAGAGCAAAGATTATCATTGAAACGTGCTTCAATGAAAGTTGACAGGGATAAGGACGCGTTCTATCTCGCCGATGCAGTGCGTATGATCCTTATAAAAAATCTCTTTTTCTTTTTCAATTACACATTACTACTTCGTACAGGTATTTACAATTTCAATCAATTCTCTTAAGGAGTTTGTATACATATCACGTACGTACAATATCAAAGCCATTACCAAGTAGAAAAGTCCTCGAACGAATACGACGTGTCCTTTTTCTTTTTTATGAGTTCACTATTCGGATCTGCCTTCTCAGTCCTACAATTGCGAATTAAAATGTGATTATATTTACCTGACGCACGAGAATTGGTAGTTCTTCGCATGCAGAAATATATGAGAAAGAATTATGTATATTAGGTGTACAACTTTGCTTCCGCCGTTTTTTTCTATCTATCATCATTAGGAAAACGGCGGAAACATAGTTATACGCCTAGAGAGGAAATCAACAAACAATCGTAGAAAGCGAGATGACTTACTTCTCTCGATCCTTGTCCAGTTTTAGGTATTTTCCCACTCCCGAACGATACGCAGTTAAAACGTTATCGGTGTCCGCTTTCTTATCGGAATTCACCTTGGCCTCCTCTCGTCGTAATCTCTCCGCTTCGGCAGCTCGTTCCGCGGCCAATTGTTCATCGGCTTCTTGGAAGGGATCCACGAAAACGTGGGCCTGCCGCACAATTATATCCTCGATCGGCCTGTCCTTGTTGTCCACTTCGATTTTTTCGATCGCGTTCAAAGTCTCCAGTCCGCCCACTATCTTGCCAAATACCGTGTGCTTCCGATCCAAGTGGCGACAGGATCGAAACGTTATGAAACTGAAACGGCGATTTAAGATATTCGACTCGTTTGTAGCGATTGCTTATAAATATATATATTAATATATACATTATTAATAAGCGATATAAATTGCTTACAATTGAGATCCGTTCGTATTGGGTCCCGAATTAGCCATCGATAGGATGCCTCGGCCCTGGTGGACCAGGTTGGGTTTGAACTCGTCTTGGAACGGCTTTCCCCAAATGGATTTTCCGCCGTTTCCGGTATTCGTAGGATCGCCACCTTGAATCTACAGGCAAGATTGTACAAAAGAACTGACAGTTCTTCGGGTACTTGGCGCGAGCGGGTTATTATTCTTACCATAAAATTACGAATGGATCTGTGCAACTTGGTGGAGTCGTAATAGCCGTTTTGACAGAGCCTGATGAAGTTCTCGCACGTCTTGGGAACTAAATCGCAATGTAGCTCCAAGTTTAACGCGCCGAAATTTGTCACGAGCCTCACGTAGCCTAGAGAAAGTCGGAGATATTATTTAACCACCGCACCGTCTAACGGATGAGAGGAGGGCTCTGCCAGTCCACGCGGCCAAGTACCTTTCTTCTTTATCCTCCCATAGCGAACCAAATCTTCTTCTATGACGGCCGCTCGATGAATCGTTTCCGTCGGCATCGTCGTCGAAGTGAATCCCGCGGCCACAGCACCGGTGGAATAGTGGGCCTATCAAGATACCGTCGACACTCAATCTCTAGCACACTGGCACAGTTCGTACGAATATGAAATGAATAAACACTACTCACAGCGTTAAATGCGTCTGCTTTGGGCGCGGGGGCCACATCTTTGCTTTCCGGCTCCTTGTACTCCCTCTTCAATTCGGCTAATATCTCTCTCGTCTCGTTGGAGACTGTCTTTAGCTTCGCGTTCGGATTCCTCCGTTCCTTTGCCGTTTCTGAAAATTGAAGACTGTATTTGGCATTGAGGCATTTAGCCTAGACATCGCAGAACCTAGATTCGAAGAAACCGCCGAACCTTCATCCTCTGCTCGGATATTATTCTTAATGTGATGAAACGTGGAAAGATTAAATTTGTCGACGTTGTTGGGATCCTGAATGACAATTATGTCGCTCCTGACGAAAGGCTCGTCGTTTATCAAGTCTTTCCAATTGCGCGTCTTTATGTTCAACTGTTCCACCGCCTGTAAAACAACGAATTACTATCGATGGTTGGAATTGCATAAAGCGACCACCGATTCGACCAACGTACCTCATAAGAATATACGCTACCCGTGGTCCGAATGGCGACTATGTGCGAGTGTTTGGAAAACACCTTGAAGAGCACGGGACAGTGATATTTGTCTTCCGCGTTTTTGTAGAAATTTAATTTTATCAAGGACTTAGCGTCGAGGGGTTTGCCCGTGACGGGATTGTGTTTGAACGCTTTTATATAATTTACTATAGCTTCGAGCTCGAATACATTTCCGTTTGCATCGCAATAAGGATGTTGGAAAGGCTGCAAACTCAGACAACAGTGATCGTAGGGTAAACGACGAAATGTCTGCCCTTCGGTTTCTTCGAGCGTTCCGGGCCTCTTACCACCGTACAGAGTCGTCCACTCTGTGTACGTTAAGTACCTATCGAATAAACGCGAAATGCGAGCTTTCGAATGTGAAGTAAGAAAGAGTACGGCCGTACGTCAAAATTTAACCTCAAAAATTACTCTTACATTTTATCCTTTTGATGTTGCCGCTTCCCCATTGCGCTTGGTGCATGTGTCGAACGTTTCGAATAAAAGTAGCTGATGCAATTCGAATCGATCGACTATAAGATAAACGTACAATTTTAATAATAGCTTTACGACTGCTTTGCGAACAAAGCTAGTGCATTGAGTGCGCGCAAAAAATAATAAGCTAACCTCGCAATCGCGACTTCTATACAGCGATGCACTGTGTGGGTAATGTGTGCTCAAGGCGTATATTCAAGTATCTATACACATACCTATGTAGGGGTACAGTTATGCCGCAGCAACCAAGGAGATACTTATCGCGTATATTCAATTAAAGTATCGTGTTTGCGTATATTTATACACATATTTATTACATTATATTTATACACATTATATTATATTTATACACACGTCAACATTGACGGTAGACATAAGATTGTACGGTATTTGCATTCCCGACAGGAACGACGCGATATCGCTAACGATTTGCGTCAATAAGTCTCTGGATATGTCAATTAGTAAAATCTAGTCTCTCATGATTATACGTACACAATAGCTGCCATTTGACACTTTACAATATTCTTAAGTGTTATTACACTGCGATATGGCGTAATTGTATATCTAAAGGAGAGAAATAAAGATATCCTCAAGTGTTTCCTAAAATTATAACTGATTCAGTCATTCATTCATAACTGATTACAGTCACGTTTGACTAATGGAACAAAATTTCTCTAATAAATTTGACGTCCCTATTGTCGGGGAGGAGAAAACAACAGGATTGCTTGCGGTATCGATTACGCAAAGCTTTACATGTATTTAGGCATTGGAGAAATTTAGTAGGCTTCTCGGAATTGGTATTTAATCATATCAGAGGTATATATACATTTATAACTTTACACGCGGTCTAATCTCGGATGTCCCGCCGCCTTCCCTGGATATAAATGCTCGTAACGATAGTTGCGAACCGTTGCTTCGCGCCAAACGATTGAAATCGAATTCTACATACATACGAGCCTAATAACTTCAGCTGATAGAAAGCTGCTGTAAATCTACTAGTGTCGTTCTATCGTCGACTCTGTATCGTAAAAAGTTAGAGCGTCGCCAGGATTCTGGTAAATCCAACGCAAGCCGCCATAACTGTCTGTCCGATACCCCAGAGCAAAGCGTAGAGCGGTGGCATCTGAAGGCCCGACGTGCGATAAATGAAAGCCACCGCCGCCGAGCTGAGTACCCCCGATGTCAACGGCAATAATACGCCCATTATGATTATCAGCAGGGGGAAGAATCTTTGAGAAAAGAAATTACAAGGTGCGTGAGATTCATCGTGATTCGAAAAGGAACAGAGAGCCTGAGTATCAGATGCTGAACGATCGATAACGTCGAAGTCTTACGTACTTTCCGTACTTGTGTTTCCGCAGGGTTGCAAAACATATCGCCGCGGCAACTGTGTGAACGAAGATCGACGAAAACAGTGCCCACAGAAATATCTGATACCACATTTCTGGAAGGAAGCGTCATGAGATTATTTCCAGGAAACCATCATTCCTTCAACAGTAACGGTAAAATCCATTTGAACGATCATTGCGTTGATGTTCATCGATTTGCCGGCGTGTGAAATAAATTTTGACGATGGAAATACGAAGGAACGATCGGTGGTTCACGGCACGCGTTTTCCGGGTTAGATAAGCATGAGAAAAATCAAGTTGTAGACAAAAGCGTGAATGTGAGAATCTTGAGAAACGAGAATGATCCTACACTCGTGCAAAATTGCGAGGAGAGAAAAGAATGAAATCGCAGCAACAGCGTTTTATGAAAGAAAATATGAACAGCCGAGCATTCTGACGTGGATGAGACTCAAGAGTAAGAAGGTACGCACCGGCGAACGAAGTTAACGGCGCGTAGGGGGCAGTGGTTACGTCCCATTTCTTTGGCAGGACTTGCAATCTGAATGCGATACCGCCGGATGGTTCATCAGTCATCGCTAATGCCCGACGAAGCCGTCGGAGGAAGCTACATTAACCTTAGCCTGCCGGCCAGGACATCCGTTTAGTACCGCACGCAAGGAGTCTCATTACGATATCATAAGGACGGCTGAGATTCCCTGAAAGGGGAAAGTTCTATGACGAGGCGTATCATTAAGGGTTTGAACCTGATTCAGAGTCAAACGAAACGGTAGCAGTCTCCGAGCGATATCTTCCAACGCAGAGAGCCGATTATTCTACCTTTCAGTAATTTTATCCATGAGGCAGCTCGTCCGGAAAATACCGTCGCTTCGTTATCGCAAAACTACGGGTCGCCATCAAATTCGATCGATCCCTTGAATCCAGATCGGCATTCTGAAGCACCTTGTCTCGTATCACCGTTGTACTCGAGAGACAAACTTCTGTTTTAGAAAGTATTGGGAATAATTAAAATATTCGGCTCAATTTCGTAACACGCTTAACACTCCAAGCGAGAGATGAGAGCGTTTCATACGACGAAGAGAATTTGCAACAAATTCAACAAATTCCTTCGGCGCATCGCCGACATTACTGACAAAAACAACGCTGGGAACGCCTTCACGGGGCGTTCGAAGAAATCGTGCGTCGTGAAGCTGGATTTACAAGTAACTCAACTTGCTTCTCTCTTAAAAGGCCCGTTTACACAGGCAGCCGCACATGGGATTCTCGTGGTATTTCCGACGATATTTCTATTAATATTTTGTAATTCGAGCAAGATATCAGGAGAATATCCGAACCAAGTTGGTGACACTTACATAAATTCCAGCCAAAAAATCGATTTCATAACTCAAACATACTTAAATGAAAATGCTAAAAATGAGCAGCATCCAACCAATCACAGACCACCTTTTCCTTCAGATCCTTTCTCTGATTGGTCAAAGGTGAAGTGAACATTCTTACATGAAAAATCGACTGTCCCTGGAATCAGCTGGAATTGTTTTGTTTACTATTTATCGCCTGTCAGAAGTGCACATTTCATATAGATATATATTCGTATGTTCCACATAAGTTATGCGTACACATCTACACGCGTATGGCAGAATTCACCTCGGGAACGTGTCAACGTCTTGCCGCTAAATGGAATATTTACTGACATTCGCGGCACTAGCACTGGTGCTCCTTTTCGCGATGTTTGACAGGTTAGTTCCAACTGCGGTAATAATGAATGGATCCTTGATTTTCTCTTGACAATTCTAATTTGAGCGCGACATTCTATTTGGTATAATTTATAAAGAAGAGAGGAAGAAAGGAAAAATTGTAACGCGATAATTTTTAATTATTTCAGCATGATTTCCATATTTCTAGTCTCCGCTCTCTATGTTCTCGGAGCGATTTGGGGTGCGAAGCTGCTTCGCTATTTGGGTATAAATGTAGATTTTACAAAAGCCGAGCCAAAACCGGAACTCGGTACAAGTAATTCTTGCGGAGCTTGTGGCGGTATCGCCTGCGAGAGACACCGTCTCTTGCCGCACGACGTTAGAATAAATGTACCCAGAGATTTTGACAGCGCATTGGAACACGTAATTAACTCTTGACAACTCGTCCGTCTTGAAAGCTTGTAGCATCGTACGATGGGTGTTAATTCTAGCGTGTCTTTTGACTTCCTACAGTTATTCGAGCAATTGTTGCAAACGTACGTGCGCGCTTGGTATTCACATTTTTCATCAGACGAAGCATTCGTCCAGGAACTACGAATCGCCATCGCGACTGCTACGAGAAACATCGCGAGTCGATTGTTGCGCGTCGATACGGCGTCCGTCATCTTCGAGCACCTAATTCCGGTGGCGTTACATCACGCGCAAGATTGGCGAATGTTGAACGACCGAGCGAGAATCGATAACGGAAAACCGGAAGACTACATCGCTGATCGCTTGGGATCCAAAATTCATCCGGCGGCTTATTCACGCGAAGCCGAGTTGAACTACCTTCGGGGACTAGTTACAGCGTTGATGCCACTGCTGTCGCCCGCTTCCTATAGCTCCACGAATAACAGGGTAAACCGTCTCGTTCCGATTTCGTTCGACCGTTTCCGAGATGCCGTGGGTGCGCGGGAGGGTAATTTTAGTAGCAAGGCACTGCGCATTCGCGCGTTCTCCACAAAGATTTGTCCATGAATAAATTCGTGTACTTCCGCGCGACGAATGCTCTGTAACCAATGTCTTTCAGGTCATTCTACGGGAGGTGTTAGCAAATTGGGTTCTGTTACCCGCCATGGACGCACTCGCCGATCCCGACAACATAAACACTCTGATCGTACTTTCCACGTATCGCGAGAGTACGTTGTCCCGATCTGCGGACTGTGTCGACGTTCCGTTGTTGCGCTCGTGGTCCGTGCCACCGATAATCGTGCAATCTTTTTCCGATCCCCTGAAACCCTCGCTACAACGAATCCTGAACGATCCGCAGCTGCTCTTTCTGTTTATGCAACACATCAAAGAGACGGCGCCCGTCAATCTGCTCCAGTTCTGCTTGGACGTCGGTCGGTACATTTCTTCCAAAATGATCCGCAAGACTTTATCCGCGGTCAGCTTTGTTTTCGCGATTCGATTCGACGCGTATTCTCTCGATGGAAATTCTCCAAACTGTTCTCAGATGACCTCGGCAAACGTCTGATGGATCCGGAAATGAGCGCGGAAATCGAGGAGAGCTTACACGCTTTTGCGACCAAGATCTATTCGACATACCTCGATCCTACGGGGCCGGATTATCTATATTTACCCTTGCATGTCGCGGACGGCATGAAGCAGAGTTAGTAGAGATAAAATATTACTTTTGTCGCTTTTTCTTTCTCTCTCTCTCTCTCTCTCTCTTTTTCCCCTCGCCCCTCCCTTCCCTAATTTGTTTTTACTTCTCGATGAAATGAGAGGAGAGCTAACGCATTTTCGTCGCTCAGTTCTAGACGCAGGTCCAGAGAGGATCCAAGATCTGAGAACTTCGAAGCCACTTTATGAGGCGCGTCGAGAAGCCCACGCACTGTTGGAAGCCACCTGTTTGCTTTCATTCCATCACTCTTACGAGGTAATTCGTCGTACGTACACACGTGGAATTATACGCGAAGCGGTCGCTCTCCACATTTAACCCCTCGTTGCAGCTGTATAAACTTATCTGTGGCCAACCGACTCCCACCTCACCTACGAAGCCGTCCAATCAGAATAGGCAAGTCCGCTGTTTTCTTTCCCCGATCGATTTCCGCGTCGAACATGATCGTAACGAACCAACCGCGCCCTCGTTCTCGATCGCAGCGGCACTGGCAGCAGCACCGCGGGGTCGGTAAATCGGCTGAGCAATCAACTTGGTAGATTCCGCGGAGTCCTGCGCGCATCGGCGATCGACGGGGCGCCGTATCAGTCGCAGCACGTCTATCAAGCCGAGGAAGTCGAATGCTCACCCAGGACGTACGACGATATCGACGCCGCACCCGAGGGTGGCCGCGATCTCTCCGCTTGGCGAGTAACCGTTCCCCACGTCGACGGAGGCGGTGCCCAACCCCTCTACATGGTCTCCGTTCACAGCGTCGCGGAGGAAAAGTCGTGGACGGTTCTGCGGAGGGACGTGGACTTTTACGCGTTGCGCGCGAGACTGATCGAGTTTCACGGGGTTCGGGAGCTAAACGACTCGCCTCTGCCGACGCGAAAGAACCAGCACTTGTCGTTGAACACGAACAGGCAACGTTACCAGGACTTTGTTCAAAGGCTGCTCTCGAAGCCCACGTTACGCAGCAGCGAACTCCTTCACGCGTTTCTCACCGCGCCCAACTTGAAGCCGTACTTCTCCAGCTACGGGACGCCGGACATTGGCGTCCTGTATCAAAACGTGGCGCACAAGTTGCGCAAGGAAAAGGGTCAACACCTCGACAAATTCATGAGCACCTTTCTCGCGTCGGCGAACGTCAAGCGAGAGCAGACGGACATTGGCGTGGAGCCGCCGAGCGATCAAAATCTCAATCTACCCCGAAAGAAGGGACGCGATTTGCTCGCGGATGGAAAGTTCGGTAACAACTTGAACCTCGACCCTCGTATTCAGAACTTTCCGTACGTCCCGTCCAAGCGACAGCACGCCAAAGGCGCGTGTTTCTGCATCGCCGAAGCTGGTAAGTATCGAGATTTGCTTCCTTCCGCGACGTACCCCTAGGCATCTCGATCGCGTCGCGAAATCTGACCGCTTCCCCTCCATCGAGGTAACGTCTCGACGAATATCATTACAGTGGACACTCTGCTGGACACGTGTCGGTCGGTCACTCGCATTTCTTGGACGATCGCAGCTTTCTCGCGGCGCAGCTTAGATCCCATCATCGACCACCTGTTCAATAAGATGTTGGCGAGACTGTTGAGTGGAGGACGCGCGGCTATGGTTGTCAAGCTTCTGCACGCCACTATTTTAGGCCCGAGAGACGGCAGGAAACACTCCGCGTCGCAAACGCGGGAGGAAGAGAAGAGATACAGAAAAGCTCGAGACGGGCTGCGTTCCCTTTTACCCTGGTGGGCCGTATGCTTCAATTCGAGCTGGTCGAAATTGATGGATTCTCTCCTCGAACCGCTGCAAAATGCAGCATTGAACAAGCACCTGGCGTACGTGCTCTTGGATCAATTATTAGCGGATGTCTTTCCCGAATTGACGGTGCAACGTTAGACTGAAATTCGAGCAGGTCCCTGCAAACTCACGATACAAGGACATTTGTATTCTCTGTCGAATTGTAAGTTGAATCGGTGGGTGAAGGAACTACTTATCGAGTGAATGTAAGATAAGTGATTTAATCGTACTCAATTGTACGCGTATTACAATACATATTGCAAATATGTATCGCCAACGTACGATGTACTTTATCGTGTATATAATTGAATAAATTTTTTTTAATGTCTGTACAATCGCATCGTGTTTAATTATATTTATTATGGCTGTTGCAATGCTCGTCCTCCTCGTTGTAGAGTTCTTTGTTAAAATTATATATGTAATAAAAAAATAATTGTGACTTACGCGTCGACGTACCTTAAGAGGAACGTTCGTCCCGACGGCGAGGATCGAATAACACGATTTATTTACAATTCTCCTAACAACGCGACTAAACTTCACAAGTCTATACCTACTATATCTTCTACGGATATAAATTAATACGTATATGCGAGCAAGAGCAACTACATACATATATACAAAGGAGTCAGTCTTATGAGAGGATCGGTGACGACTTCTAGTAACGGGCTCATTTTCGAAAAAAAAAAAACAACAAAAAATGAAAATCTCAACGAATCCCTACAACTTCACCGTCCGTAGGAATATTTCCGCGCTGGTCATCGGCGTACCGTGGCTGTGTCATAACGCGGAGAAGACGACCGAAACCGCGTTGCCGCGCGGTATAAGTAAACGTGCCCCCAATTGTCGAAAAACGCTCAGACTTTGACGGTCTGGGGATTGTCGTACCCTTGGCTGACCGGCGCGGTGCTCTCGCTACTGCCGCCGCCGCCGAGCTCTATCTGAATCTCCTCCAACGATTTGCCCTTCGTTTCGGGAACCACGAAAAAGACGAAAACCACACCGACGGCAGAGATAGCGGCGAATATCCAAAAGGTTGCCGCGATTCCGAGCGCCAGCTGTACATCGATGAAGAATTTCGTCACGACAAAGGCCATCAGCCAATTCAGGAGGCACGCGCTACTACCGGCAATTCCCTTTATTTGCGGCGAGAAGAGTTCCCCCATCATCATCCACGGGATGGGACCGTAGCCGAGCGAGAACATGATGATAAAGATACAGACGGACGCCAGCGGTAACCATCCGATGGACTTGACCGAGTCGCCGTCGTTCTTCTTCAGATAGAAGAAGACCCCGACGATCACACTGGTGACGCACATCGACACTTCGGACGCGAGCAGCAGCAGCCTCCTGCCCAATTTGTCGACGATCAGCGTGCTCACGAAGACGGCCACGAGCTGTATCGCTCCGACGATGATCGTGGACTCGTCGGCGGGAAGCGCGCTGCCCGCCTCCTCGAAGATACTGCCGGCGTAAAAGATGATGGCGTTGACGCCGCTCAATTGTTGAAAGAACATCAGGCCGTAGCCGATGCAGAGTCCCTTGATCGCGGCCTTGGAACGGATGGCAATCGAGAACGACACACGGTTCGCGCGGGCGTCGGCTATGGCGTCCTTCTTCGCCCTCAGCTCGGGTTCAACGTTGTACTGTGGTCCCCTCAGGCGCACGAGACTCGCTCTCGCGGCGTCCTCGTCGTCCTTGTTCAAGTGGTAGGTCGGCGACTCGGGCATGAAGAAGAAGACGCAGAAGAAGACGACGGGGATGACCGCGCTAATGACGGAGAGCCAGAACATGTCGACGCAAGAGCCAAGGACGTAAGTCAAGAGGATGCCGGCGGTGAGCAGCAGTTGGAAGTAGGAGCCGAGGCTGCCGCGGACGTCGTTCTCCGCGATTTCGGCGGTGTACATCGGGGCGGTCACGCAGAAGGCGCCGCCGCTCAGGCCGATGATGAATCGTCCGACGTACAAGAGGACCACGGAGTTGGCCCAGATCACGAGCGCCCACCCGATCGTAAACGGTACGACGAGCAGCAGCATCGCGGTCTTCCGGCCTATCAGGTCGGAGAGGATCCCTATGGGGATGCATATCGCCGCCGCTCCGAGAGTCGCCAGGGCGCCGATCCACGAGAATTCCGTCGGCGTCAGGGGGATACCGTAATCGCGCGCCAAGTTCTTGCCGTCCGCACCGGCGGGCGAGGTCCAGGCCAGCACCGTACCGGCGGCCAGGGCGCCCAACGTCGACGCGAGAGCGGCTACGTACTGGGGCAGTTTCTTCCCCTTCGCCGTCGGCGCGGCATTGGAGACCAACGTCTGCCGCGAGATACCTATTTGCTTCTCGCTCATCGTCGATCGCTCCGCCGCCAGGAGGGGAGTCCTATCGTTCACCTGAAAAGGGAGACACGTGGAAATTAATACACGTGCGTTTTTGGCGAACAGAGACACGGGTATATCGACGTTGAAATTCTCTCGACACGAGATGTAGTTGTCAAACTATTATAGCCGCTATAGGGCGAAGAAAGCCGCAGATGTGTATTAATATACGCCATCAAACAAAAAAATTAAAAGCTATAAAGCATCGAAGAAGAATCGTAAGTATGTGATGAAAAGATGTAGTCGCTGTCTCGGACAGCCTCCGTCAGAAGAGAGGAGGACTACGGAATCATCCAGAATGTACTATAATACATTTCCCGGTAAGACTTTACAGTTTAGGCGGAGAGCACCTAATTTGAGAAGTCTGAGGGCTGAGGGAGGAACTGGATCGTGCTGTACGTTCCAGATCCTCGAGAGTGTATCGAAATTAGAAAACTTAATTCAATTAGAACTGGTAATTTTTGATATCAAGAACGGCTTTGACAAATACCTAGTCAATTGCAAAAATATAAAAAGATTACTAGTGATTCCGACGATGAGCCCTTGGCGAACAGGGCAATTATGAATGGCGTCATGGGCTTATCTGAAACTTAACGAGCTTTGCATTAGTGTTCACGCCAAAGCTTGTAAGTGTAAGCGAATGCTTATGTCCATTTAACGATAACAAAGAATTTGGGGATAATTTTATTCCTGTTGCCAAACTATATCCCTGCTCGAATTTGATCAACCGGGATGAAGGAAATGACCATTTAAATGGTAAGTTTTTTTTAGATTTAAAGTACAAGCTGATAAGTTTTAATCGTCTATTATCGTTTTAATCTATATTTTTTAAAAATGTATGATTTCGAATAAAAATTAATAAATTATGAATCTTTATAAATTATTAATCGGTAGGTATGCATTGGCTCTGTGCATTCCTCGTGGCTATAGGTATGTAGTAGTAGTGTACAGACCGTTTCAGAACTTACAGGCCAGCATAGCTGGTTGCATATCGGTAGGCGCATCCCGTCCACTATGGTTTCCTGTAATTTTGTGGTACATAATACCAGCAACCCCAAGATCCGAACCAAATGGAATTACTAGTCCGAGAAACATTAGTAATTTCATTAATTGTTAATGTTCCAATATAGCTTCAATACTCGCCAGCGTTTTTTTCGAGTAATCGGTCGCCACTGCCATTTGGTTCGGATCTTGACTGACCATAGCGGACGGGATCCGCCTGTCGGTATGGAACCGGCTATGCTGGCGTGTAAGTTCTGTAACTGTTTGTATAAATGCAGGTGCACAAGATTCCGCCGAACGACACAGAGGCCACTGGCAGATTGCATGTATACTACCACACAGACCCAGGATAACACAAGCCAAAAAACTGTCCCCCTTAGTCATCCGTATCACTTTTTTAACAACTTAGGTTTCGAGTTATCCAACAGTCATCTTTTGGATAACATGAAATCTAAATCAACAAAAAGTAAGACATTAGACTGCCTATGGATTATTTCCAGATGACTCTTTGGATTGTGCATTGTCTGAGGAGTCACAAAGAACAGTGTGACGATTACTGCGCCGAGCTGATAACCTTAGCCAAGTTGCACGGAGAAAAGATACGTACATACGACGCGTCGCCGAGTCGGCTGCTCCCAGCCGTACTCTCGAAATCCATCTCGTTGGTTGACGAGCTGCCCCGCGTGAAAAGACGAAACGCACCGATGGTCTTTCGACGAGGTTAAATTAACGTTACGATTGCGCGAAGAGCATTCGTCGACTTTCTCTTCTTCTCGACTGTAGCAAATGACCCCGAGCGAACGAAGAACGCGGGCGGGCTACCGCGTTTATTCTCTTTTCCATCTTGTTTTCACATAGTAACGCGAAACGTATGATGTAACGATATCGGCTCCGAATACCCGATAACGCATTTCCCGCTATTTCCGTTTATGGGAAAACGACGACGCGATGGCTAACTCCTTCGACAAGGGTTACCATGTCACGTTTAAACGGGGGGGGAGAAATGAGACAGATTAAAAACTGCACTACTGAAGAACGCACGTAATTCACCATGACGCGCGACGGAACGCAACTGAACGCGACTGATGTGAATCAATGGATTCAGCGCTCGATTGCCCCGCCCGAACTGCACTAGTGGTAAGACAGTGTACTATATTTAAACGTAGCCTCGGGACGTGCATACATATGCGCACAACATGTAACATAAATATATGTGTCTACGTATAAATACCTTTCATGAGTACAACAATTATACGGAAAAAGAAGTTGGATGTATTGTAGAACGAACTAGGATCTATCGACGGGTGATATAAAGAACGATTCGCGATCAACCCTATCCCGTAATACAATTTGTACTTGTGGCCGTTGCCTTTAGCGAAATGATCTACGATACATTTGAAGACCGGATAAGCTCTATTTCCTTTTGTCGAATTAATTTGAGAATAATATGGAGAGAAAGAAGAAGCATTTATTAAATTACCCAGATGAGACAAACTCCCCTAAGAGCAAGACTACATAAATATGTATTAATACGAAAAGGTCATAAATTAATTCAATAGAGGAAAGATAGAAAATAGTAGACATAAATTTAATTAAAAAGATAAAGATGCGTTTATTCACTCATGTTCTAAGGCAGTCTCCTAAGAGAGCACATATATTATGCGATATGCGATATCTCAACGAGTATAGAGAGAGGGGTACGAGCAATTTAGGATTAGATTAGCCGTCAGGGATTATCGGAAGGTAATTCGATTTTCAAGCACCCGCTAGATGATATATTCCTACATATATATGTACGCATGGAAAGGTATTATCGTTGATGGAAACAAAGAGTTCCTTGTGTTTTTCCCTTCCTTTCGCTCGGAGTTATACCGAGCTACGTAAACGATGTTATTTCTTCCAATTATCCGCAACTGCGATATAATACCAGTGTAAATACTTGGACCCTACGATACGATACTCGTTCCTCGCGTTCGTCAACAGTTAAAACGTACAAGTTCTTTTTCACCTCTCAATTCCGATCTTTTACTCGGTCAACCCTACGCATAATAGCGGACGAGCGAGCGAGTAATAATTTTTGCTTTGGAATCTTACAGCTTTCTTATGTAATAGACAGATAGGTGGGTATCTCAACCCGAGGCTGTGCCGATGTGACATAACTCGTAGGTGCAACGTTACGTGTATACGTATACGCGAGTTGTTTAACGAGCTGATTGCGCTGCGACGGTGATCTGCGATACGGTACCCCCTGCGATCGCGCTGTACACGAGTACACTGATATTACTCGAACTCTCCGTCACGACGAGTGTACATACGTACTCCGATGCAAGCGTCGTAAGCTCGATGTAATAATAAAATTTTCCGACTGTTGGAAATCGCGCGATAGCTTCGATCGGACGGCCGATTTGGTATTCGAAATTCGGCCGACGGATTTTTGTTGAACCTTGCTATAGTCGCGATTTCAAGGCGTGCAATTCTTAGTCCCACGAAATAGGAGAAGAAAAAGCGTTTATTGTGGCTCTAAGAGCTAGGCTTCTTCTAAGAGCACAAATATAAAAAATGAAGAAGGAAATGAACACAGTAGAGAGTAACAATACATGGTAGATAGTAAAAGAAGTCGTAGGTATGTAAAAGAAAGCCATAAAGAGGAAGGTAAAAGTAAAAGTACACAGTAAATAGTAAGAGAGCTAAAGGTAACTAGTAGTTAGTGAGTAGGTATTAAAAGAAATAGCAGGCAACAACTGGGCAGAGTAAAAAGTAAAAATACATGGAAAATGCAAATAAAAAGTACAAGAAGTAAACGATAACGATACAGGAAAAGGTAAAATAAATAAGTACATTTTAAAAATAGTAAAGTAACTGGTAAATTATAAAAATAAGTGGAAAAAGGTGGAAGTAAAAGTGCACTGAAAATAGTGAAAGAACTAAAAATAAAAGGGGAGAGAGAGAAGAAGAATAAGAAGTAAAGTTATTCACCCTGGGATAGGGTCCTCCCTATCAAAAAATGCACCAGAAAAGCTTACAAAGAAAAGATCCAACTAAAAATATAAACGACGGAGTAGACTAGCAATGAATGCAAAGTTAAATCGAAAATTAGAGAATTAAAGAAAATCACAAGAATTACAAACTAGCGCGAAAATTACAGACAAGTGAGAATTTGTCTCGAGCATTAATTTCGCGCGCAGGGCAATTATGCCTGTGCATAGGCAACCCGTCTCACCGTGATGCGAGAAGCCGGTATAATGCAGGCTGCTCGGTCGAGGGTGAAATAGGGGTCCTCGTCGCGGGTATATCGTGGAGCTCGAAAACTCGGCAACTCGTAATCAAATCATCGATGTCATCATCGAACTTGTATAGCGTCGCGTGATTGGATGCGAAAGAGAGAAAGATTCGCGTAAACTCGCGACATCGACGGAACGGCCGTGCGATACGATGGGGAACGAAGGGGGGCGTTGGAGAAATCTCAAGACAAAGGAATATCGAGCAGAATCGGGAGATAATTTCACAGACATCGGCGTCTACGCGAGAGCGGAAAATTAGAGCCGAATGGCGAGATATCGAGTGGAGAGCGTCTCTTGGAATTGTTACCGCAAGTGCAACGTTGCGACATCACTGTTATCTCCGTCAACAAGATGAGTGCAGGGAGCAAACGTAATCTTTGAACGGGAAGAACGACAAGAATGCGTCGCGTAAATAAAACGTACGGTATGAGACGAGTCAGTGGAACGCGTGCGAAGGATTGCCGCCTTTTTCTCGCTCTCTTTCTCCTTTTGTTTTTCCATATTTTGTCACGAGCAGTTAGAGCTTCCGATCGATCGATAAAAAAATATTCATATTTTCAAATCTAATTTGTAATCCGTATACAAATTAAATAACACGAAGAAGAAAGGGTTCGAAAAAATCATTATTCACTGAGTTATAAGAGAGTGCATTAATTTAGATTGTGACGTCATCGGAGTGGCAGAGAAACACACTTATGCGCCAAGCTACGAGTGCGAGAGAAATTGTCTTACTAGACTATGACACAGCTGTATGGCGTTTTCCAGCCTCGCACTAAGGTGGAAAATGAAAAATGAAAAAATACAGGGTTAATAATTTCCTCCAAATTTATCGAATTTGCCATAAAAAAAATTAATGTTAAAAGAATTATCGTACACGAGGGTACGATTTGTCGACTTAGTGCCATCGAACGGCGTTTTTAGACACGTATCCCGTACACGCTCGATGGCTCGTCGTACTTGGCAGTGATAATAGCGGAATACCGCGAGGATCGTGTATCGCGCGCTTGCAGCCGCGCCGATTATTATCAACGTCAAACGACCGCCAATACGCACGTCCGACGCGACGGTTCGAGGGCCGTTGTCGCGTTCGGTCGTCGATACACTGAGAGAAACAATTGCTAGTGTCCAAAAAATATGTCTTCAATCAAAAGTATATGATCTTACAAATTTTAAAAAATACAGATCCTTGCTTGAAGAATATATGAGGCGCCTAGATGCAAAACCAGATATTTCCTATACATATACGAGTATAAAGGAAATATCTGGTTTAGCATCAAGGCGCCTTATGTATTCTTGTTCCAAGGATAAAACGAAAAATCGTTTCTGCGCGAAAAAAAAGCCATGACTTCATCCTAGAATTAATTATATCGTGTTTCTGATCGAGGAAAACATTTTTTGGCATCAACAATTACTTCTCTCAGTGTATGTATACACATGTATGTAGACGACACGGATGCCATAGATGAATAATCGTGCCTTCGTTCCACGGGGATGACGCTATTTCCAGCGACGAAAATGACGGAATCGATCTTCGCATTCCGGGGGATGGAGCACGATGTGTACACATTTGGAATTGCTCCGCGGAAAATACCCGAGCGTACGCTAGTCCCCCCCCCCCCCCCCCCTCGATCGCTCCGAAGCGCAGCCAGACGACTCGTGTTTCGACAATCGCGACCGCGTTATTTGTTTGTTGACAGCGAACACGGCACGTGTCGGGGGAAATGACAGAAATGCGATAATTGCGAAATAATCGCGATGGAAGGGGTGCCGACGAAGCACTCGGGGCGCGAGATCACACCATACGAATACGTACGCCGAAAGAAATAAAAAAAATTGCTGGTATCTCGAAGAAATATTTCTTGAATCAAAAACCTGTAATCCTACAAATTAAAAAAATTACAGATTCTTCATCGAAGGATATAATATTCTTGGCTTGAAAATATCTTCGTTGTGCAACAAGAAATTCTTCTTACGCGAAAAAAAGAAAATATTGTTTGTGCCAGTTAAATGTTTGTTTGCCCGAAGACAACTATGATTTGATTCTGGAATTATATCATGTGTTCTTGATGTAAGAAATCCCGCGCACTTTTGGAAAGCGAATAATTCAGAAACGTTCCTCGCGTGGCCGTAAGTACTTACACAGCGACTATATGGAAGCACTGCGGGGTCCGTAATCACGTACGACGTAGATACGTCGCGTGCCTCGAGTTGGTCCCTCCGTACGACGAGTACTAGAAACGCCGCGCGCGCGCGCGACACATTTGCTAATAATTCCTCCTTCAACTCGTATACCGCGTGCGAGGATAACCGGAATATCGGCGCGTGTGGAATTTACTTTAACCGTGGATTCTGAGCGGTTTAAGATCGAAAGGATGGAGAAGCAAGTCTCGCGCGCGCTGAGGGAAGGACGAACCTCGAATTTTTCGCCACACACTATGAGAAAGATGTAGTAAATTTGACTAAATCGGCGGATCTAGTTATATACTTGGACTAATAATTGGCTCGAATAGACTACAGCCTGTTTCCTCCAAATAGCCGTTAATCGTTGCAATCAAACACTAATTCTGCATTCCCCCCACCCGTAAATGCGGATTTAATTGAAAATATACCATTTTTTCTCTCAGTACATAGGTAGGTCATAGTTGGTCGAATCGATCTCGTCGTCGACGATCGAAGAATCGGCGCGAGGGTAGGTGTACCCACCCGATTCGATGATCGACGAGAGCTAAAGGGAACGAGAGGCGCGTGGAGCGCACGGTGTTATAATTATACACTCTGAAAAAAATTCTAGTTGAATACAAAAAATTAATACAAACATTTATTCGAGATGAATGGCAATTTATTCGCATGGAACAAAAGTCTATTAAATTTAATAAATGTTCTACCAGGTTCCTGTGCTTAATTAAAAAGATACGCAAAACATTTATCAAATTCAAATAGACTTTTGTTCGATGCGAATATATTCTTATATATATCTCAAAGAAATTGTTCTATTAGGTTCGCGTTCAACTAGACCTCTTCTCTCGGTGTAACACCTACCTACATATGCAAAGTGAGTCTTTGCATACATCTATGTGTCAATGGTTGCATTGGATCGAAAGGATGCAATACGACAGCTCTACGAAACAAAATCGAATGGCGGACCAAAAACGTACTTATCCACTGGCCCTTTCGATCATGCAACCGCTAATACATAAGCGTATGCCGCGGTTCACCCGATGCAATGGTATGTACACTGATCCAAATATGAGGTGTGCCAAGACTAACTAGACGTACGACTTTGCAGTCTTTTTTGGTAATTAATATGATGTCTGTCAGTAATAACTGTCGCTACTGATCGAGAATATCTCGCTGTCAACGACAGTTGTTGAAATTCAGCATTGACAATTCGAAGAATACCGACAAATTCGCCTGATTATTGTTGGCGCACCTCTAATTTGAAACAGCGTACCTAGGATCGACTTTGCGCGCACACGTACTTACTTATGAAATCGCGCACGCGTACAGGACGCTAGATCCGGAAGTCCCACTCGGCGCGTATCCTTCACTCGGACCCGGACTGACTATCTATTCGCGCACAACGGGGGTGAGATGTGACCGACACGTACGACGGGATAATGGACATGGACTAGTACGTATTCGCGAGCCTCGCCTGGCTTTTAAGTGATGCCCCACCCCCGACTCGACAATGAAGCCCCCCCTGAGAGTTGCGCGCAACTGCGGACCCCGGACGTAGAGGGGCACCGTTGGCCGCGCTTCGACTCCCTCCGTTCGACGCGTAGCGAACGAGCGAGCGATGTTGACGCGGTATTTTTTCCTCTCGCGTCTTATCACCCGCGAGTTACGCGTCGAACGGTTATCACGGCCCGATCATCGGCGATCCGGTCGCCTCCCTCTCTGGTAGCCCGTTTTCGATTTCCGCCCGTGGAGGGCGCTCGAATAGAGGCGTTGTATTTTCCTCGCAAGCTCGCATGTTTATACGTACATACACATACATATGAAGGGCTTATTGGAAAAACGTGACAAGCCACAAAATCATTTTATTGAGAAGACGAAGTTTGAAGTTGCAAAAAAGTCTGTAAAATGCATATTTGTGATCAATATAATCCCTCAGTGTTCTCAACAGATGCATTCTAGTTCACATATTAACGTCTCCAATCTTAAAGTATTAAAAGAAAATGCAGGGGATCACTACAAAGTAAACCGTTTATTCTTGAACAGAGTGTCGCTTGTCACGTTTTTCCAATAAGCCCTTCATATGTATCGTACAAGTAATGAGGGTTGTAATTGCAATGGAGACTCACGTGGAGATAAAGGATCAGTAAGAAATCATGGGAGATCCGTGAATTTGTACAGTTATCCCGGTAACAGGGCTCCTCTGGGTGAAACGCTGAAGTTTTTAATAAACCACAGCGCGCACTTTTTACAGTTCGTAATGATATGAACATCAGTTTATACGATACAATTTGCCAATCTCCCGTTAATGTATACGAACTGTAAAAAGTACGCTATGTCTATTAAAAAAATGCAATGTTTTACTTCGAGAAGCCCTGTTTCTGGGATTCACACTGTAAAGATTACAATTAATTTCTCTCTGCTCTTCAACAATCGGGGAATGAATTGCTTCTTCAGCGTCCGCGCGTATAACGAATCCACGGGATATCTCGATCTGTAATACTTCCGATAACCGTTACAGTTACAGACTATGCGCGATGCGTGATTTTTAATTCGCAGTGCGCTATAGTTCGTACCTAATTCACGCATCGATCTCGGCACACGTCACATTCGGACGCACCGGTTTATACAGACTATTCGCGCAATACGAATCCAAAATCACGAATCGCGCATAGTCTGCATCCGGCTTGAGCGACGTACGTATGTACGTTATCCGGTCCTCCGCGTGATCCACAGGCGTTGAACCGTCGCGCCGGATCGCGTTTTACACTGAAAAAAAATGTAGCAGATTAGACTAAATTAGCCGGCCCTAGGCGGGGGAACGCAGATCCAGTTACTTGAGCCAATAATTTCCTATAATTGACTACAGCTTGTTTTCTTGAAACAGTTTTTAATCGTTATAACCACATTATTTAATTCAAGTAACTAGATCGACGTTTCCCCCGTCCGTAACCGGCAATTTAGTCACATTCGTTGTCCTTTTTCTCTGTATACATACGATATAGATATACATACATATGTATATGTAAACGCGAAGATGCGTACCACGTGAGGCTAAACTTACTCGCCAGGAGGGAAGCTCGAATCACTGTCATCTCATTGTCCATGAATTTGTGGCCTGTATCAATACAAGACTTTATTGTAGAGAAAAACGTAATCTTCGAACAGAAGCTCACACAGGCAATGAGATAATAGCGATTCGAGTCTCTTTCCCGGCGAGTAAGTTTAGTCTCATATGGTATAACCGCATCCACCCCCAAAAGGAAAAGGATCTCACGCGAGGAACGTTTTCTCCGAAAAACTTAAAACCCGGTAACGCGGCCACGAGAGAGAAAGAGAGAGAGAGCAATCATGACCGGTTTTACACAAACCACTCGTTACACCGTACAGCGGAACGTCTCTCCGCGATTTAGCCCGCGGGCGTGCCCTTTTCTTCGAACGATTTCTTGACGGCGCGCGCGCGTTGTCACGTAGGTACCTACCGCGGGAAACGAGACGATCGTTTTTGCGCGCCATCGCCAGTGGAATTTCAAACCGCGGTGCCGATTGATAACGCGCGCGCACCAGGTATACGCCCCTTCCGCGATAACGAACGTCGCGTCACTCACTCGGCCGAGAAAACGCGCGAAGAGTTCGAGACTCGCCGATGTCGCCGATCGTTTCGAACGCGCGACGGTACGATCGATGTCGAGTTTTATCGCGCGGCGATCGCAAACACAAAAGGGGGGTGTATACTTACGTATCTCCGTATTACGCGCCGCGGAGAGAGATTACCTCGAAATATATCGTTCCGCCTGCGAAAAAAGAGAGGCGCGAGATAAAACCGACGCTCTCGATCGCGCGCTATCACGCGTTCGAGATCCCTGCCTGTACGACGACGCTGCGTGTATCGAGGGGGGGGGGGGGGGATATCTCGCGGAAGTGAGTATTCACGGCAAGTACCTACGCGTATCCCGCGAAGAGAGGAGGAAAGCGCGTCCGCGGTCGATTACAATAATTTTTCGTTTTAAAGTCAACGTTTGTTTTTTGCCGCGTGAATTTACAAAAAGAATTGCTCTTAAATAAATTCTAACAGTTACATCACAGTGTGCATCAACCCGGGTAGACTTATACAGGGTGTTCGGAAGAAACACCGACACAGAAATAGGGGTGATAGGTTACGTCATTAAAAGTATTTTGATATAAGGGACCTATACCCGCAAGCGCGCCCCCTTCTGGAGATATCAACGTTTCAAGTTTATAACGACCGAGGTTGATCAAAGTAGAATAATAAGAAACGTATCAAGATGGTAACGAATATTTAATTTTACGAGATACAAAAACAATGTGCTACAGCAAATGCTCAAAATGACGGCCATCCATGTCCATGCAACATCGGAAACGATTCTGGATAGATGTGCCACTGCGCAAACTGCTTGCGGAAAGGATAACCGCTTGGCTCAAGTCCTTGTACTTTTCGAAGATGATGCGGATACAAGGAGTTTTCATTTGTTTTTCAATTGTACAGGTAGACAAAAAACTCAATATTATTCTACTTTGATCAACCTCGGTCGTTATAAACATGAAAAGTTGATATCTCCAGAAGGGGGCGCCTGCGGGTATAGGTCCCTTATATCAAAATACTTGTAATGACGTAACCTATCACCCCTATTTCTGTGTCGGTGTTTTTTCCGAACACCCTGTACGGTGGTCACGACATTCGTACAAACTACGGTAATTGATTGTTTTAAGGTCTACTTTCGTTTTACAGCATGAGTTTAGAACGATGATTGTTATTCAAAAAATTGTAAAATTTGCATTACGATGTGATTCAAATTGTTTCTTTCGGCGACCATTAGAGGGACGTTCATTCGTCATTTTATCATCTGTAGAAACGTTACCTGAGAAACGTTCCTCCTCCTCCTCCTCTCCTACCACCCAAAGATGGTAAATGATTAAGTAACGGCTTGCCACGACCGGCAAATCGTTAATACTTAAATGTCGTGTTTCATTTGTTAGCATGATTTCTGCTAATTTACATCAATTTATATGTTTCATATTTTGTTTAATGTCTACACTGTTTCCCCACGGAAGAATTTCTAGTAACATCTCGCCATGCTGTGCAGGTAATTGCTGCTCTTAACAGCTCCTGAATATTCAGATGCTGAAAGATCAGCAACAAGAGGTACGGATGAGAAAATATAGGGTGTTGCTGCTCAGCCTCTGCCAGCCGCCTCCCGCAATCAAAGGGCACACTTCTTGAGTCATCTACGCGCCACTCCAGTGTATTCGCGTTATTACTACGAGCATTATCATTTCTCTTTAGAAACAGTCTATACGCATCGATTTATCCCCTCACGTACAAGAGACCCGGCTCCGCCACTATTCCTTGAAGCAGTGGATCTAATTAGCGCGTTCAAAGTTCCGCACCATTTAGATACGATAAGAATATTCGTTGCATAGTGTGGAGAAAAAATAATCTTTTCTCTTGGTAACAATACAGCAGTATACGAGGATATAATAATAAGTACATAATACTATATTATTGGAGTATTATGATAAGAATATTATATTATGATAAGTATTCGTCGGGAAGAGAATAATCTTAATCTCTTTTTCTCAGTCACACGATGTGTCAAGTTTAATCTGAAAATAATATTCCCTGATATTCTGGTAATTACACATTGAAACTAAAATTACAGATTTTATATTCTTTCCAGGTGATACCTGGATTTTTTGCTCTTGAATTCTTCAATGGGTATACATCAAAGGAGCTGCATTTTAATGTACACAATCCGGCCAACTGTTCACAAGATAATTTATAACGACATACCTGTAATACTCTCGGATGGAGCCGCTGGTGGAGGATAATAGCCCTCGGGTTCGTCGATGTAACGTTATCGAGTGACTCTGGGAGGTGGTACTCTACGTGTCACTCTTCTCTCGATGGCCACCTTTCCACTCGAGGAACGGGGCCTGACGTATAAATTCGCTTCGCGATCCAATTCCTCCTGACCCACAAGCTCAAATTCATCATCCCTTCTTCGAAATCCATGTCGGTTTTCTTTTATCTACCCGAAACGTGTATAGGTAGCTTGAAACCTGAACGGCCGAGCGACCGAAAGTGTGGTAGGTACACAGTTTCGCGTCGTCGACCGCGCAACGGAAAGGTGTCCCCCGAACCGCGGGAACTCCGACTCGCGCATCGTCGACGATCGCGTTGCGGTCGCGACATTCTCGAAGGTTACAAGGCGGTGGCGTGATTACGCAACGCATTTTACGCGCGAACCGCGTAGGAAAAACGCGGGGGATAAGACTGCGCGATACGCACAAATTGTATCGCGCGCGATTCGCTCTCGCGTCGAGCATTCAAGCTATTGTACACGTGCTCCGAGAGATGCCGGGCGTTGGAGCGACCGCGCTGAGAAGAAAAAAAATTAAAAACCATTCTGTTAGAAGGATAATCTGAGCGGAAAAGGTAAAAAATAGATCAAAAATTATCATTCCAGGGTTTGAAATTTAACCTTCCTTAGGATAATTTTTCATCTATTTTACCTCTCGCACTCAGGTTATCCTTCTATGAGGATAATTTTTTATCTTTTTTTTCTCAGTGCACTTTCGCCAGTGGAAAATGCGATAACGACCTACGCGCGATCGGCCCGACACCCCCTCGTCGCTTACTATACGGAGACTTTTTCACCCGCGAGGGCAGGCTACGCGCGCGCGAGCGCGTATGCCAACCCGAGTTTCATTGACCCCGTTCGCGCAGTTTCATACGATACGACTTGGCGCGTGCATGACGCTCTTCGTCCTTTTTCTTCTTCCGCGCGCAAACGGCTGCGCCTTAACGGGGGGAGGGCGTTCGTTTTTCCCCGCCAACGAAACGCGCCCGTCGCGCGTACGGTAGCTGAACGAAAATGCGGGGATGTGCTACACGGGGAAGGCTCTGACGCTGCTGATGTGTCTCATGGATGATAGATTCGCGCAGCGACACGTGAACGCAACGAGGCGTGATGACGCGCGCAGCGATTATTCCGGCAGGAGACAACCGTTTCAGAGAAGCGAACGTATTATGTATAATGCCGTGATTGGATTCATGTAGCGTATACATATAACGCGAGTAGACGCATTCCGCGATATCTCGAAATAGCGTTTGGCTGGCTGGATAGTAGCGTATGGCTTGTCGTTGGCAATTTCTCATTTTTTCACGGCAAAGTAATGCGTGAACGCGATTACGAGATACACGAAGAACGAGAGAACAGTTTATTAATAGTTGATAAATGTAATTTTATAAATACAGTGAAATAAATATTTCCTCAGGACGAGAAAATATGTTAACCGTTAAAAAGTATTTATTTCATTCAAACGGTTGTCTCTGAGGATCTAATTGTGCCAAATACGTATCGTAATAGTTAATGAATATTTATTTAGCACGATCAAATGTTTCTTTCGCTATATTCAAGCAGATATTTATTAACTACGAGTGAACTGTTTTCTCGATGAGAGGAGAGAAGATGCGCCTGTGCGCAGTTGGGGTGCATGTTTTATCACACGTTAGTATAACGGGTTGCATAACGGTTGGGGCATCCGGCCATCCACTATGATTCCATGGGTTCCATGTATACATATGTATAATAATTTCGTAGTAATACCGATAGCCAAGATCCTATCCAAATTGAACTACGGGCCCGAGGAACATCGGTCATCTCAATAGTGATGTATATTGTAAACAAAAATTTGTATCAATTTTAATACAATTGTACATAAAGCTTTTATCCAATTCATGATTTAAAACATTTATATACTCCGTTGTGAAATTTATAAGGGTAATTTCATAGGGAAATATATTCATTTTCATAATCACATGTGTTAAAAAGAAAGTTTATATGAAAGTATATTAAAAATTCGATCTTTTTAACATTTGGTTTGAATCTCGATTATTGGTATTACCACACAGAGAACAAGAATTAATTGGATCTACCGAAAATTACCAGCGCGATCACAGATTACTAATTATTTATTTACATGAAACGTTTTAATACACTAATTAAATATCTTTTCCTATAATAATCACGTGAAACAGTATGTGATTGCAAGGGAAATATATCTGATTAACATGAAAAAAAAACATCGAATTGACGTAAATAAATAATCACTCGCGACCGCGAGTCGCGATCCACTAAATTTTCGAATACGAATAGAACGCGTAGTCGCCGTAACGATTCGGCATTGAATTTATCCGGAACGATTTTGCGCCGTCGATTACGCGCCAAATCCTAGATACGAGAAGGATGTCATTGTCATCGACGCATTGGTCGGGATCGCTTCCTCGCGTATTACTTACGTACAACTTGCGCGATACGCACGTATATGTAGGTAGCGCAGAATTAACGCGAAGGCGCGTAAATCGTGTACCTATACGCGTAACGCGCGGAATTGGAAAACGCGAAGACGGGCCTTCGACGATGAATGCTCCTGCCTCCAAACGCGTCCCGAATACGACGCCTTGTCGCCGCTTATCTACATAACATACGTACCTACACGATACACGGCAATTTCAATAATCTCGCGCGCACTCTTATGTATTTCCGCTATCCCAATGTCTCGAGATACGGTATACGACTCCACGCGACTATCGCGACGCGGGGAAGCGATAATCGCGCGAGTTTATTACCTATACACACATAAGTACATCGCGACGGTAATTGTAGCGTTCGAACGACGAGACGGATTCGCGAATAAAATTCCGTCGCACACGCGATTCTCCGCGTAAAATTGAAATACGGTTATCTCTGCAGAGTGTACAGTGAAAGCAAAATTTGAATGATTAAGGTTTCTCGAGCGGTACAGCACTCAAACAAATTTGGCCACGACTAGGAAAAATTATAGTAATTGCAGTGATAATTTGCTTCGCAATAGCAAGAATTCTTGCTGCGCTAGCGATATTTTTCTAGTTGTGTCTGAGGCAGCCAGAAATATAGCTGGATTAGCTAAATACTTTTTTCAGTGAGGGGCTTTTTCCCTGCTAAAAGTTAGTCCACTGAAGTACAGTAACACTCTAAAGTATGTTCTTCGTGCGATGTGGCGACAACGTTTGACGTACAGTAGTACGTGTGTATCTGCGAGTTCAAAAATGGAGCCCAAAACATCTGTTCATGCATCTGTACGTCGTGCAACGTAGCCACATTGACGTATCAAAGGTTCAATTTATAGAGAACAGTTAATGAAGAAATAACGGGCTTCCTAATGAACGCGAAAATTGGTATAGATGAGTTTAGTTCGTTAAACTTGCTGTTCAACAAATTTCAGAATTTTTTCACTATTTTTCTCAGAAATATCGCGGTTAGTTAGCTATAACCCATGAGAACACATGTTATTTTATTATTCAAATATCTTTGCAACGAGCTTCCTAAAAGACTTGGAAATTTAACTGAATTTTTTTTTTTACTTCAATCTACCGAATGCAATCATTTTCAAGCATTTCTCACTATTTTTAGTATAACGCTCGAGAAACCTTAAAATAAACGTGTTTTTTGGATAATCCTGAGAGCATACTGTTTATTCGATTAAAATGAAGATCGATTGGACGTGTGTTAATATTGTTGATTTAATTAAGCATCATTTGGATCAAATCGGTATTCATTCGAACGCTCTTCAAAATGATGTATATCAAGATCTGCGAGAAAGTTGCGTCATCGAGTACACGAATACGTGTACCTAGCTATCGAGAGTCGCGACCGCGCGAGTACCTATCCCGGCTGTAAAAACCACTTTGCGCGCGCGGCAGAGGACGATGACTATCGCGAAATTGCCGGATAAGGAGCGAGGAATATATAGATATATGTCTCATATCGGCATAATTATCACGAACGGCGGCCCACCCGGAGAAGAGAGAGGGGAAGGAGTTTATTCGATCGAGCGCGAACCTAGAGATAGAAAGATCTACACGTATGTTTTTTTGGAAAAAAAAAAATTATGCGCGACTCGACGAAATGCCGCTTCCCAAAAAGCGCCCCCCCTGCGTGATGTTTTGCTGAAAATCGACATTTCTGTAGAATCGATCGTTCGACTGCCCCATACGCCGATCGCGAAAAGTACAGCGGTTATCAGTAGGTAACGTGGATATCTCCAAGGAAGTGGTAAAATACCTATGTATATATAGCGCGACGGTCTTTCCACGACAAAGCGATAAGCGGATAAAGGATCAGGAGTTTGCGATTCCGGAGATTTCGCGATTATGTATTGTGAAAACGTCAAGGGGCGGGAGCATACGTACACGTACGCGTCGTTTGATCGAGTCGGCCGTACATATGTACAATAAAGCGACTTTTGGTCGATCGAGTGCACTTTTTATCGGTGCGATTATCGCGCGATTTCGCTCGACGAACGATATATCGCGGCGACGTGCGCGATTAGCACTGAATTTTCTGCAAATTAGCGTGTACGACGAGGAACTTCCGAACGTTGAAAGTCAAAGGACTTTTATAAAAGTTCCATGAGTTGATATTGAGAATTGAGTTCCACGTGAGCAATTCGATAGTACGTCGGTATACCTATTGTCATATCAAAAAATAAATTACGTATTAATTGATTTCTAATTCAACTTTCATACGAGATCTTGCCAACAATGAGATTCTTATCCTTGCTTTTGCCATGACAGTACAATGTCCACGGAAGGTCGGCGGCGTAGCCACATGTACAGAGTTTCCATTAATTTAGCGCATAGGTACTTCGTTTATTTTCATCATTTTTCATTTGACGATAAAATGTTGCCTATAAAAATTGATTGATATCAAGAGAGACATAAAACAATTATCCTTCATTATGTGTATATGCCTGAGTACTGCAGTTCGGAAGAACGTAATAACTCATGATATCGAGTAAAAAAAGACCTGTCTCGCGTATTCTTTCATCGCCTGTGTAGTTACACGTCCTTTCAAGCGGAAGTGTTGACCATTTTCATCATTTTCAACTGCATTTTTTTCCTATCGTTACACCGAGTGACATGTCCTAAAAAAACACACACAACTGAAAACAAAGAATATGAATTCATAAAGAGTTTCGGATAAGCATCAGAAATGCCACGCGTTCACTTTTAAAAAACGGTATATTTCTGAAAGAAAAATGGAAAAGTGACCTCCAAAGGATATCCAGAATGGAAGCGTCTCTCGCGTCTTGAACTAGCGATCAAAAAGATATTCCTGAGGAGTGTTCCATCACACATAACTCCAGTGTGAACCATTATGGAAATCCTATGGATTTCTCGCGGAAGTCACTGTGCTATATGTGGATTAGGATCCTACCTGTACTCAGGCGCGCGCATCGGATAGAAACGACGCGTCGCGTCGCGGCAATTAAAGTGCACTCAAAACCGTCGCTCGCGCGCAGTAATCGCGTCGACCGATCGAACGGCGCGTCGCGTTACGTAAGACGACGCTTCCTCCGACACACTATACTAATTTTCCTTAATTCGTCGCAAAGTCACGCGCGCGAGTACCAATTGCATAACGGGGTGCGTCCCGTCGATGCCGCGCGAATTGCGACGATTGATTCGCGTGTCGAGTCGTTATACGATCGCGTGTCGTACACTGAGAAAAAGAAAGATGAAAAATTATTCTGTCAGAAGGATAATCTGAGTACGAAAGGTAAAACAGATCAAAAATTATCCTTCCAGGGCTTAAAATTTAATCTTCTTTAGGATAATTTTTGATCTATTTTAAATATCTTTCGTATATATACTCAGATTATATATATCCTTCTAACAGAATAATTGTTAATCTTTTTTTTTTCTCAGTGTATGCGCGGGAGGATAAAGCGCGAGGCTTTTATTTGTAACGAGTGGAAATTCTTGCCAGGCGTCACAATCGGGCCAATTTAATTACCCGGGAACGGGAAAAGTCGGGTTGCAATTATCGCGGATGCCCAGTTAAATAAAAATTGGGTCCTAGTTTGGGATTAGTGGGGAAAGCCAGGATAAAATTAAGGTTGACGCCCAACTATAAATCCTAATTATGCCCCCGATTAGAATTGACAGGGAAATATCTATCGGGGTAACCCCCCCCCCCCCCCCCAAGATAACGCCTGTCGAGGGCCAAAATGATGATCCGACAGCCGACAGCTAATTTTCCACTCGGGAATCGAATTGAATCGGTCATTTTGAAAAGGGGCCATCTCCTATTGGATTCCTATGGAGATGGCTCCTTTTCAAAATGACCGATTCAATTGTACGCGAGGGTTTCGAACGGTGGAACCGTCCCTCGTTGCGCGCGCAATAGTGGAAGAATTCCGAAAGACAAGCGGGAAATCAATCATTCGTAGACACGTACACACGTACGTAGTGTAATCGCGAGGCGAAGTGTTGACCGTGAACGGCTGATAGAACCTGTTTTTCGCGCGTGCTCGCAATGACACTCGTCCGCGCGCGCGAGCAACGACGGTTCATTTCATTTTGCCGAATTACGTGCATACGCGTGTATGCGATATTATAAGACGGGATCCGCGATCGGAACTCGCGTCGAATCCCGAAAACATTGTGGCGAGTTATCGAAGCGTTATCGCGGATCTACGTTATATGTATGTACACGTGTATACGTATGTACGTACATATGTAGATATTACAGGCGATTATTACCATATACGCGCTTGTAAAACAGCCGCGATAAATTGGTATCGGGCGGTCGCGTCGGTGAAACAAGCTCACGGGTTCAGAATTTTATTTTTTTTGGCATCGTATGACGAGCCTTTGTCGTGGCTCGAGATACACACATGTATGTATTTAGTTAGGGGCTGACCGTAAATCTCTCAGTAAGATTTCTCTTCTTCGCCCCTCCCCCTCCATATACCTAATATTGCGAAGGAAAATTAAGTTCAATAAACTCTGTATAAAATGATTTGTGAAACTGTTTTGACGTGTTTCAGCTATCCGCTCAAAATGCGTGGTATGTATAACTTTTAAAAAGCTCGCAATGCTATCGAAAAACAATGACTGATTTGTTTTCCCCGTAAAAGCGCAGGTAATTCCTTTTCACTTTACACATACGAGTATGTAAGAAATTAAGGAAAAATTCCTGTAGTATTGTTTACGTAAAATTGACCTCCCTCCTCCCTACCCCCTGGCATAAATTATTATTAGAGCATAGAGATTTGTGTGGACCCCTCCTTCCTCCTTATCGACGTATCGATGCGTCACTCGGCCCACGATGCAATTGCCATGGTCTCGTTGCGTGTCTACGCACTCATTACTATCCTTTTCTCTACGACGAACCTCCCCCCCCAAACGCGAATTTGCCACTCGTCCGCGCGTCATCCGCGTACACGACGCTACCCCTGTGCGTGCGTATTTTTTTTTCTAAGGAATAAAGACCGTCTCAATTACCGCGTATAGCCATTCTCGGCATTTACGCGCGGCCAAAACCCAGACGCCGCGATGCATACGTAAGTGCGCGTACATATATTGCATATATTTTGCCCCGTGAACAACGATTCCGCTGATGCGCGCACCTATACTGGAGCGGGCTGACCGATTGATCGCGATCGAACGATCGATTCGAGGATGACGCGACGTACCTACGTGTACTACACAACCTGGTTCCAGGAAGTCGTCTTCGGCGCGCGTCATCTACTTGATCAGTACAACGATCGCGAATCGTCAGTACAATACCGCGTAGCCCCGCGAGCGAATACGAAGATGCGCGTTTGCGATTTTCCCGGTCAATAGGAAATTCCAAATTCTCGATTATGTAGGTGGCAAATTCTTCGTTACGCGGTACGATTAGATACATGGTACAGCTGTATACGATGCGATTTTACACTGTGCATACGTGTAGGTATATATACATATGTATGTATGTACGTAGAAAAAAAAACGAGTATATCAATTATACGATACTACAATAACCGTGCGATAAGATAACAGTTGCAGAACTTACAAGTCACAGCGTAGCTGGTTCCGTATCGGTAGGCGCAACTCATCCGCTATCGTTTCCTGTCATTTCGTGGTAATACCGACAGCCAAGATCGGAAACCAAATGGAATTATTTTTCCGATGTTCCCCAGGTATAGTTTCAATACTCGTCAGTGTTGTTTCGAGTAGTCGAAGAAACAAACATAATAGCTGTGACATTTGGTTATGATCTTGGCTGCCGGTATTACCACGAGATTACCATTGGAAACTACCTACCCCCGATAGCCAAGTTTTGTCACTACGTCGTGGTTAAAGCAGCGCGACGGAGAGCCGATATCAGCAGCGATGGATTTACCAAAAAAAAAAAAAAAACGAGAAGCGGTGCAAGGTGAGTTTGCCGTTTCGATCAGTACTTTATCGCACGTTCTCGATAACTCAGCGATTCGAACGAACGCGAGAATTACGGGGATTTTCCTCGAAATTTAGATTCGATACTGCGGTGCGGAGGTCGCGGTACCGCGAGGGGGCCTTCTCCGCGTTGTAACGCGCGAAAGAAATACAATTACATCGACCCCCCCCCCCCCCCCCCCGTTTACGCGAGCGCGCTCCACACGGTCGAGGCCATGGTCGCGTGGTATACGTATCACGGCTCTGTAATCGTGTAGCTCTGCTCTTGAACTATTATGTCACGGCCATGGGCCGCGGTCATTGCAGTTACCTGTACTACGTCCGTGCACGTGAATGCATTACGCGTAATGCATCACGAAAGCCTGCAGTCCCGGCACGCGGTGCAGCTGAATCGTATAGGGTAGACTGAGACGAATCGGATCGTCGATTTATATTTTCTTGATCGTGGTGGAAACGAGCATTTTGATCATCCGTATTACTTCGTCGGAGAGAAATGGAGTGACACGAATGATCGAAATTCTCATTTTAATCGCGATCAAAGAAATGTGGATCTATATGATCCGATTCGACCTGTGATTCAATTCGCCTACGTATTCACATCGCAGATATATAAAGGTTGTTTATAGATATCTCTCAATTTTTTTCAAACGATGGAAGAAATCTCTTCGCGATTGTGGCAAGACTTGAAATCCGTTTAGTCGTGGATTCCTCGGTGTAACTAACTCGTTGCGCGATGGTATGATACGATACTATACCTGAAATTATGCAACCCGCTGCAACACTTACACGCCTGTATAGCTGGTTGCATCTTGGTAGGCGCACCTCGCCCGCTGTACCTAGGTACCTTCTCGGGAGTCAAACTCCGCGCGAATTGCGCTCGGTTACGAGCTTATGTGACGGCCCGCTCGACATTCGCGGGGGGCGACCCCAGGAGCGTCTGGGGCAGGAGTCGGCGTAACTAAAGATTTTTTTAATTAATCTATGGTCGGCCTAGCCGACAGGCCCGACTCCGGGACGAAAAACGCTCTGTCGATCAGTGGCATGACAGGCAAACTTACCTCTACACAGTCGCCAATCGACTTCTCGAACCAAGCGTGCTCGGACCAATCGCAGATGCCGTATACTGGAATCTCCCACTAGAATTGGAGGTAAAACCCCGCGCGAATTTTCTGTTCCCGCCCCCAACTGCCCCACTTCATCTTGGTGGCCGACAGCCTTGCGTGGAATGCAAGGTGGGGGAATTTACGTGCGCCTCCGAATAAGTGGAGTGGAAGTTACAGCTTCTTGGAACACCAGGTGCCCGCCAATGCGACAGGTTGTGAGGTTACCGGGTTAGCGTGCCGCAATGCCGAAGTTAAACGAAAACTTTAAACGCCTATAACTTTGGAATGGAGCGAGATAATCGAACCGGACAAAGTGCGCTGTATTCAGCGCGCAATCGACTTTATGTAACGAGTGGAATTGTGCAAGTGATGTCAAAAGCAAACTGATGATATTTAAACGTTTATAAATTGGAAACCGAGCAAGCTAGTCCGTCCGGATAAAGCATGTATTCAGCGTGTAATCAAGATTAATTAAAGAAGATTTTATGGTATTTTCCCCTTCAATGGCGATTTTATTGAGAAGCAAATATAGAACACCATGTTTCTGGTATACGAGCGAATATAACATCTTATTTATTCGACTCTTTATAAATCAATTCACAAATTCGTTTTATTAAACTTGTCCTTATAAGTAAATGAACTCCCTGCATGGAGGAAAGCTCCCCTGTCTATGCAACAGTACCACGCTCATGACGGCCTTTACTTTCTTGAGATTTAAAAGAATGAAAATGTACTTTTGGGATAAAGGGCAAATCGAGGAGAGTAATAGGAGACCTGTAGAATAATAACGAAGAGCCTATAGAGACGATGAGGAATCTAAGAAGACCGATCGAAGCCTATTTCTGCCGCGAAATGACCAGGGCCCCATCCACGCCCACGTCAGTGAGAGTCACCAAATACGACACTCTCTCCTTTAATTTTTATCGCGCTATGCATTCTAAATAATTACGGACGAACCTAACGTATTACTACCGCGATCCGCGATTTATGAAGTTCAAGTTCAAGGAAGAACCTACAAATTCAACAAAGGGCCTAAAAGCTTAAGACACCAATGACGAAAAGAAATTGCAGGAGGATAATTTAAAGGATGTGGTTGATACCGGATAACGAGACAACGATCGAAGAGAGATAATAAAGGAAAAGCAACTGGTGCACTTGCAAAGACACGGGAGTTGAAGATGAAATTTATTACTCTAAGATGATGAAGCCTAACTAATGTTAATTAATCTAGAGTCTCGTGTAGGGTTCCACGGCGACAATAGTGTTGAGCTCTTTTTATAAAATACTCCTGTTGGAATAAATATATCACAGCTTTTAGTCGTCTCAAATTGACAGTGTGGTGCATTTTTTGCTGGTTATAAAAATATCAAATACCTGCTATTCCTTCAAAACTGATCACCTCTAACGTCAACTCATTGCTTCCTATAAGTCATATAGGTCCAATGGCAAAGCAATTTATCATCCTTCCTTTAATCCCAACAATTCCATGAAAGAGTATCCATATGTATTTTCCTCAATAACATCCACAAAAAACGTGTATATCAAAGGAAACCCAAAAAGTTAGGTGCAGAAGCCTCTTTGTTCTCAATCGAGTGTGCCAAGAATAAAACCTAATAGAAAATTAACCCAAATCTCCCGAATCAATAACTGAAACATAAAGCTGAACGATTAATAGTCTTATTTAAATATAAAAAACCGTTGGTTTGTCTGAAAAAAATGTCATTATTAAAATTTCGGCGATCTGAAACAGAAAGAAGAACGATTAATTATATCTAATTTTAGCTGAATAAATTGCCGTAGTCCACCTGAAAAAGGTAACGTTTTATAATTATACGAAGTTTCACGAACTGAAATTTTTCTGAAACAAACAAAGCATCGTTATTAGCTTATCTTATATGAGATTATACATATGATATTTTTAAAGAATTCTTAAAAGGGAAAAAAGAGCGATAAATGATTAATTCCAATTAATCATTGCTCCATCCTTTACTCCGATTTGAATCCTTAAAAAATAATGATGTCATATGAATGGTGAGATGAGGGAAGGAGACATAGATATATTTCTTTATTAAAATTATACAAATTCTCTTATCCTATATGAGAGGTG
The DNA here is from genome assembly GCA_963678675.1 of Xiphydria camelus. Classification (NCBI taxonomy): domain Eukaryota; kingdom Metazoa; phylum Arthropoda; class Insecta; order Hymenoptera; family Xiphydriidae; genus Xiphydria; species Xiphydria camelus. The sequence continues at coordinate 38,115,799 of OY783192.1, forward strand.
AACATTTTTAATGGATTCACTGCGGGGAAAACGAAAGCGATGAACGCGATGAACGTTACTCGATCGTTCCTCGTTCCTTACTCCACTATGAATCCCTTAAAAATAATGATAGATGAGGCGAGGGAAGAGTTTATTTATTTATGTATCAGTAAGATACATAAATATCGGGTGGAAGTATCCTTTCCAGGATAGGATGCCCGAAGGCATTGGGGATTAAGTGGGCGTCAAGCAAAAAGGCGAGACGCGCCACATTTTATATAATAAAGAATGCCTCACCGTGTGAGGGTGGTAAATTTTCGCGGAACTCAATTTTTCCCGGAGTTCACTGCTACAAGGCAAGTACTTCCTCCGGGGGTCAAGACCGGAGCCCCACTGACGTTTTGAGAACATTTAGTATGTTCTCCAGTGATTAACTCTTATGATACATAGTCTTCAATAATTGCATGTCCAATGTATAAACTTGATAAAATTTCAATAATCTAATTTCAGTAAAAATATCTTATATTTTGTGTATCGAATGCAATGCAAGATTCTCTGAAGGAGATTGAATGGATCATTTTAACAAAAACTTACATTCTTTCAGCGTTAAGCGCATTGTAAATTGAATTAATAAAATTTATTGATAGAATAATTGTAATGTGAATTTAGCATTCTCCGTGCATAAACTGCAGTTTCATTTGAACAAATAAAGTTCAATAGTATTACGTGTTTCAAATGTTTGAAATAAATTATAGGACTTTACTTATATGTTTAAATATTTAATTAGGACACTGCGTAGTGAGACTCCGGTTGACAGAACTTATACATCTAATCCACTTTTATTTCAGTGGTACTTACTACAAGTATACATACTCACCAAGTTTTCTTAAACTAATACATGGTACATGAGATATGTATATATCATAAGTAGGCGTGCGATGCGAATAGAACAATGCTATTAGGTGTACGACTTTGCTTCAGCCGTTCGATTCAAAAGATGGCCAGTTCTTTTAACGCGCCTCAATTTCGCCTTGTTCCTTCAATTTTCGCGGTTCAATACATTATAAATAATATCGAATGAAATTATCATACTACTACCGCGATTTGCGAGTTATGCCGCGAAACGACCAGGGCCCCATCCACGCCCACGTCAGTGAGAGTCACCAAATCCGATACTCTCTCCTTTAATTTTTATCGCGCTATGGATTATCAATAGTTACGGACGAACCTAACGTACTACTACCGCGATCCGCGAGTTAGGTATGCCGCGAAATGACCAGGGCCCCATCCACGCCCACGTCAGTGAGAGTCACCAAATCCGATACTCTCTCCTTTAATTTTTATCGCGCTATGGATTATCAATATTTACGGATGAACCTAACGTACTACTACCGCGATCCGCGAGTTAGGTATGCCGCGAAATGACCAGGGCCCCATCCACGCCCACGTCAGTGAGAGTCACCAAATCCGATACTCTCTCCTTTAATTTTTATCGCGCTATGGATTATCAATATTTACGGACGAACCTAACGTACTACTACCGCGATCCGCGAGTTAGGTATGCCGCGAAATGACCAGGGCCCCATCCACGCCCACGTCAGTGAGAGTCACCAAATCCGATACTCTCTCCTTTAATTTTTATCGCGCTATGGATTATCAATATTTACGGACGAACCTAACGTACTACTACCGCGATCCGCGAGTTAGGTATGCCGCGAAATGACCAGGGCCCCATCCACGCCCACGTCAGTGAGAGTCGCCAAATCCGATACTCTCTCCTTTAATTTTTATCGCGCTATGGATTATCAATATTTACGGACGAACCTAACGTACTACTACCGCGATCCGCGAGTTAGGTATGCCGCGAAATGACCAGGGCCCCATCCACGCCCACGTCAGTGAGAGTCACCAAATCCGATACTCTCTCCTTTAATTTTTATCGCGCTATGGATTATCAATATTTACGGACGAACCTAACGTACTACTACCGCGATCCGCGAGTTAGGTATGCCGCGAAATGACCAGGGCCCCATCCACGCCCACGTCAGTGAGAGTCGCCAAATCCGATACTCTCTCCTTTAATTTTTATCGCGCTATGGATTATCAATATTTACGGACGAACCTAACGTACTACTACCGCGATCCGCGAGTTAGGTATGCCGCGAAATGACCAGGGCCCCATCCACGCCCACGTCAGTGAGAGTCACCAAATACGACACTCTCTCCTTTAATATTCGCAGCGCAATGCATTAGAAATAATTTCGAACGAAGCTACAAGTAAATGAAATCCCTACATGTAGGAAAGCTTCCCTGTCTATGCAACAACAACATGCTTATGACGGCATTTACTTACTTGCCATTTAAAAGTATGAAAATGTACTTTTGGGTTGAAAGGGAAATCGAGGAGCGTAATAGGAAACCTCTGTGGAATAATAACGAGGAGCCTGTATAGACTACGAGGAATCTAAGAAGACCGATCGAAACCTGTAGAGGAAAGACCATGTACCTATAGCAAAGACGACGAGACTAAACAAGATCGAAGCCTTTCCGAAATCGAAGAAAAGCGTAAACGAGATCGAGGAGTCCATACGAAAGTGATGAGAAGCCTATACGAAATCAACGAGGAACCTATACGAGTTTGAAGAGCCTATACGAGATCGAGGAGTCTATAAGAAAGTGATGAGAAGCCTATACGAAATCAACGAGGAACCTATACGAGTTTGAAGAGCTATACGAGAACGAGCAGCCTATACGAAATGATGAGAAGCCTATACGAAATCAACGAGGAACCTATACGAGTTTGAAGAGCCTATACGAATTCGACAAAGAACCTACGAGTTCAAAGAAAAATCTACGAATTCAACGAAGAGCCTAAAAGCTTAAGACACCAACGATGAAAAGAAATTGCAGGAGGATAATTGAAAGGATGTGATTGATACCCGATAACGAGACAACGATCGAAGAGAGATAATGAAGGAAAAGCAACTGGTGCAATGCAAAGACAAGGAAGCTGAAGATGAAATATAATACTCTAAGATGACGAAGCGTGGATAACGAAATATAATACTCTAAGATGATGAAAATATCGTACTACTACCGCGATCCGCGAGTTATGCCGCGAGTCGACCAGGGCCCCATCCACGCCCACGTCAGTGAGAGTCACCAAATTCGATACTCTCTCCTTTAATTTTTATCGCGCTATGGATTATCAATATTTACGGACGAACCTAACGTACTACTACCGCGATCCGCGAGTTTGGTATGCCGCGAAATGACCAGGGCCCCATCCACGCCCACGTCAGTGAGAGTCGCCAAATCCGATACTCTCTCCTTTAATTTTTATCGCGCTATGGATTATCAATATTTACGGACGAACCTAACGTACTACTACCGCGATCCGCGAGTTCGGTATGCCGCGAAATGACCAGGGCCCCATCCACGCCCACGTCAGTGAGAGTCGCCAAATCCGATACTCTCTCCTTTAATTTTTATCGCGCTATGGATTATCAATATTTACGGACGAACCTAACGTACTACTACCGCGATCCGCGAGTTAGGTATGCCGCGAAATGACCAGGGCCCCATCCACGCCCACGTCAGTGAGAGTCGCCAAATCCAATACTCTCTCCTTTAATTTTTATCGCGCTATGGATTATCAATATTTACGGACGAACCTAACGTACTACTACCGCGATCCGCGAGTTAGGTATGCCGCGAAATGACCAGGGCCCCATCCACGCCCACGTCAGTGAGAGTCGCCAAATCCGATACTCTCTCCTTTAATATTCGCAGCGCAATGCATTAGAAATAATTTCGAACGAATCTATCGTATTACTACCGCGATCCGCGAGTTAGGTATGCCGCGAAATGACCAGGGCCCCATCCACGCCCACGTCAGTGAGAGTCGCCGAATCCGATACTCTCTCCTTTAATTTTTATCGCGCTATGGATTATCAATAATTACGGACGAACCTAACGTACTACTACCGCTATCCGCGAGTTAGGTATGCCGCGAAATGACCAGGGCCCCATCCACGCCCACGTCAGTGAGAGTCGCCGAATCCGATACTCTCTCCTTTAATTTTTATCGCGCTATGGATTATCAATAATTACGGACGAACCTAACGTACTACTACCGCGATCCGCGAGTTATGCCGCGAAACGACCAGGACCCCAATACTTTGAATCATAAATGTATAACCAGTTTTTTACAATAAAGCCTTGAATTTCGGAAAAACGGCGGAAGTAAAGCTGTACACCTATTTGATTGAATAATCTTTTGAATTTGTAAAATCATTTTCTGTGTCAAATTTACGATTGAATAAAAGAACTAAAAAATCTCACAAAATATTGCATATTCAATGTGCACCGGAAATAAATTTTGAGGCTTATTAAACCATGTGGAATATCGTTCAAAGAGAATTGACTTTTATCAAAAGTAAGGAATACGTTAAAATGAATTAAATTTAACTAGAGAAATTAAATGTTTCGTGATTGCATTTCTAAAATTCTGAAAATTATATGTTCAGAATAAATGCATACAAATCGCACGCCTACTTTGCTTTCTTCTGAATAGAAAGAACATATGGAGAGAAAGATAGAGGAAAAGAAGAAAAACCATAGGACGTATTCAATTCCAGATTCATTCTCGATATGTTTTGCAAATTTCGAAAATTTGCAGAAGAGTCTCGAGAACTCCTCCGAAATTATACGAACCGTTATGGTCGGGTGCGTGGTGCAACGACCGGCGTCCTCTTCACTGATGACTTCTTTCTTCTTTCTTCTGGCAAGGCGAAGTCGCAGACGGCTTGCGAAACCGATTGCCACCATGCACCACGCAGCACGGTGTTAGCGACCTCGCCGTTGCCTCGCCTAACGATCGTTGGAAAACGCGGGCGAGAGCAATGGAACGCAATTTTTAGAGTCTCATGGTGCATTGCTGTACCGTCCCGAAATTCAATTGCACGCGAACGCGTTTCGTGAGCGCTCCAGAGAGCGATAACGAAGCTTTTAAATCGAATTCGCGAGAGGATACCCTTCGCGTGTCCTTGCCTACCGCTTTTCGAATTCGATGGAAGCCTTCAAACATCGAAATGAAAGCCGCGCGACAACGAAGAATAATCATCTCGCGAGTTCGAGGCGGAAGGGAAAACGAAACGAGACCAACGATCGTTAGCCGCATTAATACTAGCAGCGGGCAAGACTGCAACGGTGCAGTTATTTGAAAATTAATTAAACACATCGCACACTCTCAGTCACACTTTGGCCAAAATTCGCGACGCGATAATTCGTATATCGGAGCCCTACCTATCCACCTATATTTAAAAACGATGGCCATAATCGCGAAAAGCCTACCTAACACCTGTATATCCAAAAAAACGAACATGCTCACCAACACATACATTCGATACATTCGCACGTGGTATATCCGCGGTTCCTCCTTTGGATAGCTCCCTCGCCGTGTGAGAAGGGGGAGATTCTTCCTCAACCCCTTCTCAATTGCTGAAAACGACGCGAAAGATAGATCGATTCGCGATTGTCCTATTCTCTAAAACTCTACGCCGCGACTGCACTTTGAATAAGTGTTATCGTATGTTTAGCGAACGACTTTACCAATTTATTATTAGCTCTGCGTAAAACGTGTCATCAGGCTCTCTTGGGCTCTGATAGCGATTCAAAAAAAAGTATTCGAGTACTCGCGTACCGCGATTGAGCGATCAAAATTCCCTGATCTATGTTCCGATCGATGCACAGAACGTTCGATGTTAAATTTTTAAGGAAAAGTCGGAATTTCATTTCATTCGCGTCCACCGAACGTCTGCGCACCTCGGGCTTAGATTTAAATTTGCAGCGAAAATTAGAGAGCCCTGATTTGAGAAAAACCGTTTAAAGATATTTCATATTTCTCTTTTGAAAGGTAAAACAACTTCGAGATATAACTAACGACCTGTGAACACGAAGTGTTCCGCTCCAAGCAATGCAATTGGGAGCTATTAAATTTCCGCGCATTTCGCTGCAAATATGTAACGCGAACGTCGTTGCACCACGCGAAAAAAGGGATAGTCATAGGATAGATAATTACGACCATCGCGCTCTCGGTATTTCGCCAAATCGCGTACCGAGAGACGGTGGAAGAACTTTGACAGCTGGGACTTACTCAGCGATGAGGATCCCCCGACGCTCGTCTCCGAGATACGGCTTGCAATGAGTATCTGAAATGGACAGACGATTGCGATTAGAAATTGCTGTTTTTTCGAACGAAATTCGGTCAATCGTCTTTCAAATAGCGAGAGAATTTTATATTCGATCTGTACTCACCACGAAATTCACGTGACGGAGCCAAATGCCGACAGTCTTCGGTCCAGCCGAAGCTATCGGCCCTCGAAGTCGACTTTGTATTTAGCAATCGCTCCGGCTACGACAAACGAACAACGAGGATCAACGAGGGAATTTATTTCGAGAGGAATCGAGCAATGATGCGAGAACCGGTAGAGTTTACGATGAATTGAACCTTTTTCGATAAAAATCACAGTGAAAACAAACGCACAGTGAAAAAACTCGCGAATTAATGACCGCGTTCGAATTGGAATGTAAATTTGATTTCAAATGAAGAGAGATTAGAACTTACCACGAAGTATTCGTGACGGAGGCCCAGCGACGACAGCCCTTCGCGAAAATCGCAGCTCGGGCATTGATTCCGTCGTCGAATCAAGAGTCGTATTTATTACTCGTTCCATCTGAGACAAGCGAGTATTCGGATCAACGCAGGAATATAATTTGCGGGAATTCGAGCAATATCGCGGGAATCTACGACGAGCTGAACGTCGCGTCGATGAAAATTAAAGTTGAAACGTACACGCGGGGAAAAATCGAGAACCAACGTCTGCGCATCCGAAAGGGCGCGGCGGATAATGCAATAAGTTCACGAATGATAACCCAGGATTCACATCCACAAGATTCGAAATGAATATCCCATTTGTACGAAGAAAACTTGAAAGCGCGATGATATTCCCAAAACGAGAAACGCGTTTGAATTTAATCAATGCACAATCGCAGAACGCGTTCCCGGGATCTCTCTATTATATCAAATAGTTTTTTCGATTCATCAAAACCCTCGCCGACGCCGACATAATGTTTTGTCATTACCGCGATAAGACTACGCGGTGAGGCGACCGCGCCGGTAAACACGACAACGCTCAGCCGGCGGTGTTTCTTTATGCATCGAAGAAACTACTTGTACGAAGAAAACTTGAAATCGCGATGATATTCGTAAAACGATAAACGCGTTTGATTTTAAGCGATACACAATCACAGAACACACTCCCGGGATATGGAAATAAAATAGTACTCACCACATAAGACTAGTGACGGCGCTCAAACGTCGACAATCCGCGGTTGAATGGATATGTCGATCCCCGAAGTCGACTTCCTATGCTCTCCGTCTGCGATCACGGAATAATTGCGCGATCAACGAAATGATTTATTTCAGGAGAAAACGACGGACGACGAGAGACCGTGATAAAAACAACGATAAGGGACTTTCGAATTGAACTCGCGTACAAAAGACGAACCGCGCGGAGAGGAACTTTTCGAACGAATTCGACTGCGACGACGCGAGAACCGATAGACTGTATAAGCCAATGTTCGAATCGTTAGACAAACAGATTTTTAGTTCGCACTGGAAATAATCTCGAAGCGATTTGAATTGGAGCGACGTACGAAACACGGATTGCACGCGGATACACTTTTCGAAAGGAATCGGTCGACGACGTGAAAGCCGATAAATTCTATGATAAGCACATTTTCGAGTCCGCGGATCGATCGAATTATTGCAGAAATAAATAACACTCACCACATAATGCTCGTGACGGGACCCTAGTCCATGACCCAGCCGAAGCCCGGGCGTGTAGTGGACTTTTCATCCTCCTTCGCTCCGCCTTCAACGGAGAACCGAAATTACGATTAAAGACGACCGCGTTTTCCCGAGAAAATCGCTCGACGAAGCAAAGCACCACGAAAATAGAAGCCGAAACTCTAGAATTCGCTCCGAGCCGGTCGAATCGACACGGAACACGTTTCGAGGACATCGAATCATCGCGAAACGCAGAAACACATCGCGATCACAGAAACACATCGCGATCGTAGAAACACATCGCGACCGTAGAAACACGTTGCGATCGTAGAAACACATTGCAGAAACACATCGCGGAAATCGAATCATCGCGGAAACACAGAGAAAGCGGGAGAGAGAGTGAAATCTCACCGGAAATTTCCATCGGAGATGCAAAAACCGGCCATCCTTGGTTGAGCAGCCGGGCACTTGGTCTTCGCTCGTCTTCTTCTCTCTTCTTTTCTTGACCCACCCACCCATCCCACCCTTCCTCCTATCGCGCCCGGATTAAACGGCGCAAGAGGCGACTATAAAGTCGCCCTACGCGGAATATTCCGGGGGCCCTGGGCCCCACACCCAGGCTCCTTGGCTCGGCATCGCAACCCGTGAATGCTTTCCTCGCATTCGCCGGGCCCACGGCTCTCGCCGATGCCCCAAAACGTCTCGAACCGTGCTAACGATTGAGCCTGATGCAGCAGATGACCGAGACAAGGAGGGGGAGCACCTCCTGTAGGAAGCCAGATAAAAAGCGTCCCACCGTGTTACCAGTGGGCTGACAACCCTTGGGAGACTCCGCCGAATTCGCCGCTGCGTTCGGTAATATACTTCAGCGTACAGGTGTTCGGGAGTGGGGGAACGAAGATTCTCGAAGGTTCTCGAACTGTGCGAGCGAGAGGGCACGATACGCGCGTCGTGCGGTCGACAGAGAGAGTGAGAGCGATAGACGGCGTACATATAATGTATTGCTTAGCCAATCTCGCCTGACCTTCGTACACATTGAAACCCGTGTCCGTGTGTTTACGTCTGGCAACTTTGTATCCTGGAGAACGAGTTTAACGATCCTCTACGAAATACTACAGGGAAATAATATCTGTAGTTCACGACGAGCTCCGAAAACTCTGGAAGTTTCTTGGGCTTTTCGGACTGAAACGAATGTTTCTGCAGTACCCCGAGCAATATTAATTGCGTACGGAACTCGATGAATGTTTCTTACAGTTTTAACTCATAACTGGTATACTGGGGTCTCTCCGGACCCCAAGCGCATTAAATCGCTACGTTAGTATAAAGGTGTGTACCAGTTAAAAATTAACATTTGAAGCATAAATTACGCTTGTAATCGTTGCCGAACGACATCGGTATACCTGCGCGGACAGGTGTTCCGCTACGCTACGATACGACGAACGCTTACAGACACACGCTATGATAGGTACTTGCATATAACTCGGTGCTTCTAGAAGTTCGTTGAACGTTTCTGCAAACGTCATTCGCATCCTAGCTGCCGGGATTGCATAGGAATGCATTGACTAGATACGGCAACGCTTGTAAAGATATGCAATGGACTTCTAAGATGCACCGAGCAATACATGCATCGTCTTCCGTCCTTGCTGACGTCCCTGTATCCAATCAATGCAATTCGCTGCAATTCTCACGTCTACAATACGACGAACGCTTGGAGACACGTGCAACGATGCTTGTACAGAGCTCGGTGCATCTAAAAGTTCGTTAAAACGTTTCTGCAAACGCTATTTGCATCGTAGCTGCCGGGATTGCACAGAAATACATCGACTAAACACGATGATGCTTGCAGAGATATGCACCGAGCTGTATGCAAGCATCGTTGCGTGCGTCTGCAATCGTTCGTCGTATCGTAGATGTGAGTATTGCAGCGAAATGCATTAGTCAGATACAAAGACGTTTGCAGGGACGCGCAACAATACAGGTATCGCTTGATGCATCTTAGAAGCTCGTTGTAGGTATATCCCTACAAGCGTCACCGAGTCTAGTCAATGCATTCCTATGCAATCCCCAGCAGCTACGATGCAAATGACGTTTGTAGAAATATTCAACGAACTTCTAGCTGCATTAAGAAATAATCATATTACAATCCTAGATACTGGGAAAGAAAGACGCGAGACGCGAGCCACCTTTATTCCACACTCTCTCGCAACCCCTTGTTCCACTACTTTGTGGTATTGTGGAACTCGTTTGTGGTATTTTTTGAATTCGTATAGGCTTTTCGTCGATTTCGTTTAGGCTCTCCGTTGAAATCGTACATGCTCCTTTGTCAACTTTTACTATGCGCCTCTTTTTCTCCTTCGATCCAAAACCTCTTTTGACATAAGCTGGTACATATGCTAGCAATGCAGTTGCATAGATAGCAGGAGCCTTTCTTTATGCAGAACAGCTCATTTATGTGTAAGAATAACACAGCTCCACAAAAAAATCGAAAAAAGGCTTCCTCTGACCAGGCCAGTATATCTTCATGTTTTTGGGGTCGCTGAATCCGTATCTGGTGTCCGTTTGTCTCCATCACGTCACATTTTTTTTAATCTCAAAAAACCATCAATAGATCATGATTTTCAAAAAGGTAATGGACTTAAACCAAATTCGCTATAGGGGGTTTTTTGAGTCGCTGATCACGAATCTGAAATCGGATTTCCAAAATTCAAGATGGCGAATCCAATATGGCGGACGAGATTTTTGAAAATCGACAGATTCATGCCGAATTTGGTATAAGAGAGGTTTTTGGGTCGCCGATGACGAATATGGTTATATTTACAAAAATTCAAAATTTCCGACAATCTCGTCCTCCATATTAGATCCGCCATCTTGAATTTTTTAAATCTGACTTTAGATTCATGATCAGCGACCCAAAAAAACCCCTTATACCAAATTCGGCATGAATCCGTCGATTTTCAAAAATCTCGTCCGCCATATTGGATCTGCCATCTTGAATTTTTTAAATCCGATTTCAAATTCGTGATCAGCGACCCAAAAAACCCCCTATAGTGAATTTGGTTTAAGTCCATTAACTTTTTGAAAATCATGATCTATTGATGGTTTTTTGAGATTAAATAAAATGTGACGTGATGGAGACAAATGGACACTGGATTCGGATTCAGCGGCCCCAAAAACAAAGACATAGGTACTGGTCTGGTCAGAGGAGGCATTTTTTCGATTTTTTTTTGTAGAGCTGTGTACCTAATTGTAATAGCATCAATTTGTTAATATATGTTGCAATGTAACAAAGAGATGTTAGACCCCTCTATTTAACGAGAACATTGTTTCTTATTTCCGCTCGGAGATAGAAAACTCGAAATATTTGCGTGTGTGCATACGAGAATCTCTCAAATATGGAACCGAAGGCAAGCGCTGTAAAAATTTGTATATTGTTCGAATTTAATTACACGCCAAATACGTCACGTTTTATCCGATCGAATTAACTCGCTCGACTTCAAACCGGTTATAAGCATTTTAAGTTTTCGCCTTACACTTGAAAAATCATGTACAATTTCACCCGCCAATTAAGCCTGATCGTATGCTGAATACAGCGCACTTTGTCCGGTTCGATTATCTTGCTCGGTTCCAAAGTTATAAGCGTTTAAAGTTTCCCTCCATACGCGTAGCGCGGTGACCCAGTCCTGACCTAGAGCAACGTACCACCGATTGAGCCGTACGGCCATAACTTTCACTCCAGTTCCCCCAGACACCGAGCTTTGCTCGCATTCCACAGAAGGCCGGCTACGGTGGAGTGGGTAGATACCGTTGGCAGGTCCTCGCGGGGACTTCGGCAATCTGATTGGACACTCTAGCGCATGGGCCTCCAGGATTGGCTGAAATCTCTGCATGCTCTTACGAGGCGCCAACCGCGCGGAGTTGAAACCTTCGTCAGTACGTGCGAGAACGTCGCCTCGTGAATATGACGGGTTGGTTCGCAAAACTCCCGTCCACTCGTAGCTAACGAATTCGCGCGCTCTCGAGAGTAAAACTCTCGCGTCGAAAGAGACACCGAGCGCTTCGTTTTGTAGGCGAGTTAATTCGAGTCTTTTTCTTCCCTTCGCCGTTTCTATTATTTGAACTTCTCATAAATAGGGCCCGTTTAAATGAGCGATTCCCGTGAACGCGAGCATGGTATATCACTGCGACTGCTCGCACTCACAGAGTCGAATGTGCCTACCGTTAGTCGCATGTAGAATAGATTACTCATTGATCGATGGTATCTCACGAATGGATTATCGAATGCGGCGCGCACCACGCGAACGGTGAGGACAACGCATTTATTTAGGTGGACTATGGATACGTCACAATAGAAGCACGGCACTTTGATACAGGCCATACCTACCTACAGCGGGCGAGGTGCGCCTACCAAGATGCAACCAGCTATACAGGCGTGTAAGCCTTGCAGCGGGTTGCATAATTTCAGGTATCGTATCGTATCATACCATCGCGCAACGAGTTAGTTACTCCGAGGAATCCACGACTAAACGGATTTCAAGTCTTGCCACAATCGCGAAGAGATTTCTTCCATCGTTTGAAAAAAATTGAAAGATATCTATAGACAACCTTTATATATCTGCGATGTAAATACGTAGGCGAATTGAATCACAGAGAAAATCGGATCATATAGATCCACATTTCTTTGATCGCGATTAAAATGAGAATTTCGATCATTCGTATCACTCCATTTCTCTCCGACGAAGTAATACGGATGATCAAAATGCTCATTTCCACCACGATCAAAAAAATATAAATCGACGATCCGATTCATCTCAGTCTACCCTATACGATTCAGCTGCACCGCGTGCCGGGACTGCAGGCATTCGTGATGTATTACGCGTAATGCATTCACGTGCACGGACGTAGTACAGGTAACTGCAATGACCGCGGCCCATGGCCGTGACATAATAGTTCAAGAGCAGAGCTACACGATTACAGCGAGCCGTGATACGTATACCACGCGACCATGGCCTCGACCGTGTGGCGCGCGCTCGCGTGTACGGGGTTCGATGTAATTGTATTTCTTTCGCGCGTTACAACGCGAAAAGGCCCCCTCGCGGTACCGCGACCTCCGCACCGCAGTATCGAATCTAAATTTCGAGGAAAATCCCCGTAATTCTCGCGTTCGTTCGAATCGCTGAGTTATCGAGAACATGCAATAAAGTACTGATCGAAACGGCAAACTCACCTTGTACCGCTTCTCGTTTTTTTTTGGTAAATCCATCGCTGCTGATATCGGCTCTCCGTCGCGCTGCTTTAAACCACGACGTCGTTTCACATTCCACTTTGTCGTTTGCTTTCCGTTTCGCGGCTAAACCGTTTGCTCATCGTACAGAGAGACAAATACGTTTAATTACACTTCAACCGAATCGAGACCACGCGACCGCGGACGAGAGGATTTTTACCTCGAACTGGAGAGACGCGCCGCGTTAAAATAAGAAATCCCCGTCGCGGAATTAACCTAGGTTCCATTTCTACGATAAAATAATTTTTGAGCGAACACCACGTTAAAGCGATTGAGAAATCCTTTCTTCCGTTCGCGAAAGTACGGCGCTCTCTATCCCGGACAAGAAAAATCGTCACGGGATCCGGTTCCACCGCAGAGCGGCGATTGATACACCCGCGCTTCGCGCCGCGTCACCTTATTGGTTGTCGATCGGGTAGCCGAGTTACATACAAACGCATCTCGATAATCCATGACTAATCCCAGGAATAAAATCTACCCCTCCGGGGAAACAACTGCAGCTTTCGCTCCCCGTTAACCCATCGCGAAAGCAATACATATAATCGATTACACCTCGAGCGATGTATATTCCAAGGAGAAATCTACCACCATCGACATATGTACATCGACTGATAGAATACAATTCAGCCGCCTTCATCACTTCATGCAGCGTAGAAATATTTCTTTCGTGTATTATACGTACGCGAAAGAGACGTTTTGAAAAGCGGCTCCGTTCCGATCCAATTTTTATACGGTTCAATGATTCGACAAATCCCGAGTTGACTCGCGAATGAATAATTCGAATGACTGGAGAAAATTTACGTGAATTCGTATGCGCGGTGCAAAAGTTCAGACTTCGCGTCGTTATCCGTGAGTTTACGTATGCGCGTATCTGCATCGCTATGCGTGATACGTATTTACACACCCGGGGATGAAACACGAATAATTTCGCCACTTGTCGACCTTTCTTACGCATTTAGGCGATGAAGAATAAAACCTACAATAGGTAGGTGATACGGGTCGCGTACGAAAATTCAACGTCCCGAATCGATAAGGTTTTTTCGTCTCGTACAACCGCGACTATACCGTCGCATCGCGCGGTCTTTGCCGCGCGATAAAACGGCGAAAGGTATAAAATACGCAATGTTTAAACACGTACTCGTGCATACGTATACACGCGTACACTTTATTCGTCTCACTTTTTTTTTTCTCGTACATACCAACACGCATATATCATTGCCATCTTATTCCTCTTCGTCGTACAAAAGCTATTCGAGTTCGCATTGTACAATGTAAATTGAGAAGCGAATATGCCATATTTACAGATCATTCGAGTTCATATAGGTACGTCGACTTTATACACCGAATATGCGTTTAAGAGAATATAAATTTTCGTAATTTTGATTCGTTGAAAAATATATCGTAGCGCAGCGTTCCAAGTGACTATTATCGTACGTAAATACGTCGTACCTACGCGTATTCATATCTATAACAGGACGAATTGGAGTCGAAGACGAAACGATCGCAGATTCGCGACGAGTTTGAAGCGATATTTTGCGAGAAGCGACGATCGTTTCGCTTTTAAATTCCTGCAAGCCTCTCGAATGCGACGCACCGTGGAAAATAGCTAACGTCGAGACTCTCTGGCGTACGCACCGAATGAGTATTTTATTTACAAATTAATTCTAATTATCGCTACCAAACATCGCTGGACGAACATGTCGTTAATCGAGCGGTGGATGGAATTAGAGTATGTATTGTCGATCGAAGACTCCGGCCGCGACGATGACGTCATCGTTGTCATCAATAGTTAATACCCGTTACGCGTTCAAGCGCGGAACGATTTTTAGAAAATTTATCGCGAGCCGAGGATTCCGCTTTCGAGCTTCTTCCATCTGTTGACGAAAAAAAAGCCGTATCTAGCGATATGTCGTACGTACGGACGGTACGGTTGCGTATTTGAGATTCGAATCTTGAGAACGAGAATCCAACGTCCGATTTGTCGTTTCGTACCAACGATCTCGCGTCCGTGCTCGATTCGTCGGCGTATCTCGGCGCGCGACATGTTTGCAAGACTCCGACAACGACGCAATCGATAAACCTATCTACGTTTCGGAAAGGGAAGAAAAAGAGAAAAACAAAAGAAACCATCAGATCCACTCGTGCTTCAGTTTCCCGAAAATATTTCTCGCGGAAACACCTTGCCAGGGACGGAACGAGAGTGCGCGTGTATTCCTCCCCCGTCTCGTTCTGCGTCGCGATAACGAATTGTTTCCCGATACCGCAGACTCGAGTACCGCATCTTTGGAAGAACGTTGCGTTCGGTGCCGATCTCAAGAATCGTCTAAGCATGCAATTTTGATAGCGCGCATCGACGTGAAGTTTGATCGGGCAACGATATGCGCGTAACGTTGAAGAACGGCGACGACGAGCGAAACTGCTTCGTGCGCGCGCGCGCAAGAAGAGAAAAAAAGGAAGAAGAAACAGTGAGTACATATTCAAGAGTACCGCGCCAACATCTGCCGAAACGAAGTCGAGCCGACGGTGGTCGACATCTGACCGATACTGTCGAACAGAGCCTCGGATCGCAGACTCTCCGGCAACCTGGTGAGAAACTGCGCGCCGCGAACGAAGTCCATCTTCAGCAGCTCGTCCTGATGGAGGTGGAGGACGCCGAGAGCCGTTCTGAAGAGAAACTCCTCTCCGTCCCTGAGGAAGACGTCCCAGACGCGGCAGGTGACGTCGAGGGGCATCGCCTTGGCGTAAATGGTGTACAGCCAATCCAGCAAATAGAGATCGGGACTGAGTCCGGCCGCGGTGAAGTGGGCGTAGACCTTCGGCAGTCTGTGGGCCAACGCGCTCGAGTAGACCTTGTAATAGGCGTTCATCCGCTTCTGGTCGAGCGTGAAAGCGGCCCTGTGGCACGGACAGTTCAGCAGATTGGCGAAGCAAGCGAAAGCGTCCGGAGGTTCCATGTTCAGCGAGAGCACCGCACCAACGAAGCTCATCCCCTGTACGTATCCGACGTCCGGCCTGTAGACCGAGTAAGCCGCCAGGATGTCGCGGAGGCTCTCCGAGAGCGGTCCGCCTTCTCGAAAGACGCACGCGGTGGGAAGGGTGCGCGAGACGTCCAACTCGATCGCGGCGAGCGTCTCGTTGGCCGGATTTGACGTGGCTCGCTCCAGACAGAGATCGTAGAGATGCGGGGTCACGTTGAGATCGTTGCCGATCGCCGCCTTCCACACGCGGCCGCGAATGCTCGGCGGCAAGCCGCGCCACCACAGCTCCCTCACCTTGGCCGTGTCCCTGAGAGCCTCGAACCTCGGCAAGATCTGCGCGTTCCACGCGTACGAGTCCTCGGCGAGCCTCTGCTCCTCCCTCAGTCGCTGCTCCCGCCGCTGCCGCCGCTTCCTCTCCTCGCGCAGCTCGCGCTTGCGCGCCGCCTCGAGGATCGCGTCGTACTGCTTCCTGTGGTTCTCCTCCTCGAGCGCGTTTTTCGCCGGCAGGTTGGCCGGCCTCGGCTGTCGTATCAGGGCCAAACTCCCGCCGACTTTGTCCACGTTCCTCGACGGGCTGCTGCTGCTCGTCGGCGCGATCAGCGGGTCGTCCTTTCCTTTTCGCGAGAACACGTTTCTCGAGAAGAGCGTAGCCGCCAGCGGCCAGCGCTTGGGTTTCTCAACGGCGCTCGGCCGTTCGTCCGTGCCCAGCAAGCTGCCCGAAGGTGAGACCTCGCTGAGCGAGGATACAGTGCTGCCGCAAGATCCGGGTAGACTGTTCCCGGGACTGTCGTTCGCGTCGCGACTCTCGTCCTTCTTCGGAAGCCCCTCTCCCGCTCCGGGCAACTGTTGCGTCTCCGGCGATTCCGAAGGGGGTAGCGACGACGCGTTCGTCGGAGTACTCTCTTCCAGTGAATAAAGTTGCTTGGTGGAAGGGTTGTAAGCCAGAGACATGCTCTCCAAGGCATGATTCAAGCTCGTACCCGCGACGCCCATCGAGACCCCGTCCGCCGCGTCATACCACTTGTTCTCTCGTATACGCACCCGGAGCGTCCTACCTTTCGGATCGGTCGTCGCGGGCGCCTGCTCCGCTTGGACGCTGTCGCAGCGCACGATGTTGCCATTCAGGGACACCAGCTGTTGCTTGCCGACCATCGAGCCGTCGCCGTTCGGGACGTGGGCGCTGCGCTCGGGCCGGACGCTCTTGGCAATGTGCGGGAAACCATCGGTCGCATTCGAAGGACGAAAGACGAGACCGGGCGCCCCGTTCGACGAGCTATCCGAAGGTGAGCCATCCCCGTTGAAACGTTGCGGCAAGGGGCTCTTCATGACAGACCGTGTCTAACCTCACTGCTCCGCATTCGCACTCCGCCCGGCCGTTGAGCACCCCTCTCGCGTTCCGATACGTTCGATCAGAGCGTTCGGAAACGAGCCGGCCCTTTCCCTCTCGTTCGCGCTCATCGAAAATCGGCCGATCGGACGGTCGCGCGATTTGACAGATCCACGACTGGACTTTGCCATTTGATGACAACACCCCGACTCTCGTCCGAGAGGTCGCGGAAACCAACTGTCGCGCCCTGAATGCGAGCTACTCGTACACGCGTGTCGCGACTCGACTTTCACGACCCTTTCCGCATCGTCTGACACGCGTCAGTCGAGACGATGCATTTCGCGTACTCCGATTTTCCAGAAACCTCGCACGTCTTCTTCTCCTTGCCGAACCGTCGCCAACGCCGTCGTCGAGCGCTCGTTTCTTTCGCTCGATACCGCGCGACTGGTCTTCCAGCTGATACGTGTTACACCGTATCCATCATCGCATTGCACAACGTATAACTACGCTACGACATTTTCTCACCTACGGCGATCGATTTGACAAAAACACGAATAGAGACGACACGTCATTGTGCAGCTGACGCAGTTTGCACTAGGCTTGACGCACGTCGTGGCACGGCGCTGCAATCTCGTTCTCTTGCCAACCAATGAGTTAGGCCCGGTTCCACAACTTGGGCTTAACTCTTAAACGGAGTTTAAATCAAACGTCCAACCAATGAGCGCCCGAGAGAGAATGAGGATTTAAACCGAGTTTATCTAGATAAGCCCGAATTGTGGAATGGCCCTTAATGATGCTCATTGGTCGCGAATCGTCGCACGATGCGTATAAATAGTAGGACTTATGCGAGTGACGATCATGCAGCTACATACTCCATGCCTAGAGACCTGAAAGAAATTCCCTAGGCGGAATAAAAGTACCTAGAGATGGAAGTCGAACGAAACAGCTGATCGGAGAGAAGGTCGCCAAAAGGCGAAAATCTGACGAGGAAAGAAAGAGCAATCCGTTTACGAGAAGTGGAACGAGAAAGCATCGAGTAGAGATTCACGCATCGTAATATCGAGTGTAATTTTCAAATAAGCATCGGTAAACGTCGCGAAGTAAAATCGCAACCCGCGTTGATCTCGAGAAGTAACAGATGTTTCTCGTGAGAAATGTCACAAATTGATATTAAGGACTTGTTCGACGAGAGCAGGTGAGTACGGTTGTTCCAAATCTAAATAACATTTCGCAATGGTACTTTCAATTTGCATTCCCTAACTTCATCGACGCGTTGAAAAAGCATGAATCTATTTTTCCACCGACAAATTTCATTACCGGACTTCGCGTTTAAGCGTATCTCCATTTGACATAGTTCTTTTTTAACACGATTCGCACCCGAGATCTCACGTATTCCAGCATTTTAAAATTACGCGTACTTCCGTTACTTCGCTTTCGAGTACATCGATTACGCGGTAAATTAAATCTGTGGCCTTGAAGGGCGAAGCGTACTTATATGTATGTCGTAGAATCATTTCACGTTGGTACGAATTATTTCAAAGAGCATCTCAAGAGATTCGTCTGAAGAATTACCGTGTAGTTAATTCTGCTTTCCTCTCTATCCGCTAATGCCAACATATTGGTATTATTATCATCATTAATCCGCTCATGTTTATTTACATCCCTCGCCATTCCAATTCTTTTATCAGTAATTTTTTTCTTTCTTATCATCAATATGCCAAACCTGTTCTTCTTATTGCCATCGTTATTATCAATTGGATCCTATTTATTATCCAGGTTTCCGAGCGGTTGGAGATTACTACCTTTAATTCTGTACGCTCCGATAGGCTCGATACTCGTTCTTCTACGCCTTCTCATCGGCCTACAACTTTGGCTACTCGCCTCCCTCTTGCCAGATCGCGAAGGCCTTCGATCGTTCCTCAATCGTGGCCTCGCGTTGGCCTTTGGTATCGTCGTCGAAATCAGTCCCGAAGGCGAGACAAGGGACGAGCGATCGAGAATCGTCATAGCCAATAGCATCTCTGCTTTGGACCACTTCGCGCTACGCAGAATCGGACAGACCCTGACTCCGAGCGTTTGGGAGCTGCCACCGGCGCTCAGCCATGCACTCGGTCTGCAGGAGATGAACATGAGCAGCAAAGACGCTCTGGTTCTGAACATAAAGCAATTCCTCGCATCCACGCGATGCAACGTCGCGCTGCAGCCGGAGTTCGGTTCGACGAACGGTCGCGTCGCCTTGCTCAAATTTAACTCATGGCCCTTCGGCATAGAGCCGTCCGTTCAGCCGGTGGTTTTGACGACACGGAGGCCGGAATTCGTCAACGTACGTCTCACCTCGGTTGCGTCCACCTGGTGGACCGACGTCTTTTGGTTCATGTTCGTCCCTTGCACGGTCTTCACGCTGAGATACTTGAAACGGAGGACGAACCCGAGCTTCGAAAGTCTTGCGCGCGAAGTCGAGAGCGAGATCGCCAAAGTGCTCGACCTCCGGACGAGCACTCACACAGTTTACGACAAGGCCGAGTACGAGAAGCGTTACGTGCTGGAGAAGACGCGAAACAGGACTACGCCGAACAGGAGTTCGACCAATTCCCAGGTCGTGGCCAGTGTCGAGATGCAAAGAATGGCTCGACAAGTTAGCGAAGTGCTTCCGTTAGTCCCGTACAATGTGATACTCAAGGATCTTGGTAAGCGAATCTATTTGTTTCGGAAACGAGAATTCCACCTTTCGTCGGAGCTATCGAAGCCGTTGACTACCGCCGACTAAGCGTCGGATCAGAGCTTTACTTCGGCTTCGATTGCGCGCCCCTCGGAAGTGGAACGCTGGACCGAAATCCTCATTATTCATCGTCTTCCGCGTCGCTTGATCGACCGATATCTGTCGCAGTTAAAACCCGAAACGTGGACGTCACGATCGCCAATATCCTCGAGGGCATAGTTACTTATACACCCGAACCCGCGCCCACGACGCAAACCCCGGCGACGACGTCTTCGAGCAAACGCCAGCAAGGACCGGTGGCAAAGGACGGTGGTGCTACCGGGAGCAGTCTCTCCTTTCAGGAGCGCAAAGCTCGGATGATAGCCGAAGCGCGGGAAAAGTATATTCAGAAGCACAGACTCGCTAATTGTTGACACACTTGACTCCCGTACGATCTCGCGCGAGCGTGCCGTAATAAGAACGCGGAGCTCTGATGAATCTTGTGCCGCTGTACGTGTACTATTACTACCACGTCATATGTGAATATAATTTTATTTCTAAAATACAAGCTTACATCACTTTATGGAGCCGACCCCTTCTCGTCGCGCGAGTTTATCCTCCGATGTACGGGTACCTCTACCGGACAGGATCTCGCACGAGTACGAGTACTTGGTAACGAATTGGTCGGACGCGCGTAATCAGCGTCACGCTGTATTGGAAGACTGCATTTGTAAGACTAATTGCACACTAGCGTCTCTCGACTATAAATTACAATTACTGCAAATACCATCGATAGCATCCGTTATACCACGTGTATACCTAGGAAGGAAATATGCAACGCGTCGTCGAAATAACATTTCGGAAGAGGGAGGGAAGCTAGAGATTATCGTATACGTTGTAGTCTATCATCGAGCAAATATGGCACAGCATTCGACGCGAGCAAGAATTCAGTGTGTGATATTCCCAATGCACACGTACTTGATGTCCACGAAATCATCGATGCCGTGCTTCGAGCCCTCTCGCCCCAGTCCCGATTCCTTTACGCCGCCAAAGGCCGCTTCCGCGCAAGATATCAATCCCTCGTTGACCCCGACCATACCGACTTCCATTCTCCTGGCGACTCTGAACACCTGCGATATATCTCGCGAGTAAAAGTAGCCCGCCAGACCGAACGGCGTGTCGTTGGCCTCCCTCAAAACTTCCTCCTCGTCGTTAAACTTGTTGACAACGGCCACGGGTCCGAAGATTTCCGTGTTATAGATCTTCATGCGCTTGGTTACTCCTGTAATCAAGGTGGGGGCGTAATACAGAGGACCCAGCTCAGGCAGTGGATTTCCACCGCAGTGAATCTTAGCCCCTTGGCTCGCCGCATCGTTCACCAGATTCGAGACGGACTTCAGCTGACTCTCTTTGATCAGCGGTCCGTGCGTCGTTCCCATTTTAATCTCGCTGCTGATTTTCTTGGAGAACGTCTCGACGAACTCGTCGAAGACCTTCTCCTGAACGAAGAACCTGTTGGCCGAGACGCAAGTTTGTCCCGAATTGCGGAATTTACCGGCCATTGCCCCCTCGACGGCCAGATCGACATCGGCCGATTCGAAGACTACGAAAGGCGCGTTCCCGCCCAGCTCGAGGCTGAGACGCTTCATCGTCGGCGCGCACTGCCGGTACAAGATCTTCCCGACGGCCGTCGATCCCGTGAACGACACGACGCGAACTTTCGCGCTGTCGCAGAGCGCCTTGCCGACCGCCGCCGAATTCTTCAAGCTCGTCGTCAGGACGTTGACGGTGCCCGCCGGAAAGCCCGCCTTCTCGGCGAGATCGGCCAGGGCCAACGCGGTCAGCGGAGTGTCTTCGGAGGGCTTAATTACGCAGGTGCAGCCGGCTGCCAGAGCGGCGCCGGCCTTCCGTGTTATCATGGCGTGCGGAAAGTTCCAGGGCGTTATCAGTGCCGCCACGCCGACCGGTTGTTTCAACAGCAGCAGTTCTCTACCACGGACAGGCGCCTGGAGAACCGCGCCGTCTATGCGCCTCGCTTCTTCCGCGAACCACTCGACGAAGGAATTGCCGTATTTGATCTCCGCGCGTGACTCGGGGAGGCATTTGCCGTTCTCCGACGTCAAGATTTGCGCCAGCTCCTCGGAATGCTTCACCATCAGATCGTACCACTTGCGCAGGAGGTCGCTTCGCTCTTTAGCGGTCGTCCTGCAAAAACTTGCAAAGGCTGCGCTCGCGTGCTCGATCGCCGATTCCGCGTCCGCTGCGTTCATGTCCGGGACGCGACCGATCTCCGCGCCGTCAGCGGGATTGAAGACTGGAAATGTTTCTTCGCCACTGGCACCGATCCATTGTCCATTGACGTAAGCTCGATTCCTTGAGAGACTCATCCGACGAATCGCTACGGATATTGGAGATGCCATCGAGACGCAACGGAGCGTCTTCGAATGGATGTTAAACATGTTTATGATGAAATACCTAGATATGTATTACGCACCACCGACGCCTTATCGTACGATAGGGAGTTGTGAATATTCCAATTAAGATAGCACGAACGGCGTCGAAACGAACATTTTTCTTTTGGCCTCACACGATCACCGTCCGACGACCCGACCTGAGAGCTGGACAAAATTACTGCGAGCTAACCTATACTATAGGTATGTGTATTAGTATAATTGAACTCGTCAAATAAATTTAACGCATCCACTGGTACACGCTCCGTTCCCGACGCGATTCTAAATCGAACTGATTGCTCCCGTACGAGTATCATCTAGATATAAACAAATATAAAACTGATCCTAACCCATTACACTGGCGACAGTTGGACGGCGACCACCGTGCGTCTCGTTGGTGCGCTTCTACCTGGTGTCGGCAAACCGCTTCGTCTCCGTATTTAGACGGAACTCTGATAAGCGGATAAGTAAATTTGCCACGCCATGAGTAATAACACAAAGAGAACTATTTACGTCGGTACGCAAACACATTTATCTATCAAACCAGAGCATGAAACATTCGCGGAGCTAACCTCAAATTTGGAGTTAATTTTTCCTCTGCTCGGCTTACGTTCAATTCTCACGACCGTGATTACAAGAACTTGTATGAATCGCAGGAGGCTTGGCCGAAGAGGTAGACGAGAAAGTCCTGCACGCAGCTTTCATCCCTTTCGGGGAAATAGTCGACGTACAAATCCCCCTCGACTACGAGTCTGAGAAGCACAGAGGGTTCGCTTTCGTCGAATTCGAGGTAGCCGAAGACGCGGCAGCGGCTATCGATAACATGGTATTATAATCGATTGATTATCAATATTATCTTTACGTAGACACGCGTCTCGTCAATTTCAAGACACATCCGCGGTGTACTGGTCTGCTTATCCAGAGGATGTATATTTAATAAATACTACTTATTCTAAAATTTTTCATAAAAATACGAATAACGGGAATTAATGGATGTGACACTTGATAAATATACATCTTGCATATTATCCCTTTTTTTTTACTCAGGTCGTCGAGTCTTGAATATTATCCGGCCAATTTAGAACGATTTCCTGAAAATAGAATTAAAAGCAACTTGGATTGTTTGCGCGTTTTAAATCATCGTCGCAGAAGCGAACGCGACACAATTCTTTCTCTCAAAACACACACCGTTATCTTTACCAATATTTGCTCATGGCGAACCACGCGACAGAACGACTCGGAGTTGTTTGGTCGAACAATAAGGGTAAACATAGCCAAGCCGCAGAAGATTAAGGAAGGGTCCTCCAAGCCGGTGTGGGCGGACGATACCTGGCTCCAGGAGCACGCGGGCGAAACTCTGAAGAAGGATGACGGCACAAAAGCAGACGAAGCCACGCCGGCCAAAAAGGGGAAGCAAAACCCGCAAGTCTACCTTGACGTTAGCATCGGCAAGCAGGAATTGGGTAGAGTCATCATCATGCTGAGAGCCGATGTGGTTCCGAAGACGGCTGAAAATTTTCGTTGCCTATGCACCCACGAGAAGGGCTACGGATATCAAGGGAGCATTTTTCACAGGATCATACCAGACTTCGTATCCTTTTCTCGTCTGCCCGTTTACTCATCCTCGCACTCAATCCCCATTCTCAATGGACGATAACAATAAGAGTTGTTTCCCCTTAACCGAAACGCGCCACAGATGTGTCAAGGTGGTGATTTCACCAATCACAACGGAACCGGCGGAAAGTCGATTTACGGAAATAAATTCGACGACGAAAACTTTGAGCTCAAGCACACCGGACCCGGAACATTATCGATGGCGAATTCCGGACCGAACACGAACGGATCGCAGTTCTTCCTCTGTACTGCGCGGACGGACTGGTTGGACGGAAAGCACGTAGTCTTCGGACACGTCCTGAGCGGTTTAGACGTGGTAAAGAAAATAGAAAAATGTGGAACCAAAGGAGGTACTCCCACTCAAAAAGTTGTAATAACCGCGTGTGGAGAGTTGACGTAAAGCTTGAATAAATTCAATTATTTTGTATAATTTGCTTCGAAGCGGTGCGTCGACGGTGAGAATACAACGGTGGCGCCACCTAGAAGAATATACCAAATCACATTTGGTTACTTTCTATTTATGACAAATTGACGCGTTTTTCGATATTAAAAGTGCCAAGCGATTGAGAAGCTTCGGCAGAAAAGATTAATGGTTAATTTTGCGTCCACTCATATCGATTGAATGGAAAGAACAGTTTCTTTTCCCTTGCGACTCTACGATTGGTTGCTCTAATGGAAATGTGACGAATAAACACAGCCGGCCGACCTTGTGCGTCAAGCGCAGCAGAAGGCATTTCGAATTTCTCGCCTGCCATTTCGGCGAGAAATGTCAATTAAAATTGTATCGGCTCATTAACAGCTCCCGATTGCAACTATCAGTGGCGCTACGTCGCGACCTTCTACCCGAAAGAATGGTTCGCTGTATTTTCCAAAATAAGACTTGGAGTAGCTTGTGTAATACCTACGTTTCCACCTATCCCTATGTATGTAGGTGTACGGTCCTAACCTCGCAAAACTTCATCGGGTGAATTATGCTTCGCCGTTCGCGATTGCTTTTATCCTCTTTGAATTCGGTCGGAATGTGTATATCGACTTCTATATCCGTTTCATCCCACTATGACGTCCTCGAAATAACACCAAAGGCAACCCAGAGTGATATAAAAAAAGCCTACTACAGGTTGACCATGATGTATCATCCGGATAAAAATAGTACAGAGTCCGCCAAAGAAAAGTTCAGAAGCGTCTCGGAAGCTTATGAAGTGCTAGGTAATTACAAGTCCCGCAAGTTGTACGATCGGGGAATGATGATCGGCGGACGAGCGGCAGTATCCACCCACTCCAACATTAAGGAAGATTTGAAGGCGCAGTTTTACAAGAGCCAGACATACCAGAAACCCGTTCATACCGACAGTTCGAAAATTTATAACTTTGACGTATGGACGAGGGAGCATTACAGTCAGACACTGGAGAGGACCGCCTCGCGTAGAAAGGTATACAGAAATTTGGTGGCCGAAGAATTGGACAATGCACAAGGAAGTGAAAAGACCATTATGTTCACGATCATTATCCTGATAGCCGTGATAGCAGTGGTAAGCGTGAGATTGTCCAGAGAAGATTATGACGAGGTGATTAAACGAAGCGATTCCAAGATATTCAAATCTTCACTGGATCCTGACCTTGAACGATCAATCAAGAATGACCCACAAAATCACTGAGGATGGAGTACATAGGAAAAGCGTGGGGGTGAATGCTATAGTCAAAATTATTATAAAACCTATTGTGGTTGTAATTTGATGAATCTTGTTGTCATCGATTGTACATAATATATATATATATAATAAAACTTGATACGTAATTCATGGTCTTCACATTAACTGAAATTTCGCACTATGACTTTCACCGTTGAATTGCCAAATTTCATAGACACGCATTCGTTCATTGCGTGAAATAAATATAGCAATCCACTTTTTAGTTAAAATTTATTTGAGACTGAACTCTCTACTAATATGGCCTGAACATCGGGGATGGTGGCATGGGCATGCCAACTGGTCCAGTCGGATACGGTACGGATGATCCCATCGCAGGATAACCACCAGCAAGCGGATATCCCGGACATCCTGTTGCAGGACGAGACGGCGGTTTTCTCATTAATTCTCGCATCTTGTCTACCTTGACTTTACGGAGGTGCATCAAGTTACGGCGAGTTTGAAATTGCTCCAAAAAGTCGTCTACTTCCATATCGCCAGCTAGGAATGTCTCCGCTAATTTCTAACGAGAAAAATTGAATTATGTCGTCATCGATCGAATCAATTAAGGATCGTTTCGTGCCTCCGCCTCGTCGATACTCTAGAGTATGACGTATTACCTCGGATTCTTCCTCTATTGTGGTGGCTGCTGCTTGAAGAAGATCCAACGCCATGTCTACCGTCATCCCGCCAGATTTCTCCTCTGCGAAAGCACAGATATGGTAAGATTAAATGCAACCTTGATCTTCTGTCAAATACAAAAAAAAAAGGTCGCGAGGCGAGTCCACTGATGGCTCAGGCGCTTACTCAATAGCGACAGTTTCTCCTGAACGGTCGAGCACAATTCACTGCCCCTTTCGCCAAGTCGTCGTAAAGATTGCTTGCTCTCTTCCAATTCAGGTTGCTTCGAAAGGTTAAATGCAGCGAGAGATCTGTTACTGGCCATCAACATTTCCTTCCCCGTCTCCAGTTCCTTAAACTGTCGACACGATAAGAGAAAGAGTCAAATACCACACGATTGCCGTCAAAGTTTACGAGTAATTATGCATCCATCATCGGGCGTACTACGGAGAGTTCGAGTTGTTTGACGTCCTTCACAATTTCTTCGAATTTCTCGTCGTCGTTCAACAATTCGTTCAACTCTTCGTTATTGAGACGCGACAACAGCGTCATACCCGCGGAGATATCGATTTCTGGATTGCTCTTAAACATTTTCTTCGTGAGAATCTTACTGTCACGAGAATCAAAACATTCCAGGAGCGAATGATCTGAAATGATCAAAAAATTAAAGGTCCAAGCTTTTAAGACGAGTTTTCAAGAAAGGCATTTTTAGTTCTCGTATATTCCTCAACGGGGCGTCACTATACCTATAGTTCATGATTTTCTCGCTTCACGCTACCACCGCAACACCGTAGACCCATTGGCAGCCATTTGCCATAGTCATAAACCGGTACACCGCGGTGGTTATTTTATTGATTTAAAAAGACTCCTACTTACGCGCGAGCACATTGCCTAGCTTTCGATAATTCGGGGAATTCAAGCTACATCTCGAGGACGATGTCGCTCTTTCAGAACTTGGTTCAACGCGTCATGCCCGCGGTTAAGGCCGACGACGAAGAGCTCGTCGATCCTCAAAAAGTTCTTCGCGTAAGTATTTTATCGCATATTACGTAATACGGATTTCAATACTCGCAAATCCCTCCCCCTTTCACCCTGTAATGTTAAGAGCTTCGTAATGGAATTAGAACAAACAACGCAATCGACGCGGCTTCTCTCGTAGGTACACATATTCCGATTAAAACTATTCACGCGTTGATCCGATGTTAACGCGTACTTCGTATATCGAGAGAGAGAGAGAGAGAGAGAATACTTTTCGTGTTTGTAGGAGGAGTGCTCTCAACTTCCAAAGTGCGTCAGTTTACAGGAAAAGCTAAGTACGTGCAACGATCGTGTCAATTCAAGGAAACATACCGAGGAGACCTGCATGGAAGAGCTTTTCGATTACGTCAACTGCATCGATCATTGCGCAGCCAAGGTGCTTTTCAGCAAACTCAAGTAAATTTCGTGTGCTTCAACGTTTGTCGGAGTTAACGGTATGTTGATTCCGATCGTCGGCACGTTTCTAGTTAAATTTGCCGTGTTGTATATATGATTTAACATTAGAAATAAAGAAATACAAAAGGAAGGCTTAGTCTATGAATATCGCGCGGAGGAAGCCACGGGTATTGATATTGGGAGAGAAAAAAAGAAAAGAACTTGATAGATTTTTTCAAATTTTTTGTCCGAGTAACCAAGTAATATTTGTAATGTTAAACATTCGTTTGAGCTTAAATATAGATTCGTGACTTTGGGTAGCAGTTTATCTATCCTTGCAGGAGAGAGCGATTCACTCGCGATTCTCGTATACCTAATTTGATTCTGATCACTCGGTACCGACTTGAAGCACGTCGAAACACACCCCACAAACTCTGACTGGTTTGTTCAGTCCAAATTTAAGAATGGGAACGTCCTGTCCAGAACACTTGCTGCATAATATTCTCCCGCAATGGCGACTGGAAAGCCATGAAAGAGAAAATACGGATAAATTCGTTTCCGGATTTCGTATTCTGAATTTCTCTACATCTCAATTGACCATTTTCTCATACCAGTGGTGCTTGCGCATCGTGAGCGTGAATTTCGTGCCGCACTCCAAGCACAAATCCTTCTCGGCCCATGGTGCCTCTTGCGTCAAGGAATCCAATAATCTATACAGCAGTTGCTTCGTCGCGACCTGATAATTGAATATCGTAATGCCGTCCTTGTTCATCGAACCGAGGCACGCTCCATTTTTAACGAGTGTCCTGCAGAGGTTGCCATTGCCCTTCATGTAGGCAATCAGTAGCGGGGTATTGCCATCTAAATCTGAAGTGAAAGGTGTAAACTGAAGAATGAGAAGAAAAAACCTCCTGAAGGAGAAATCGATACTCGCCCGTGTTTCTTCATCCTACCGGGATTGTTAAGGGGATACTTTGGCATGCATTCCAGAAAAAGATCGCATATCGTCGCGGCATTGTCCCGCCCGTATCTCGCCAGTTCGTGAAGGGAATTTCGGCCTTTGAGATTGACCGTCTCGGCGTCCAAAGTGCACTCGGTCAGTAAGGCCCTCACAACCGCCACGTGTCCCTCTCTCACGCCCACGTGCAACGCGTTGTCTCCATCGGCGTTCACGGCGTCAAAGTTGATGTTATTCTGCAGAAAGGAGACGCGACGGTATCCTCGGTGTCACGCGCTTTACTTATGCCAAACGTTTCCGTGCGAATGTTCCGCGTTGAATCTTACTTGCAGTAAAGCCGATATAACGGAGGCGTGTCCAGCCCCAGCCGCAGCGTGCAACGCGGTATTTCTATGCGCGTCCGTATCGTTGATACGAGCACCCGCCAGTATCAAGCTTCGCACCAACATTTCGTTCCCAGATATCGCGGCTAGATGAAGCGGCGGCGTTTGCGTAACGTCTTGAACTCTAGAATTGACATCCACCTGAAAGCACATTAACGCTCGTTGACGCGCCGAGTGGTCAGCGATGCGATTGCGCAACGAATATTCAAACCGACGACTTCAAACTTCCAACCCATGCGTCTTCGGGAACGCGGTACCTGTATAGACAGTAGAAACAGAACGCTCTCCAAATCTCCCTTCTGGATTGCCATGTGCAAGAAATTCCGTCCTTTATTGTCAAATTGTTCCGCGGCGGACGGCAGTTTTTCGAGTATCGCTTGCGCGGCTTTGTGATTGCGAACGGCCAGCGCTGCCGCGAAGGGACTCGAACCTTTTTTATCCCTCAGAGATAAATCTATGTTCGGATGGCACAAGAGCAAGGAGATTATTTGAGTATGTTGATTTTGTATAGCGACGTGAATGGGCGTCTGCCCATCCGAGTCGCGGGCGTTTACGGACGCCCCGTGTTCGACGAGAGTCTGCACGACTTGCTCGAGACCCCAGTGGCAACAGTAGTGAAGCGGCGTACAATTGTCCTTCGCCTCCTCACCGCCGGAGCCGTCCAGTCCGGGACGTCTCGGCGCGTCGAAGTCGCAACCGCTGCAACGAGGAAAAAAAAAAACAGAAGATCGAGAGAGTAAACACGAAAGAGTTCGAGATACGCCGAAGCGGACGGTTCGGGTTGGCCATTTCGCTGCCGTGCGTCACCACCTTCTTATGAGAAACTGCGCGATTTCTTCCTTGTTCTCGTCGATGGCCTTGTACAGCAGCGTTTGCTGGCAACCATCGGGACCGGGTCCCCAACAGTCCGTGTCGGCTCCATGAGCGACCAAAGTGGACGCCGTGTCCTGCTGATCGGAGTCCAACGCGTCCCAGAGAGGACAGCCTGCTGAAGTGTCGACACCTCGCCGGCACAGAGCTTCGACCACTTCCCCCAATCTGCAGTGGACGCTCAGCTGCAGGGGCGTCTCGCCTTCGCGCGTTCTACGGGAAGAATGGGTAAAAGAGGAGAAAAAACGAGAAAAGGTTGACGTCGCGTTGCGCAACCGCGTTCCAAAGCGCGCAACCTACTTGGCATCCATGTCGGCCCCATTCTCCAAGAGAAAGATCGCGGTCGCGGAATCCTCCTTCAGGATCGCTTGATGCAGCAACGTCTGTCCCTTCTCGTTGTACCGATTGATATCCGCCCCGTTCCTGATCAATGCCGCGACTATCTCCCTCCCCTTCTTCAAAGGCGCCTTGATCGCCAAACTCAACGGTGTTTCGTCCTCGTGGTTCTTCAGGTTCAAGTTCAACTCCGAATCGCGCGATTCCAGCAGAGCCAGAAGCACGCCGAGATGCTGATTGACTACCGCCAAGTGCACGGGCGTATCGCCGCTCGACAAAGTGGCCGCGTTCGCGGGAACGCCCCTCGCGAGCAGCACTCGCGCGAGATCGCGCAAGTCGTTCCTGCACGCCTCGTGCAGCACCGTCGAGCCCTCCGCGTTCGACTTGGTGAGATCGACCTCCGCGTGATCTATCAGAAACAGCGCGGCCTCCTCCCGTCGTTCTCGGGCCAGGAGATGCAGAAGAGTGTCGCCGTTCTTGGAGCAAATCGGATTCGGATCCGCGCCTCTGTGCAACAGCTTCTCCGCGTACAATTTTAAGCAGGGATCGGCGTTCAGTGCGAAGCTCAATGGCGTGTGACCCTCGGCGGTAGACACGTCCAAGTCGATGGACGGCCAATCGAGGAGGAGATCGAAGAAGTCTTTGTTCCTCTCGGAGATGCTGCCGTGCAGAGGTGTCCTGCGTGCGTCAAAGGAAAAGCGCGTTACGCGTGGCGACGGTGGAGGTGGAGGAGCGAAATTTCGGCAACGCGGAGACACGTTGAATCCGAGTAACCCGGAACTCGATCCGAGATAAATCAGATTACCATCCTCTGCGATCGGTCAGATTGGGGTCGACGCCGGCTCGAAGCAATTTGCGCGCGACCTCGTGCATCTCCGGTGTGTCGTGTCTAGCGATCAAGTGAAGGACCGTACATCCCTCTAGCTCGCCGATGTCTTTACTCTCTTTTACGTCCGACGCGATCCTCACCGCGTCGAAGAGTTTCCGCGAGCTGCCGCCGTTCTCCAGTTGCTCGATGATGAATCTCGCGGAATACGAGTCTCCCTTCAAGACTGCCGATTGCAGCAACGTAAGACCTCTCGGGTCTTGCGCGCACAGGTCCGCGCGGTGCTCGACTAAAATGTGAGCCAAGGAGAGTTGCTCAGTCTTCAGCGCCACTTCCAGTGGTCTTTCGCCCTTGCAATCCACAGCGTTCACCACCTTTGGCAGCTGCAATCGATAGCAAGACGATAACAGAAATCATTTCGCGGATCGTTGCGCGCATTTATCGACGCGCAATTTTTCTATCGATGCGTTGTTACATAAATATGTATGAAGCGCCCCCCCCCCCCCCCCTCCCGAACGCAGCGTGAATCTATAATTCGGATTATTACGGAGCATAATCGATTCGTGCAATGCTCAGCCGACAAACTCGTTCGGAAGGCGTACGAACTGCTCGCACGGCCCTGAGTAGGTGGCAAAGTGGGAGGATTAGCTTTTTCTACATTGGGTGGGGAGATGACGTGGCGCGTACGCCGCGCAGAGAGCTTGACCATGGATAGCCCTCGATGAACGGACCGCTAGTTTCCTGCCGGACCAGAATCACGTATTTTTCATCGAAGCAGCCGTCGCGGGGAAACGTTGGGCGAAACCGTTCGTTGGGCGGGCAAACTCATAGACGTCGTTACGTAAACCATCGGACGAATCCGGGTCAAGTGCGCGATATATCGTGTGATCGATCCTGCGAGATTTCAAATTCAAAGTCAACCGAGACGGAAAACGTTGAGAAATTCCGAGGACTCGCATCGTACGAAATTTGTTCTATTTTGAATTTTCATGAATCGCCACCGCGACGGATACTTTCACCTTAGAGTTAAAAGTAGAACGCCTTTCGATTCGAGCCACCATCGTAAAGTTATCGCTTTAAAAAGCGTCTACACGCGCGCAATATCGCTGCAACGTACGCCCGCCACTCCGTAGAACGCCTCTAATCGGCAAGCGGACTACAAAGGAACAGGAAACGTCCGGCAATCTCTCTCCGAGATACAAGCAGCTATTCGCGCAGAGTAACGTCTATCCGCGGAACCTCGTAAAACCGGAGCGAACGCACAGACTAGGCGCGCGAATCGATGGAACTACGATCGTCGAGTGAAACCGACACCGCTCTAAAGTCGCGCCAGATTAACAAGCGATAATTCTTGGGACTTTTTCAACGCCGCTTCTTCTCATCGCTAGAATGAAGAGAGACGCAACGACGAGGATTCTTCTCGGCGTTCTCGCCATTTCCTCGTGTACGTTATTTGCAATTAATTTCATCTGCTTAATACGGGGTTGAGCGGCGAGTTATTCCGTTCGCAGAAGCGTCCGCTTCCGAACAGGAGTCGATGGGAAATTGATCGTACATATCGTACCCACCGACGTTCGCGTGCTTCATCGACGCGCGCGATAAAAGCGGATGCCACTCGCGCGAGTCTACCCGATAAACGAACGCCCACGGTTTCCGAGCTCGTTCGTTTCCTCGTCAAATCCTTCGACTCGTAGACGCACCACATTATTTCTAGATCTCTCGTTGGTAAACACCGCGGGACTCTCCTGCTACAAGTGTCAGGTACCCCACGCGCAAGTAACGAGCAACGACACAAATCAACTTTGCACTCGATTAGACGGAAGCGATCAGTTGCAGACCTATTGCGATAAGTCGACCATGTGCATGAAAAGATCTTTCTTTTACACACTGCCCAACGGAAGTGAGTATCGCGATACCGCGTCGAGAACAGAGGGCGATAATCGGGTTGCAACGATTCGACGACATCGTTAATCGCCGTTTCTTCATTTATTCCCAGCGAGTGTAACGATCGTCGAGCGAGGCTGCGCGCCACAGAGAAAAGCGTATCCTGGTTACGACGAGAGCGAAAGAAGATGGTATAACGTGGAGGAGATCGACACGACAGTTTACAACGAAGGATGCTTTACGTTTAAACCCAAAGGCGGTGCACTGTCAGAGTACTGCTACTGCAGTTATCACCTGTGCAACGGATCGCAATCGCGCCAACAATCGCACACGTGCAGCCTCGCGTTCACGGCGACCATATCCGTGTTACTGTCGATACTTTTACGTTCGTAGCGCGTCACTATCGCAGCTTTCGTTCGGATTAAATTATCGGGCTCTCGTAAACGTGGTACTCGCGGGAAGAGCAAGGCTAGATCGTTTTTCGTTCGCCTCCGTCGCGTTTACTATGAATCTCGCCGCGGGACGGAGAGAGACGGCGAACACATACTCCCGTAGATAGATTCTCTCGGGGGCGTCGCAATTGTACTCGGAAATATAATTTTACGTCGTCCCGTGTGATATTTGCATATAAACTAATGAAGGAGAAACCAGTCTTGGAATTCGGTATCATCCCATGTGCATTACGAGTCGATGGAGATCTTATCTCCGCGAGTCGAGTTATCTTACCTCTGCGTTGTGTTCGACAAGGTAAAGAAAGGCCACGTCCTCGCGCTCTAACCGGACTGCCGAATGCAAGGGATATTCGCTTTTAGTCTTCAGTAGCTGATACAGCAAAGGACCGGGCATCTCGGCGAAATCTCTGCTGGTCAAGTCCTCCTGCAAATTTCGAATTGAGGAAATATTTATGACGGACAAGTCTCGCTCATTGGTGTATATCGTCTAGAAAGGCAGACCAGATATCCAAAACTGTGATATATATTACGCTCTTCGTGATATGAAATTCAGGTCAATTGCGCGGTTTTTGTAAGAATGAGGAATTTAATAAGACAACATTTTTTCGAGCGACTCACCCAGTGTGACGATATCAAAGAACCGCAGTGGTCTCTTAGTTTCCAAGCGTTCAATTGTTCAGCAGTTGTATAAAGTCGAACGCAATTTTGAAGATCGACCGTACCTATTAAATATTGCTCGCAAAGTTCAACCAATTCTGTTAACCGAAAACCAACAGACGCCTCCATTAGCTTCGGAGTCAACATTTCCTGTTCTATAGATCCTGTATAAATCCATTTCAACAAAACAAGCGCCACCGTGCTATCCAATTCACTCCAATCTGGAAAGAAATAGAAATAAATAAACAGTACTTGAGTTTCCAGAGCGATACGCTCTTACGACTTTTCCGTACCTACGACTTTGGTATTCGCGAGCGCCGCATCGCTCCAAATATCGCTTCGTGCGGCGAGCACGAATTTATGAGCCGGTATATCATGGTCCGCTAGTTTTATAGTTATATCACTGCAAGCGGAGTAAGATTATAACGTGGAAGAAAAATTGTCAAGATGGTGTACCTGTAACGTTGCTCTCCATATAAAGAGGCTACGGTTGCAAGGAGCCGCCCGATAAAGTCCGACTTCTGCACATTTGCGGTAGCCGTCGCATACTTTTGCTGGAGTTCGGTATTCGAAGCATACAATTTGACGTATTGTTCTCGAAGGAGTGACAAGTGTTGCTGCCACCTTTGTGATTCGGCGGGATCTCCTTGAGCGTAGGTATAAGACGTTTATCAGAGTTTCATCGTCAATTTCAACGAGCATCCATTCATTGCCAAGCGGTAAAAACTCACCCATAATCGACCGATGTCGATGCTAGGCGCGCGAATGTCGTAGATGGATTGCACTAGGTAGTAGAACGTAAAGAGAGAAACCGCATGACGGGTATTCTTGCGACGAGAATCGAACGAGTGGGTAACCTAGAACGTTATTATTTATCCCGGCGAAGTTCGTCGATGAACGACGAAACGTACACACCGCACCGATCTCAAAGTGGAAACGTAACGTTATCTTCTCGATTATCTTACATCCGCACTTCCTCAATGAAACATGTAATTTTGCCGAATTACGCCCCTACAATTACGAGGGTGGATACGAGAATGCAGGCCATACCTACATACAGGGTGGACATGAGAATAAGAGCCATAGAGATCATGCAAGTGCGAATGAGAACATGCGGTGCATGCAAAAGAGCCTCTCTGTCGCACATTTCTCTAAGTACCTAGATAGACCAAGGCCCCTATTCTCGAGCTCATGCGAAAAACTTTCGTATACGAATCTTTGAATCTCACCAATCTCGTTTCGGCTATTCCATTCGGTCCACTATTTCATTGGTTACAACTAAAGATTCGTATACAATTCTCGCACGACATTCGAGAATGGGTGCTTTCCATTTATGACACAAGTCGACACACTTCTATTAGAACCACCAACTGATTGGCAGGCGCCAGCAGAAAGAACCAATGGTTTAATTTTGTGTCGACTCGTGTCAGTTAAATGGAAAGCACCCAATAAGGGCCCAGGTAGCCTGCGTAAAGGCCTGTTTACATAGATGCTTGATTGCGCAAGCGAGTCTTTGGTGGAGTGAATATCTCTAAGATCGTCATGTTCTCCTAATGTTAGAGTCGATTTTTGATCATTTTTGGGCGATAGCGCCATCTAACGGTTAACTCTGGAATTGAACTTTAAAAAATTGTACCTAATTTTCTTGAGTTATAGTGCCATCTAGGCAAATATCCCGTACTCTTAACCCCATTTCGCGGAACTTGGCCGAGTTGACGAAATATTCTAAAGTTCAGTTCCAGGGTTAACCGTTAGATGACACTACCGCCTAAAAATGATCGATTTTCGCGCAAGCTATTAGGAGAATATCAGAACCGAGTTGGTGGCACCTCCACGAATCCCAGCATGAGTCATTCACCTAACGTCGCCATGTCCCAAAAATGACCCGTTCTTCGGCGACAGAGATACTCTTATGCACTCGCCACATGTTCTCACTCGCACTCGTGTAATACCTATGGCCCGCGTTTTGAGATCCACCCTGTATATTCCATACGCATGCGTTCAACTAGTTAAAGCTAACCTAGTTCGATAATGGTAGAGATGAGATAGTGTTAAATCAAGCCTATAACACAGAAATTATTAGAAATTAGCTCACCAGCGAATTGTTAAAGACCACTGAAGCATAAATGAAGTGATTCTGTGATTTCGTTAATTTAAATTGACATAATATAACGATGAATGCACTCGGTAGATGCATGTCCCTTACCAATTTGCCGTTTAGAATATCAACGAGACAAGTACATACAAACGCTAATATATTAGATAATTGTACCAATGTCACAAATCGAAATCCAAGAAATTTGGAATTATTACGTATAGCCAGAAAACCAACTGGATACAAGCTAGACCTACCTGGTCGTATGTATTGGCACAAGTAAGTCGTCGATTAAGGAATTGCGTTCTCGCGCTTGCTACCTTCAACGTTCTAAAATAACTCCAAGTTTCTAAATCTTCAGATTGATAATAACAAAGTCAAATCGTCACGTAACGGTGGAAGTTATTCATCACGAGAATGGGTCAGTTTTTTCAACGTCTACGAAAGAATGGTGTGTAAGAAAACACTTGTACAGGTACGTCCCAATTTTTCCTACCAAAAGACCTTCATATCGCCGTACATGTAAGATTCGTTGATTGGAGATATTCAGTATCTAGTTACTATTAATCGCAAATTAAAATCAATGTTGTAATAGTTTACAGGATGTCACGTCATATACAAATTTGGGTCGTATCATGGCTCGAAGATGTGTTGAAAGTGGAATATTTAAAGTCCGCTGTGACATAAATCCAGCTAAAGGTGAAAAGGAGGATTTACTCCTAGAAGAGTTAAAAAAGTATGGTATCTGGCTTAGAGAGCCACCCAGATACAAGGACCTCGCCCCTTCAGATAATTTCCGTCATGAGAAGCCATGGGAAGTTCATGAATAGACTCGTATTGCTGTCTCTAAGTAACAAATCTACAATCTTTACAATATTGTAGGAAAAAATAATTTATGTGACTGTTTGTGAGTAGACAGACATTTTGTGACGAATAAAATAATGCATCATGAAATAAGTGTCCAAATCTATTCACATACCATCCCAACAAACTCCCCAATCATGACAATGATTACAAAATCGAGCAACCACAATCATGTAGAATGATTTAAGTCTCTTACATCCTCGGGGTTATAACATTTTATTTACCACAATATCTTAAAAAGTAATCTTGCGAGGATCTATTTATATTTATAACTTAATTGTATGATTTAAACGTACAATGAGAGTTCGAGAGGAGTTACCCTTCCACCTCGGCAAGATCAAACGACTCTTCTGACTTCGAAGAATCGTTTTAGGTAAAAAACTTGCCCCAACGTCATGCAAACCAGGACCGCAGCTTCGAAGAAGGACCACACGACCACTCGGAAGTTTGTACTTTCGTTAATTGCCCTGTGATTTCGATCTCTCACCTGAAATTGATGGGGAGAAAGTTTGATGGTATATATATACGTGCAAGATACCTTGCACAATTTAAAACATAGAATCATATGACGGTCTTTACCTGCATGTATTCCTGTTCAACTTTCATCCCCCACAAGCTGGTACTTAATTCCTTGATCATTTCATCCAGCTTTCCATGATTTGCTTCATCCCCTTCTTTCCCCTCTGCATGTTTAACATCACCAACTTGCTTATGACTCGTTTCTACGTCAATATTAAACATCACCAGTTTAGGAGTCATGGTGCTCTTTTCATTGCTGAAGCAATACGTATATACTCCTGGAGTGTATGCGGCGAACGTGAATTTCCCGCTGTTCTGTTGTGCACTTTCGTGGATGATTTTGCCATCAGGGCCGACTATTTTGACGTCTATATCCAGAAATCCACCGTCGGCGATTTCAAACATGAGGCCTGTGGGAAAAACATTTCCTGCTGGATATTTCTAGTGAAATAAGAAACACCTAAACCATAAGCGAGGTTAACCATATGACAACAGCCGTCGATAGGTTTCTCACGTTCTACTTCGTATTACAAATGCTATAAAGCTCCCATCGAGTTCCCGAGATCTCCAGAATTCGAGTTTGAATAAGCAATCGCCACGGAATCTCGTTTAATTTCTGGCGGAAGGTAATTCGTACGAAAGTGAAAGCTAACCCATTTTTGTTCCAGTTTCGACTTTTTCGAAAAAGCACTCCTCCGCGTGAGCATCGACGGTGATGAAGTATGCACTCACATCGCCACTCCAAACAGTCAACAATATACTCAAAATATACCACTTCATCTTTCACACGTTAACATTCGACTAACAAAATTGCACCGGAAAGAATGCCGTGGTGTTACAGCGCCACGTAGACATTTTCAATCAGTTCACCCCGTAGTGACATGTGCGTATCGCGTGTTCGTCAATTCGCAAAATATGAACTCCCGATTAAGCCTTAACCAGCGGTTAAGTAGAGTTACCAATGCGAAGAATTAAAATTTAAAACCCTCCCTCATCGCCCGGCCGCTACAAAATATTCCTAGACAGTTTAACAAAAAGAAATATGGCGGTGGTGACGAGTTGATGTGGAATGGGCGTCATGTTAAATGAGTGAAGCTTTTTTTTACATGATAGCGATAATGAATGGTGATATCACGTCAAAGGAACATGGCGATCTTTCAATTTTGAAGTGACTGTTATTTTGGCCGCGGCCGATAAACCTGTTCCGGATTTCATCTCTTCCGATCGATGTGTCGTGCAGTTGTGATTCATAGCTGCCGTGAATAACACTCTCCTGCCTTTCAATTGGTACTCGTTACGATAAGAAGTACAAATACATTGATATAAATGAATAGCAGTGGGCACTGTGACAAGGGCCCATTTGCATTGAAAATGGCTCGAGAATATGATCATTTGTTCAAGCTACTGATTATAGGAGACAGCGGTAAGTGTTCTCTTCCTGTTTCTCTTTGACGTCAATGCCTGTCTGATGTATCTTCTTCCGACCAGAATTTGGAGAACGTTATCGTTTCAATTTTTTAATTGCTTTCTCTTATGATATTCATATTTCCTCCTCACATGGAAGTAGCATGCGTGCGTGAGAATAATTTCTAGGATATTTGACGACACATTCGATCGCGTCACTTTGCACGTACATTGGAAAAAAGAATGCAGTAGATACTATCAAAGTCAATAAACTGATATGAGTAAGAATTCTTTTGGAAGTTTCTTATTTATATCATAATTCATTTAAAATTTGTGCATATGATACAAGGATGCTCATATCAAAATTACTACATCATTGGGCTAATGAAACATTCCGTCATTATTTATTTTATACCTACTTTCAATATCAGGCACTTCCTAATCTTCCTATTCAGTGTGATAATAGATGCTAGTGTCTGTTGCATGTACTTCTGATACAAAGCTTTGATAAGAAGTATCCAACAGTGTGCATCTCATGAGAATTGTATGTTATAATTCTTAAACCTACTATTCAATTATTTCTTCCTAAAAGAGAAGAAGTATATGAATCAGACATCCATAGTATAGATCATCTTTTGATTTATTTAAATGATACACAAAATCAAAGTTCTGTCAAACTCCTATTGTAAAATTTCCCATTCTCAGTATCCTCCCGTGATACGGCTCTTTAGCCAAGAGAACATCCGATCTTTGTAATACACATACAAAAAACTGACTTAGGAAAATGTCTTTTCCACTGTTAAAGGAGTCGGCAAAAGTTCGCTGCTGTTAAGGTTTGCGGACAACACATTCAACGGGAGTTATATAACTACGATAGGAGTGGATTTTAAAATTCGGACGGTAGAAGTTGACGGTGAGAGAGTGAAACTCCAGATTTGGGACACGGCTGGTCAAGAACGTTTCCGGACAATAACTTCCACTTACTACAGGGGTACACATGGTGTGATAGTCGTGTACGACGTAACCAGTGGCGAATCCTTCGCGAACGTCAAGCGATGGATACATGAAATAGAGCACAATTGTGACGTGGTCAACAGGGTTCTAGTAGGAAATAAAAATGACGCGCCGAATCGCAAAGTTGTCTTAACGGAAGACTCGCAACGGTTCGCCGCGCAAATGGGCATACAATTATTCGAAACGTCCGCGAAAGATAATATCAACGTGGAAGAGGTGAATATATACTCGAAACTCGACAAGTTGTCTTCAAGATGACAATCATCTTGACGCGGTATCTAAAGCTTTTCAGTTCGACGAAAAAAAAAAAAAGTCTACAGCGCGGTCCGCACCGATTTCTGCTTTCAGATGTTCATGGCGATAACGCGTCAAGTGTTGCGCACCAAAAAAGAGAGACGGGAACGACAGGCTATTCAGACCAACGAGACGGTGAATCTGAGAAAGAGCACCAAGCAACATAGAAAAAAATGTTGTTAGCAACATTATCATTCATCATGTAACGCCGACATCCCTCATAAATATTATTTCATATGATAATAGGACAGAGTAAGACAGAGAGCTCTGTACTGGCAATGGAACGGACATGAAATGCCATAGAGAGCCCCGTTGGTATCCGAAGCATGTTAAAACAGAACAAAAAAAGCAACAATTTCCGATTAACATGATCTTGTGTTTCTTCGGCATCTTTCTAAGTTTCCTTTTAACCGCGATTTCGCACAAGTAGTACGAATGTTTTATATCGTAGCAAAGAGTATTCTCTCTCTATCTCTTTATAGAAATTATCGCGTGTAGGAATTATACGACCATACTTAACGAATGTACAAAGCAATTTCGGTGCCCGTGACGATAACGATGGCACGTAATGGTTTCCGTGGAAGACGCGACGTGAGCGCGCGCAAAGACGAATCAGTACAAATGGAATTGATCGAACGAGACGTAGGTGTCTTCGAACTATTAGAATATTATCGTCGAAAAAGCGTCCTACCAACTTTGGTCGAGAATTTATAAATAACGAGATGATCGCGATTGACGCGGATACGCAAGAATACATTGGTCATTGATATTCCAAAGTGCGAATCTACATCCCTCTGGCTTTTTGTCATGTCTCGCGAAAGAACGCCATTCAACAGTGCACGCGCGATCCCGTTAACACTGGCAATCAACAACTGCTACTAATTTTCCTCTGGCAGAGAAATCGTTCAATTTAAATTGTCATATCAATGAGTTTGAATTCGTGTTCGAAACCTTTTAGAGGGAACAGAAAGAAGAAGAAGAAGAGGAAGAATAGATATAGAGAGTTGCGTATATCGTGGGTCATGTCCTACCGTGGCAGATGCTGTCTGTGTTAATCTGTGATAATAGCTAAGATACTATGTCAGCTGTCGAGTATACCGAATGATGCTGCGTGTACCTAGTACTATTCCCTATTATTATAGTTAATATTATTGTTATTTTAATATTAATCGCACACAGACATCTCCGATTGGCAATTTCAGAAAAATATCCAGTCTCTGCCAAAAGATAAGAAACATGTACATACACATATACTTCATATTACCAGACTCAACAATATATTCCTCGAAAGTATTTCCGTCAAGCACATTTGAAATTCTTCTACTGTACCGTTAGTCGTTAAAAAAAAAAGAATTGTATTGTAATAATATTAATTAAACATTTTTATTATGAATAAAATAGGAGTCCATGTAGTTTCGTGCGGTCACTCTTGTTGCTGCATTTACGTTTAGATATCGCGTGGTGGGAAATTGGAACTGCGGACGAATATTCGTATAGAGGTAAAATTTGAGGAAGTACAACTGCGATTACGGCGAACTACTAAATTCACTTATAATTAGTGATTCAATTGAATAGGAGTTTCCGATTAATAAAGCAATCGGTATTTTGTGAAAACTAGACCGATTTAATCTACCGATGCACGGGGAGCCGCGTTCTCTCGCTTGGTCCGGTATATTTGATGAACAGAGTAGGGGAACTCTCTGTTCATGTCATGCAACGAACACTGACCCTCTGCCTATCCTTCGCCTTTCTCGTTTACAAAGTAAATGTTACAACTTGAGTTTAAGAGCCCACAAATGCGTTAGCACAGAATATCGCCCGAATGTTTCGTTCGGACTTCACAATATAAGTATGTACGCAAATATATTCTACGAGATGAATAAAGGAATGCGATTAAGAAGGGTGGAGACAATTTACAACGTAGAAAACTTTTATGTGCACAATTTCTTGCTGTACGATACATGAAACATGAGAAAAAAAAGTCTCGCTCAGATCATACGCGTACACGTTACTTCCGTTATTATATCGCGAATGGATATAACGGGAACATTGTATTCTTCGAAGTAAATAATTATACGACGAATTTTAAAATAAAATTACAATTAAGTTTATGCGCCTCTCTTTTCTCTTCCAAGAAGAAACGTCTCGTAAAACGTTATTTCGGAATTGCAAACTTAAGAATGTAACATACGATGGCGAACATAAGTTTAAGACGATTGATCTTTATTATAATTGAGCTGGTCGCTGCAACAACTAAAGAGAAATCTTCTTTAACTTATATCTGCTACTGTAGCTGCACGGCTAACACCCTACAAATCTATAACGATTTAATTTGATTTCCGTATATACACATTAGTCACTGAGATAGTTGTCCAACTACACGCCACCACCGATTTTAAATACGAACAAGATTTGTACGCGATGCTCTAAACAATAATATCGATTTCACGTGCAACTAAGGCACGCAAAACGCTATTCGAACAAATCAACGTTTGCATAGCAAGCTCGAGAGAATCTTTCGGAGTCGATAAGCGAGTGAATTCCTCACCACATAACATTAATCTTCAACATATATTCCAGGGACATTTACCAAAGATTAGCACTACGTGAAACATCGTCATACGAACCCATGAACCTCTTTTCCGTAATATCGACTTCCTAAATACCAGCTAATGTGATGTATATTTACACGAGGCGGCAGTGTTTCAGTTTATTAATTCAATAACATATGATCAACTGTGCTGAAGACAAAGACGAGACATCCAAATCGCAGAATGGAACCGTGCGCAATTAAAGCGCTTCCCTCCCATCCTTCCTCCAAGAGTATTTCATTTTTCTTATTGTTACCTTCCATCTTCATACCACATTTACATAAAACCTGCCTAACCGTATTTTCCTGCGGCGACGACTTACCTTGATTCGCGATGGCCTTTATTGCTTCAACGATATCCTGATCCTTGGATATCGTAATTCCGTCCTCTCTTCGACTTCCGTTCCCGGTTGTCGTTTGTCCCGTTAAGAAATTCGTGTAGTCGCAGGAATAAAAAACATTGTCTACAGTGGTACCGTGTTCGCTGTAGTTCAGCAACTCGTAATGCTTGGTCGTCTGAAAAAAAGAATATGAAGAGGCGTGGTAAATGATCCCATTGATTTTTTTTCTCGGGAAAATTTGAATATCT
This sequence comes from Xiphydria camelus, assembly GCA_963678675.1. Classification (NCBI taxonomy): domain Eukaryota; kingdom Metazoa; phylum Arthropoda; class Insecta; order Hymenoptera; family Xiphydriidae; genus Xiphydria; species Xiphydria camelus. The sequence goes on from OY783192.1 coordinate 38,159,432, forward strand.
CTTTATAATACAATCCCTCGCGACGGCACCCGCTGGAGAGTGCTCATATTTGAATCCGTACCTCGTCGAAGAAGATGACCGCGTGCTTCGGAGACGTACAGTTGCAGCTACCGTACTTGGACAGAAGTACGTCGCAACCGGTTCCAGTTCCGATGGTCAAGTTTCGGCGAACCATAAAAGCGGGAGGTCCCGGCTTACGGCTCAATGGGAAGAGCGCGGCTCGTGCTTTCGATTGGCAGTTGATCGTTTCATAATCCTCGCCGGCCGGATTCAATATCTGCTCTAATCTCTGCTGAGCCAGAGCCTCCAGAACCGGTCTTTCTAATAATTGCACCCCCTCTTTCACGCTATACCCAATCCGATTCCCATAAAATACAATCTTATTACCCCTACGATGGGCATCGCTCCTCTTCGCCTCTCGAATCGCATTTCTATCTCTATTACCTTCCGTGGAACCACTCTTATCTTCATCGTCATTATCTCTCGTTTCTCTACCATTCGCGGTACCCTCCCGAGATTCCTCTCCGTTATTCAAATCCCTATCAGGGTCTTTATCGCCATTCTCCGCACCGTTTCTATCAACCAGGGTCACCTCATCGTTATCGATCGGATCGAACGTTTCCCGATCGTCGTTCGATTCCTCCTCGATATTGGGCCGTATTGCTTTATTAACCCGATAGAAATTAATGGGATCCAACTCGGGCGGATTGGCGTAGTGAAACTTAACGATGAGCGGGACCCTTACTCTCGACCTCCCGTGCAATTTGACCTTCACGCGGAACGGTGGATTCATTGTACGCACCTTGCGGAGGAACTCTAGCTTCACCGCGTGCTGGTCGATTCTTCGACAGGCGTATTTATCCCAGAGTTTAAGACGCTCCGACGCGCTGCACGAGGGTAACAGGTTTTGGTCTATGAAGTGATTAGGATGATTGGGGCACATCCAGCGACCACTGGGAAAGGCTGTGAGCGGAGGATCCAAGCAATCCTGATGGAAATAAAGGGGGCAGTAATCGCACGCTATCAGCGGCGCTCTTCGACAGCTTTTGCTGCATTCGAAGCACAAACGAGCGGGCAGCGGTACCATCGATCCGCTGTCCAGGCAGTGACTCTTTCCTGTCGACGACAATTGACTTTGAAGTTGAATTCGTTTCCGTCAACTCGAGGCCGAACGGGCAAAGACGAACGCGCGCTCACCGCTGCTGCTTGCCGAACTGTGCTGCCTCCCGCGTTTGCCGGGAGCGAGATCCACTTTGTCGGTTCCTGGAAACGTCGTCGGCAATTGCAATTCTCTGGGAAGCTCGAATTCGCGCGGATTGACGAGCGACGCGGCCAGCGCTAGAACTTCCAGGGCTGATTTTCTTTTTCTCTTTTTGCTGGTATTCGCGTCTTTCTTGGCAGCACAGCGACACGCGTGACACATCCATTCGCCGTGTGGTATCTCGGCTGCATCCAAAGGTGGATCGCTGAGTGATTCAAAGGGAGCTCGTTAGGAAAGGTATAACATCGTCGAGCATCTTCTGTGCCAACTACCATCACTCTTGTGATCAACGGCCAAGGCTACGTTTGTCGTACAGGTGAAAATGTGGTTGAAAGGATACTAGATGCACTTGATATCGTATACGCTCTGTTTAGCAGCAAAGACTCTCTCATTTTCATCTTACTAACAGACGAGAAGACATACTCACTGGCACTGTAAATGAAAGGACGCCGGACACTTGTCGCAGCATATAAGCTCTCCCCCATCGTGACACGCGTCGCAATTGTCCCTGTTGTGCCCTCGACCTGGTCTTTTGAAGTAGGGATGTCGCTTCTCATCCCTATCCTTCTTAATTTTAATCGTCTTGGATTCCTCGGAGACGGGAGGCGCGATCAGTGCTTGAATTTGCTGCGAAGGGATGGGAAACAAAGGAGAACATGTTAGCTCTTGAGAATATACAGGTAAAAAGAGCATAAATCAAGGTTATGTCACTTACAGGCATCAGACCGCCCGCCGGTGTCAGATCGTATTCCACAGTTCCCATTTCATATGATATCACTGAACTGCGCGATCGAGAAATGCGAAAAATCAGCAATTCAAGCAATCACACTGCGACGTAATTTACGCGGTAAATTCTGATGAACGCGATAGCAAAACGAGCTGGTTCCTCATCAACCTGCCTCCACGCTGCTCCACGCGAATGGCAAGTCTTTGTGACAACCCTTCGACGCTTATTGGTACGTCGTGATGTGGAGATGCGTGCGAGAGGAATTGTAAAATGCATATTTATCGAATTCATGATCAGTCTACGAAGCGTACACGCTGAGAATACGTGTGTGTGGTACCAAACGTATTTAGTTTCATCTTTTAAATTATTCCGCCAAATTCCGCATACCTATACTCGCCCGATACCTCGGTCGATTTTCGTGGATTTTCGATACTTTGAGAGTCCGGAGAACAGACCTTTTATCGGGAGAATATGATCGAGTGGGTGTGCGAAATTTGGCGGAAATCTCCTCAGTCGTTCTACGTTCCTGATACCGGAAAGTCTATTCTGTAACTTGGAGCGATAAAAACGTTTGTTATCGTTATAATTCTTCCGCGCGAGTTTAACATTTTCGAAATAATTGAAATCTCTGTAATCGATCAGTCGATCGACCCATCGCGTAAGCAGATATTACTTTCCCATTGATAAAATGATACACATACGTGTAGAAATAGAGTAATTTTCACTACATTTATTTTATTCAAAAATATTTCGGTTTGAAAAATACATGTGTCATTTTTTGGCAATCAGTATATCATATCATACATTAACAACAGACGTTGTCGAGTATAGTTGTTCCTTTTCATCTTAAATTCACGTATTACCGTTAAAATATCCGTTCGAAAATCGCCTAGCCTAGCGCAATCTCATATGGAAGGGTAAAGGGGGGAAGGACGTATAAATCTCTCGTTAAAAAATGACCATTCACTGCAGAATCGAAAAGTAAAGAGAAAGGATAAGATAGAAAATAAAACAGTAAAATACTGACATTCACATCTATGCATGGTCTTTGGTTCTATTTTTTATGCGATATGAGCCATGGCGTCGCCTCCCATAGGGATAGATTTTAAATGCAACCCGATGACCGAACGATCTTTCCAATAAGCATCGTTGGACGTTCACATTCCATGTATCCATAGATCTCGGATGTATTTGAGGAATATTTGAACATTCTCGGCTGAAAATTATTCGAAAATGATGAGATTTTCTTAGCTGCACGAAACAGATCGCCATCGCCAACGAATCAGATATCTGGACATACGAAACGCGCGAATACGCAGTGCGCGTGTACGGTCTATCGGTCATCACATTTCGAACGCGAGTAAAACATTAATTAATTCTGACAGAGATCCATTTGGTACGTCTATTTACATGCAATCGCCTCGTTCGACGCGATATTCGACAGTAATGACGATTACTGATGGAGCTCGCGCTCGGGAAATTTCGCGAATTACTTTACTGCCTTAAGATAGAAGCAGTCTCCTCGTCGCGATTATATTATACCTTGTAATTTCATACACTACGTGGGCGTCAGATCTGTGTTCAAACCGGACGATTTTCATCTTTCTCCATTTGAGAAAGATAGACACACCGCTATGACCGGTTTGAGCGTAGACATGCGTTATAAGTACGTGACGCGCTACTTAATCGTCAAATCACTCGTAATTTTTCGCTGCTCAAGTTTCAGACGTAGTACAAAAGTCGTTCGAACTGTTACGCGAAAAAAAAAGATGCAACAGTTATCCGTGCAGCTATTCGTCGATACGACAAATAGCCGGCGTTACGCACGATCGAAGGCTACAGACACCAGCGCCTACAATTAGTCGCGCGGTATCCTCTCGGCGAAAAGTAAGTATGTATAATTAAAAATGCCACTAAATCGCGAGCAATTCGAAAATGTATTACTGGCTCTTCCTCTTCTCGCACATAATCGCTTTATAATAATTAATAATATTGTGTGATCGTAGACTAGATTCATTCGAAAACTATTTTCTTTAAGGCCTAGTCTAACAATTATAATATAGTAGTCCGTGGGCTACTTGGCGGCAGTCCATAGTTATATAAATTATCAATCTTATTGTTTTTCGTTATTTATTGGCGAGCGGAAATTCATTTATTCCGATCAACTTTCTCTTTTATACCAAAAAAAAAACGGTATTCGGTGGCACGTGAAACATTTGTGACCTAGAGAATCGCCTTTATGAATCTGGCATCCGAATTTAAATAATCATATTTTCTTATAAGCGTTTTTATAAGGCCGTCGTTTGCACTAAAATTATGTTCGTTTGCATTTTTGGAAAGACTACAAACGAAGAAAACTTCTCTATAAATAACTATAAACGATTCTTTGTATTGATGCTATTAGTTTAGATTTATTAGAAAATGGGATGCAGCAATTTTTTTAAATGGTCATAATCATTTTTTGGTGGAACTGCAAACGAAAGACATTTTGCTACCAACAACTACAAACAATGGACTTTTAAAAACGCTTATAAAAAATATAATTTTTTAAAGTCGAGTGCAAAGTTGACAAAGATCAGAGAATCAATCGGTCAGAGCAATTGAAAAGTAGCTGATCACAGCCTCGCGATGCAGTCATTTCATATTAAAAGGAAAAATTATTCTCAATATCCTCGAATATTCTTTCGTTGTAAGGCATTGGTCAACCAACACTCTTATTCACTCTTTATCAGTAAATCTCATTGACTTTGATTCTTGTTTGTGTACTTGTTAGTTCGTTTGTACAATTCATCAGTCCCGTCAATGGAAATAACGAAATTGACGTCATGCACGTAGCTTTCACAAATGCATAAAAATAAAAATTCATTAAGAAAAATACCTGACTGATTTCGGAGCAACGTCCGCGTTGCGACTCGCGTTCTTTCTTCTTTCCCTCAAAAGTTCGCGGAAAACTCGTTTTCGGTCGCCAGCGCAGAATCATCCGCATATAAATAACATAATTGATCACAAGCAACTTATTACTTTGGGAGCCTTTAACGCGCGAGTTTCACCCAAAACTAAGACGGCATCAGATATCTAGTATTCTGCGGCAAGATTTCATTCATGTTGACGGCTTCTTGCTGCAACACGATATTTCCCTCCTTCATCGCTTGCTCCTTGAACGCCGAGAATGTCTGTATCAAGTTCGGGTCTTTTTGGAGACTCTGGAAGTGCTGAAGGAACGAGGACTCCTGCTGTTTGAGGAAACTGCCATCCTTGGTAACAAAGCTCATATCTTGCTTCGGCATCGTCGCCATCTCCGAGATTTTTTCGAAAATCTCCTTGTTGTCGACGGAACCGGCGTCCTTCTTGGCTTTGGTCCTCCTAATGCCGAGGTGCGTCTGGGTGTGCTTGTTCAAGTGATCTTTCCGCGAGAAGGCTTTCTGGCAAACGGTACACGTAAAGTTCTTATCGCCGGAATGAATGACGTAGTGCCTCGTCAGGTGCTCATTCCGTTTGAAGGCCTTCTGGCAGACCGGACACTTGAAGGGCCTCTCGTCGGAATGACCGCGCATATGTTGATCCAAGTGCTCCTTCCGCTTGAGCATAGCACCGCACTCCTTGCACTGGTACTTTCGCTCCTGCGCATAAAAATGTACGTCGAATTTCTTTAGCTATTTCTTGCTACTACTTAGTCGGGTAAAGTTTCAAAACGAAGATGAAAGCCTGCACGCGATCTTATTACCTGTATGTGTCCCTGGATGTGCTGTTCTATGCCAGCCTTATCGGCGAACGCGAGATTGCACTCGGGACAGCAGTAAAGCGTGGAACCGTCACCAGCAACGGTAATTTTGATTTCCCCCGTTTTCGCGCGAAATTTCATCTTCTTCTCGACCTTCGGCGAATCCGTCTGTATCTGCTGCTCGACCTTGTTCGGTTGCACGTTGGTTTCGTTTTCTTGTGGCCCTTCTATGTGAATGTTCAAATCGCTGGGGTTTATCGTTATCATCATGTGGTCTGAGCTCACGTAGTGATTCCCGTTTTGCGCATGAGTATTTCGTAGAACAGGTACGCTGGGTATATTAAGAATGTTTTGGGTCTGATCCACTTTGGGTTCCTCTTCTAACTTTTCCTTCTTGATCAGAGGTTGTTCGGATTGCATTTTAATTAATTGCTGCAAGGTCAAGGGCAATGTCGTGGCGTGTAATTTCTGAAGGTACTCCGCCATAGCGATGCTTTGCTGTTGAAGTTGCAGGTGACAAGACTGTGTGTCTGCTTGATGATGCTGAGGGAAGGAATTGAATGAACGTGAGCCACCTAATCTTGAAGCCAGTTATTCAGTTGCTAGCAATTAGGCTCGCCTTCTTACCGTATCAGAATTTCCACTATCAGTCTCGTGATTAACTTCCGCCTCATTCTTAGCCGAACTCGTTTCGGCTTGCGACGTTGTAGGTTGATACATATTAGGTATAATTCTCATGGGTAATTTATTTGGTATTAGTATAGCCGCGTTATTCTGATTGTAGTTTGGAATGTTTATCGCTTGATTACTCTGTTTCTCGCACAGTTGCATTAAAGTGTTGTGATCCGGCCATGCGAGTATTGGTCCTGGATATTTTCCAGGTTGATTTACCTAATTGTAAAGAGTTGTAAAGATAAACAAATATTTACAAAATAAGTCATTAATTTCTCCTCTGATAAACAATTAAGAATCTGAACTCGCGGAAAAATTCGAATCACATCATTGAAGTCGAACGGAGACTCACCAAAATTTGCTGTTGCGATCCGGCAGCAGTTGTGTAAATTGCAGATTGGGCCCCTTGCAACTGCACCATACCACCTGACGTGAAATCCGCGTTGGTAACAGGATTTGATCGAGATGTTATCTCGGAGAACTGGGGAAGCGATCCCTGAGCACCATTTTCCTCGGCAAAGTTCATTTTCGACTCTCCGAGAGACGCCGACTATGTGAAACTCCAATTTCGAAAATGCACCCGTCTATAACCTCTAAAAAATACCTCGGAGGGATGCACATTCACTCGCTGATAATTGAAGTTGGAACACTAATTTTTACCGCGCTTTCATCAGTCGCATCTTAATGCGACGAGATTGTGAAAATACTTTGCGAAAGGGTGAACCGAAAAGAAAGACGAGCGGTGTAATTAAATTAAATTCACTTCAATCGTCGAAGCATCATAACGTACGCCGACTTATGAGCGTCGTTCCAACATGGCGGCTCATAAAACACTAATCTGCATCTCGTATCCCGTTGCACTTGCCAGAGCCGCGTTTCCACGGGCACTTGATGCATGGGCGCATGCAGCGCCTTTGAGTATGACCCTTTAGTGCACAGGGGCGTAGCGAGGAAATCGCTAGAGACAAGTCAAAGTGCACGCGTAAAGAAAATTTTAAGTTTATAACATTTTTAAACGTCATTCCATGGTCAAATCGGAAGTTTAGATAAATCATATTTCAAGTTTATAACATTTCCGAATGTCATTCCGTGATCAAATCGGAAGTTTGGACAAAGATTTGTTTCTTTAAAAATGGCCGCGCTGTGGCCGGCGTGATCGTTCGAAGATTTGCTGCGTGCCAAGTGTTTACCGATATACATACAGTATTGCCGCGATTACATATGTGATACGTCAATGGCCGGACGTATTTATAGTGTCCGACTCTTTGTGATCAATTGCCAAGTATTTTGACGTAAGAGATCGTGCGTGCCGTTTGACAGCTCTGACGAGCTGACCGACTGCAATTCCTTTCAATACTGCGCGGTATACCTATGAATTCGCTCCGCATCTGTATTTCTAATTCATTCTCGTCGAATCATATTAACGCGACATTAACAGTTTACTATGTCGAAGCGCTAATTAATCGCACTCCCTTTGACTATTTACTCAAGTAATTCCAACGCGAATCGTTAGCTTTAAAGCATCCGCAGCAAGAATCGTCGTTTTACATTCTTATATCTCTCCGTGGAAATTAATGATTGTTTAAAGTGAAAAAATGTCGCCGGGTATCAATGATGGACCACGCAATACGGGAACTCTTCCAAAGAGTAACCGTAGGAGCGACAGAAACAGAGAGAGATCTGCTGTTAACCAACAAGTATCGGGCAGATCGACGGTTTACCGAGGGGATTCTTCGCAACATCCTAATAATTTGGTATGTGCCAGAATTTTCTTTATTGCTATCTAATAACTCGAATTTAAGACCGTTCAACTCGTCGAAGTTTGAAAATCAAGCTATGAAATTCGTTTGGAATTGTTAGACATCGATAAGTCGTTTATGCGCTCCAAGTTCTCGATAGAAAATTATATTATAATAATACTTAATTTCTCCATACCCAATTTATACGTATCAAATAAGATAGAACCATTCGAAAAATATTTTCAATGAGCAACAGGTGGATAACAAGCAAGAAATTTTTCGTCGCTGTTATCAATGTATATTTAAAAATTATCATTTATCAAAATTGCATTTCGCTTTTTTCCAGCATCTAATAAAATGCTGGTGGTATCATAATAATTTGTGCTATCAATTTTTCCACCATTATTTATAAAGAGGGTAAATATAATACCCCTACAGTTTCATATATTCATCAGTGATGAAGATTCTTAAAATACTTCTCTATATATTTCTTCTAAATTATTTAGTATTCTCCAAATGCAATGGTAAAATGTATCATACAGTTTATTCTCTGCTCTATATCCCATCTGATCATTATACATTTTTTCAAGTACATCAGGATATCACATTTCTCGTTTGCTTCCCTCTCAAAATTTAAAAAACACGCACAATTTAAAGCAATTCATTGATCACCCATTGGTGTATGTTACACGTAAAAGAGCTCAGGATTCTGGTGGCTATTAATAGCTAGTGAAACGGCGGGGAGGCCGAATCGCTAAGAATACTTATTTAGTGACCTGTGCCAGCGTATTAGAGCTTTGGAAGCAGAGCTCTGCGACGCGCGTGCCGATAAATTTCTCCTGGCGATAGAATAAAACTTTCGACCAAACGAATTTTCGAAATAACGCGAAAAGAGATTGATTGCATTGACGAAAACGAAGAATTCGACGTATTGTGGCAGTGTGTTCTTATAAAAAAAGTTTCCTTCAAACGACAGTTACAACTCGATTGGCAACCCGTGAGCGAACATAAACCACACAGGACTGCAAAGAACAATAATACCCGCTCGGTATCTTCGGCCCCGTCTGTTACTTACGACGACTTTTGCGATTACGGTACGTACGCCGTTCCTCAATTACGTTCAGGAATGATCGGTGATCGTTGCACGAAAACTTTTGTCATTCAGCATTGGACGGTGCTAGTATACAGTACAATTATATAGGAGAAGAGATCACACCCTGGCAAAGGATGTTTCCACCCGCTGAATCTCGTACGCAATCGCCGCCCCATCTTCAAGGCCCAAAACCGACCAATATAGACAGAATGGTACCTTCTCTTGTTCTAAAAAGAATTCTAGAAGATAATAGGGAACGCTAGTTTACGCTGAGAGAGCTGCGTATCTATTTTTACAGCGATGAGCACTAAGGAAGATTCGCGTAGAGTTTTCCGATGAAAGTTGCCGATGTTGAGTCGCAAGTTGAAGCGTAGTAAGACAGTGTATCCTGCTGCTGTAGCTCAGTAAATTCATTCATAAACCTTATGTGAAATCTTTTGACTGCTCCTCTCTGTTAAAACTATCGCGTGGGTTTCTCTGGGTAGATACCTTTACGCCCGCAATCTAAGTCCAAAATGAAAAAATGGTCTGTTAATTAACGACACGATGCTTCGTTGCAGCCGGATCGTGGTCAGGTAGAAAGCCGGTTAAATCAAATTCGGGATTACATAAGAGTAACATCGACGATGATGGACTCCCTCAATCAATCGAACGATCCTGTACGTAATTCACCTCTTTCTCTGTCTCGTATCTCCCCTCAACATCCACCGAAAAATCGTTTTAACTAAATCTTCTTTTACGCCTCCCTCGTCGATGCGATATCAGCGCGCGCGAGCACAGCACGAGAAGTTGAGTAGAATGGTGGAGGATCTTAGCGACAGCGAATCGAAATTGGCGAAGTTATTGGAGGACTATCACAATCATAGGACTCCCGATGAGGTTACCGCGTACTTTCACTCGATTAACCGCTTGTCGTTCCTACTAATAAATGCATGCGATTTTAGTCGGGCGATCATCTAGTGCAACGGTCCAAACAGATGAAACGATTCACCGAACTAGCGGATATCCTAACATTGCAAGGGCTTGTTCTTCACACTAACTCTGCCCAAAAGGTTCGTACGTCGTGACGATATGATCATTCGCTCGGTATCGAAGGAACTATGCAAATTCTGTATTTATTTAACGTCTGTAAAATAGACAGCATCGAACGAACGTAACGCTTATAAAGCAACCGAGTGCTCAAGCGATCGAAATTCGTCTCTAATTTTTTTCTTTTACTTTCGTTGATAAATTCACCCTATTCGTCATCCTCATTGCATGCGAACAACATACGCCCTTTGTTTTAATGCCGCAAAAGAAGTTATCGTTACCCGAGTGTATGCATGTTTCCAAGACGCGATTGACACGCGCATGTCATTTGTTCGCAAAACTTTGACTTTTGACGCTTCGATTCGTTCAGAATGGAGAAAACGGAAGGGAGAACGGCCACGAGAATAACGACGGTACCAGGGAGGCGATATTGCGCCGGAAGATGGAAGAATCCCAACGAAAACTCGCTCAGCTGCAGGAGCATCAAGCGAACTTAGAGGAGATGCAAGTTTGCGCCAGGGAGCGATTGAACGAAGCTCGCAAAGCTCAAGCTCTCCTGCTGCAAGAGAATCAGACCCCGATCTCGACTGCTCCGTGGGACGGTAATCGTCATTCGGCACATCCGTCGGCCGCGAAAGCCGAGGAACTCGAGTCGGAAACTGCCGTTCTGCGGGGGAAATTGGCACAACTCCAGAGCAAAAAGAAGCGTATGGATCATCTTATTGCCGAATTGCAAGCGGTGGACGCGGCGTCGGATAGAGGCAGCTGTGTCAGTTACTTTCGTATACTTTTACCACGAATTTACTATAGGAGCCCGCTGTATCGTACAGAGATTAGTTGACGCGAGTCGCTTTCCGAGAATACTCGCGATTCGGAACGACGCGAAATACGTCCTTTTTTCCTACAGCGTTCAACCAAGCTCGCCTCGGAAAATGTAGGACGCGTTCGACAAAGTATGTCGCTCAAATTGGCCCGCGGAATTTTACCGAGATTACGTTTCCGCAAAACTACATATAGCCTGACACTACTTTGGTTTGCTCTGCCAAGATTGCTTTCCGTTAACCTTCAACATTACGATATTTATCCGCGAATAGAATCATTCACAGTCATTGTCACGCATCGTGTTTTCCGTCGGGTGTCGGTGTTATCCCGCTCGAGAGAAATGATACTGAACGAATTAATGCGTCTTCGTAGAGCTCGGGAAGTTGGCCGCCGGTGGTCAAGGATAAAATCGCGGAATTGGATGCCATGAAAGCGCAACTGGCGCATCTGAAGGCTTTGATGGAGGAAGCTACGGGGGCGCGTGACTCCGTCGATTCTGTTTCCGAAGCCGAGCAGGAAGGCGATGCGATTAACGCCGGTGGAGACGACGTCGACCCGGTAGACGAGGATAGAGGTGCCAGTGCTAGGTGTAATTCGTTCGATCGACACAGCAATGCCGACGAAACGAATTGCAGGAAGCCAAAGAACTCCGGGGAGCGTCCTACGGTTGAACAAGTTCAGGTACAGGACGAATCGCTTTGTCGGGCAGCAAAAAGAACAAGCGCTAAGAATCGGAGATCTTGACCGATCGCCCGATGAATGAACACAGGAGCGTCGACCAATAATACACTTCTCCATGCTAGGCCGTGTCTCAAGAGCTCAAGGAACAATCAGCGTTATTGAAACAAGCTCGGGCAGAGCTGCTTCGATTGAAGCAAGCGTCGAATTTAACTTCCAGCGCGCCTTCCGCCCCAGCTCCATCGCGCTCTACTTCGACACCGCCTCCTTCCTTCACGGGATATTCCATGTCGGAGAAAAATCAGAGCAACAATAACAATAACAGCAGCAGCAACAGCGGAGATATTCAACTGGCGCAAGTCAAGAGACGTCAGCTGGAAGAGCTCATGCGAAAGGTTGTATTCCCGTTTCAGTTCCTTCGAATAAACTCAACGCTACGATCGGCCTGTAAAATGTTTCACGGGAGCCTTGTCATGCGTAGGAACAGGGACACTCGTCCAGTGTCAACAGGGACATGGGTGGGACGGATTGGCCGAGTCACAGAGGTTCCGATTCTCTGAGCCACACGAGTACACCTGCCAATCATTGGCCGCTGCAAACCCCCACGGCTGCAGGTGCGCGTTCCATTCTTACGTCGTGCTCCTTTTCTTAAGCTCCAGGTCTTTTGATCAACCCGTGACATTGATCGTTGAATCTGTTCTAAAGCGGGATCAAACGATCAAAGTGTGGATGGCATATCTTCGGCAGAGAACTTGTTGGATATCGGTCCGCAAGGGGCAGCTGTTGAAAATGGATTGGGTGGGAATTGGTGGGGTCTTCCTGCTCCGCCTATAAGTCAACCGCAACAAGGAGTAACAGGCACGGCCGAATATTATCGTCAGCTACTGCTGGGTTCTCAGGCACAGCAATTGCAAATGATGGGTACGACCGTACAGCAGTGCTGTCAACTCCTGTGGAGTCAACAGCGGGAAATGCAATCCATGCGGGCCGCTATCGCTCAGCTGCAATTGCAATTGAGGCAGTCTCAGCTGCAACCGCGTCTTAATAACGTGGAAAGTCCGGAAGAGCACTCGAATCTGAGCCACACCGTTCATCATCTGGGAAATAGCTTAGACGCGGCTTTGCCACCCAGCTCGTCCCTACCCAATCTCGTCTCATTGCCCAACCCCTCGCCAGCGCCATCTCGCAGCCCCGCTGCTGCTACTGCCGGCGCCAATTCCCAACAACATCATCAGCAACAATTAAACAACCAGGTACCACCTGGAAACAGGGCGAACAACTACTGGGATAATTTTCGAAGGTAATGAGATTGTCTTTGAGTATACGCAATACGCGATCTCTCAGTCCGATAATTGAAGTCTGTGACTATCATCGTTTTTTGTTTTCTCATTACCGTTATCCATTTCTCTATTTATTTACGCGGAAAACAGATGATTGCTTCAATAACGTTTAGGCTGAATAATGATCAAAGAGGACTAAATACAGGCCGAGCGTTTTATAAATAATTTCGTTATTGTCCTCCTTTTCATTTACCAGTTTCCCTTTACTTGATTTCATCCTTTTTAATTGTACGCAGAATTTCTCTTCTGCGAGCTAAATTATTTCATGATTTACGACTTCTCCCGCAAATGGCGTTACGTTTGGTAGAATGATTTTAATCGTAATTTTGAGTAGACGTGATCCACGATCTCTTCGTCATCATTATCATTCACTTCTCTAATCGTTCGTCCGAGAGCAATGAACCACTATTACATTGACGACGGTTCAGGGAATAGCGATGAAATACATAGATCGAACGTGCTATGCATAATTTTGTCAAGTTTCTTTCTTTTCATCATGCGTTTAAGTTTCTCCTTTTCGTTTGCCAGCCTAAGCGTTCAACTCAAATCGTGATATCGAGGTTTGATTCTGAAGCGATCGGCTTGGTCCGAAATACTGCAGTAAGCCTATTTTATATCGCGTAATGACGAATAAGGATAACGATATGAACTAGACCTACTTGTATCTTGCCCTCGTATAATGCCGTAAAAACATCGCTTTTCGAATGTGCCTCGATCTCTCGATTCAGCTTCAGCTATTCACCTGCGGAAGCTACAATCATTATTCAAAGTCAATATTTCCGTGATTCCTACGCATATTCGATTTACTTTCCAAGTGGGATTTTTTATGTTAATTCTGTTCTGTACCGATTCGTAAAACAATAAAATTCACGGTCCGTCTTCGTAACGTAACATTTTTTCATGCAGTTCCGTTCATTTCTACCCTTTACGATTTAGTTGTCTCGTGCAGACTTTATTCGATTGTTCCTCCGCATTTATCCGAATCGAAAGAAACAGATCGGTAGGTAGAACAAATAGGTAGGTGAAAAAGAGTTGTCAGAAATGCATAATATCAGTTTTTTCTGACGTTTGACACATACTTACCATACTCACTTAATTTTCCTTCCACACTGTTTTCATTTACTAACTCGCATACCTTTACGTGCAACGGATACGGAATAATCACGATGTGATTACGATAAATTGTCGTTTCATCGTCGCGTAGGAATTACGGCGAGTTATGCTTTCGAGTTTAATCGTGGCGTGTGAAGTGCGTTTTTGGAATGTCTTTCTGCTTTTGCAGTTATTCCCGGCAAAACTTGTTATCGGGAAACTCGAAGACAACAACGGAACGTTCCGTACCTTTAGCAGCTACGAACGCGAGCACGCCAACTAACACTGCCAGCAGCAGTGTCAACAGCTCCTTAGCGTATGTACTTTCTCTTAGCGCTAGAAACTCAATTGAAATTAATTAACGATGCACTCAGCGAGCAAAGTCACGGAAATAAGCATTCGTTTTGAACACAACTTGAACGGTACTTCGTTATTCGACTTGACGAAGCTTGAATCATCATTTCCCCTTTTTTAAACGAAACTCGAACAGAAGGGACAAACGCAATCGAGAACACGGATCCGAGAATATTCCATTGCTGGAAACGCAATACTCGTTAAATCTCCATTCGCAATCCACACCGCCACAGCAGCAAGAGAGAGAAGTCGTTGCCGTTGCTAGAAGCAATATTCTGAACAACGAGTCCTCTCAACAACAGCAAGTTGATAATTTCTGGGAGGAAGCGCATTCGTCGTTCCACTTGGTGCCTGGAAATAATGACGATCACTATTCGCTACGCTACATAAGGTGAAACGCATCCTTCGATATTGACCATGGAAAATAGCTTTGGTTATTTATTGAATGAAGCACAATAAGGAAAGCGTGTAGTATATGACTATGAACTGTGCCCGCAGTGATGAGATAAGCGACGTATTCGCCTCGCTCGTAGCAGCTAACAGGAGGAGATCCGACTACTTGATTGTTATTCTAAGAGAAATCAAAGCCATCAGCGAGGATCACAGGCTGCGACCATGCTTATTGAGATCTCTGCGTGCTTTACGGGACACACAATCGTCGAGCAATCCACTGGTTGGTAGTTTAATCATTTTCCTCGAATTACTTTTTTGCAGGATTGTTAATTTACTTCGAATAACTGAAGATAAAGATTCGCGTCGATCGAAACGCGTCGGAGGTAATGGAGTAAATCATTTCAGAACGAAGCCACCGATCAAACCGCTAGCGAGAGTTGTCAGTCTAGCGACGACGACTCGGATGTCGGAGCGCAAGCCTGTGCGATGATTAATTCCAACGCGGGACATCAAAGCTCGTCCTCGGAATTACTCGTACCCCTTCACCCTCAGTCTTCGACGTCCATGGCGGCGCAAGTTCCGCTGATAGATCATTTCAATAATTCGGTGAGGATTGAAATGAACGCACAAACGTTTTCACAGGTTCTAGAATATTTTAATCGAATGGAGAGAGTGATGTTGATGCATTATATCGTTTGTCAGGTAAATCTCCCGACTGAAAGTGCGGGCGATACACCAACGGTTACACTGACTCCTGGATGCAATGAGGATCTAGCAGAAGCTGATCAGTCGAGGCCCGAAACGTCCGGCAATCAACTGGTAAGGAAATTCTTTAATTTCCTCTTTGGTTAGCCATTTATTCCTAGACTTCGATAACGCTCTATAACGTCTATGCATCTCTTCCATATCCCCAGGTAACCGGCGACGAAAGTAACAATGAAGGAGAGGACGATGAAGGGGAGGCGATAGCAAACCCCTTGGTTATTAACATGGTAGAGCTGGAAACGCGGTCGGAAGACGAAGAAGGTGAGGGAGAAAGGGCGGAAGACGCCGTCCTCGACAGGATTCCTACGCGTCTTTACCATCATATTTATTGAAACGGACTAAAACCCAGGAGAATATGTTGGTGCTTTTAGATCGTCGTACGATTTTTCTAGTAAAACGATTATCGCGTAGTTTATGGATAATCGTACAATTTGTCTTACGGGACAATGGAGGGATTGGAGCGAGCTTCAGTCGAGGCTTTTCTACCTTTCTTGCTTACATTTACACAAAAGGGAGAAGATTTTATTCCTGCTGAATTTTGTTCCTTTGAAAAATGTCTTTTCCTTTTTTTTTTTTACAAGAGCCACAGTTTCAAGTGCTTGTTGTCGTTTCTATTATTATCTACGACACGTTGAATACTCAAAAAAGAACGGGAAAATGTATAAATTAATTCAGGCAATTAATTCAAGAAAGCTAATTTCACCGTTGTTATCGAATTTCGTCTCCTAATTTATCTAATTCAAACACACCGCTTGACAAAGGTAAGCGAACGCTACAGGACATCTCCAGAGTGGCATTTCTTCTACGAAAGAAAAAAACGCTACGCAGTGTGCTAAGTAGAAAAGTAAATATTTATTCATTTCACACGTGTACAGTAACCTCGTACTTAAACATTAGTCGTGTGGTCGCATTAACTTAAATTACAAATGCGTAATCGGTATGCGTCCTCGCGTTAAACAGAAGCCTTACAAATATATATATATGTATTTAGTTCGCGCCGAGCTCGGGGGATCTAGGTAGTGATCAGAAGCGACGCAGCTTGGTTCTCTGGCTTAAAACTCTACCTCGGCATTACCGTTTACTAATTGTTGACGGTGATGATGGTACACCGACAACCCGTGAGTCTCTAACAACATTTTCTCGTAATCCGCGTCGCTTTCGCACAGCTTGGAACCACCGATCGATATAGAACCAGCAAGGTTCGATTTACTTATCAAACTATAGTTACCTGCTGCCCAGCAGCAGCTCTCGATGGTTCCCGAAGTCGGCTCCGAGTTTTTATCGAGGTGCGAACTTAAGCGTAACGATGACGACTCATGATGCACCGTGGCCAGTCCACGTTCCTTGGGACTTCCTGTACCACGGTAAACGCGGCTGTTACCACCGCCTCTGAAAGGAAACCCATGTGCTTATCAACCTGATCGCGGCAAGCCTCCCTCCGCGCTCCCTTTTCAGCGTCCGTCGTCCGAAAGTATCGTGGTTCCTCGCTTAAAGATCGTACCCTTGTCGTGCTGCTAATACCAATCGCGGTAGCTGGAATCATTCAATTTCGCGTCGCGAAACAGTCGCGTCCAAGAAGATTCCCCCTCGATTTTCCCAAATTCGTCAAACCCGACCGATTGACTACTCGGCCCGCGTTGCCTCCTCGAGCGCAACCGATTCAAATATCGTTCACCCCGCTTCGACCAAAAGAAACGCATCCAATTTTTCCCGCGCGATTATCGCGACACTGGGTAGCGACCTCTTACAGCGAACACGACAATTACGTACAAATCTGAGCCAACGTCTCGTCCCGGCACGCGCGTCAAGAGCTGTTAAAATTGTGGATGAATCGTGTGATGCTCTCTCGTTTTCCCCGGAGACTCAAAACATCGTAGCGAATTCTCTCCTACCTTCCCTGAATCTCTTCAGCTGCACCGTCGGCTCGACGAGCACGAGATCGCCGGTGCTGGTGCGCTTCCGGTTCCGGCGTCTCGGGCCGACGTTCTCGGGCGCGTGACGGTCGTCGACGTCCCAGCGAAGGTGGTGCTCGTGGACGTGCGTTCGGTCGTACCCACACCGCGAGTCCTCTGGAATCACGCAATGGTTATTCAGGCAGCGCGTGTCGCCAGAACGTTCATAGCCGTCGTCATCCGTTTCCATAGCCGAACTGTGGCTGCAACGGTTACGTGTTGCTCCATCGACGGGGCTTGGCTGCTGACGATCGCCGCTCGCATCGAGGAGGCGACCGAATTGGTCGCTTCCTGGATTCGGCGGCACGTATCCGTAGTACGCGCTCGACGACACGTAAAACGGCGCGATCTTGTTGCACATCACAGTGTCGCTCACTACGGCCATTTTTTTCTCGATCTACACTCCTCTAACTGTTGTTTACGCTATCGGAAACCGGGCTAAACGCGACGAACGAAGAAACGACTGCACGCTGACGTTGGCGCTTTCACACAGGCGCGGCAAATGCGGTTCGGGTCGCAGCGAAGCGAGCGCTTCGCGCACCCCCCACTCCTCCGATTAGCCCGCTTCAATTTAGATGATGAACGATAGTACGCGGCGGCAGCGAGAACCGCTAGCTTGTGACTCAACGTCGTGTAAATAGCATTCGTGGTACGTTACTTTATCGATGCAAATAGAATCTGTGGTCGAAAGTATGCGATAAAACGTGTTATTCGCGCTCTCCCCTCCTGCGATCTTCGGGTAAACGGTCGTATTCATCTGGAAAGCGCGCAAGAAAAATGTCGAAAAGCGATATATCGAATGTGGTGGCGGAGAACAAAACCTGATTGGTTGGCAAGGGCCGTTGGAAACAATGGCACACCGTTTCGCTTTTGTGAAAATATTTTACCGTTAAGCGCGCCGGCCATACACGCTACGGTCTATTATTATTCCACGAATTTAACCCTTGAATTTGATGCTCTCTGGCCCTGTCTAAATTCAAGTACTGCTGTAATCCCTTACCCTCCGTTTCTTAGAAGAAATTTTCAGAGATAATTATATGACAACCCGTAGTAAAGCGAATGTACCGTATGTCCGCGATCAAATGGACCATAGCAAAATTGCGAGATTTGCATGAGCACCCCGTAGGTCTCCTCATCCAATAGAATCACCGGAGAAGCGTGAATGCGCATGCGTAGTCATCTGCGAGTGTTGGCGTCATCAGCAAGTTCAGATTGGTTTTCATTCAGAACCGATAGTTTACCTATACCTAAAGTAGGTACTATACCGAATCTTAGGAACAGACCAATTCGGCATCAGAGAAAAATTCCAGTGCGTTTTCGGTGGAGCGTTTTGTCCCGGAGTCGGCCTGTGAACTCGTCAGTAAGGCTAGGCCGACTCCTGCGTCTAAACACTCCGTGACTCTTCCATGAGAGACGGGGCTCTGTTGTCGGACACTAGCGAGAAGCCGAGAACCGTGGGCCGGAGCCGCGAGTCGAGGGTCGGCGTCATCTGGCGGCAAGCCGCCGTGCATTCACGCTTCTCCGCTGATTCTATTGGACGAGGAGATCCACGGGGGTACTGGGGGTACTCATGCAAAGATTGATCGCGAACATACGGTATAAATATGCTGTTACGGCATCCTACGCACATTTTAATTTGCAACTGATGTATTACTTTTATTGTTTCTTTATAACAAATTACATAGCAATATCCCATCTCGAATGAGATATAAGAGAGAATATGAATTTTTCATTTCATTCACATGAAGTTAGGTTTGATTTGAGCACTGAAATCTACTACGCGCGTGTAATAGGTACGTCTGTACACCTATTCACGCGTAAGTATAGCCAACAAGTATAGGTATACCTATGGGTACTTACATAGGAAAAGAATAGATTTCTTGCTACCTTGGAACTAAACAGAGCGAGCTAACTTCGTATTGTCAACGTTTACGAAACGTGGGATCATGACAAATATCGAATTTCGAGATATGGTTCGATGACAATTATATTCCGTGGTGCAATAGTGCCCGATAACGCGAATTAGAGAGGTTACGTCGTAACGCGTACGAGTGCTCGCACAGCTGATTCTGTCGCATTCTTCGGAGGCACACCTGCCGTCGAGTCACATGCGAGTTCGTAAAGCTGTTGATAAATTGTATGCGCACCTGGTGATTTATTATCAGTGACTGTTTTTTTTTGCCGAATCTTAGTGGCATTTCTCGTCTCCGCAATGGCAGATAATATAAGGGTTAGTATACTCGATTGATCACACATTTAATTTGTTTGTAATCTTGTTTATTTCGCGCGTACCGGCCTTTCACTTCAATCAAACGAAGCATTTATTAATACAGAAAAAATCTCGTTTCTCAGGAACTGCCAGAGCTGCAGGTTTTCAGGAGCGTCCTGTTCCATTGCGTGGTTATAATAATCCTTCCAATTTTGTCCTTCTTCACCAGCAAGGTCTTTTTCTTCGACGGTGAGCAAATCCTTAAAGCCTTTAGCTTATATTCAGTTTGGGGAGATTCAAAATATGTATCAAGCGCGTCTTTCACACTTCTACAGGACTCTTGGGGTTGAATAGCATTCCGAGCAACGTGTCCGCCGCTGCAGTATCGATAATAGTGTTACACATAGCTCTAGGAATGTTTATTTATAGAGCGTATTTTGATACGTCAAAGAAATTGAGCAAGAAGGACTAATTTTTAATTTCTACAGGCTAGCTAACACCTCACCTCTGTGCTTCTCACAAATACTCTCGATAGCACATCTCTCGATTGTCGGTCAAATAATGGACATAATTACAATTACCGATTGCGATACGGAATGTTTCCGCCTACGATATGCATTTATCGCTCTTGAACTTTGTAAGGAGGATATTTTTATTATCCTTAACAAAGAGAGACGCGTCTGTTTCAGTTAGAAAGTTGATACACAAAGGATATATTTTGATACGTTGCTGACAAAGCAGACTAATGATAAGATGAAGTAGTACTTTGATTCTGTCAGCAGGCCTAGCATCTTTCCCCGTGCTCCTTTCTATTAGTATTCCCCAAATGTATCCATTGATGATTTATACTTATTGCCATATGATCAATCATAAACTTATACAAAAGTTTAAAAAGATATCCTTGTTTAGATAAATTCAATTATATTTAAATCTTGTACCATACGACAAAGAAGATAAAATCTTCAAATTATTTACAGAGATTGGGCTTTATTAAAAATAAGAAAACTTTCTTTACATGTGACATTTTATTTAGGTATAACATAAATAATCACATTCGGACGATGTTACGGGTGACAATGAATAATAGCTTCGTGCTGTCGGTTGTTAGATTAAAAAAAAAACGATAAGTGCGATTACTGAAATTATAGGAAAGAAAGTAAAAAATCGAAGTTTTCCGCAGTACGTGATATCCTCGTTACACGAATCGCGCGTGTCCCGACCGTGCCGGGAATCGAATAACTCCTGCGAACGGTAAAAAATAAAATAAAGCTCGAAAAAGGAACGAATAAAACGACGGAGCAACCACGGATTATGTACACCTTCGCGAAAGGAAATAGAATGACGATAGTACACCATTACCTTCGCTTATCCTTCAATATATAATTAATAGGATCCTTTTAATAAGATTTTGCATCATAACATCATTGAAATATACTTTTCACGCGTGTCTTCGCGTACAGCGCATGTCTAGCGCTACCGCATCGATATACTTTGGACGCAGGTGATTTATGCATTCAAGGTGCACCGTGAAACTTCGGAGTATAACTCGCGAGGTGGAAACTGTCGTTAGTGAAATATTAATTTATTTAAGTATCGTAAATGCAGCACGCGTCAATGCGATACAGTGTCTGGCCTATCAACCGACAAATGGTGGAATGAATATTCAATAAAACATTAAATACATAAAGTCGCCAGCGATATTACCTATTTCGTATTTTTAATTTAGTTATTTTCTAGCTCTAGTTTAGTCAGTATTATACGTTATACAAGCTGCAACGTATAAATTTTCCTACCGGCAAAATAAGAGTACGCCCCGAATTCGCGCTTCGAATGATGATCGCTCAACGGAGAATTTTTCACCTATTTTGTAAAGACAATCGTACGGAACGTTTTATCGATGATCGCGCATACGATAGAATAATCGCTAAATCGCTCGGTGTTTTTTGTTGCATCTATCACGGCGGGTGGGAGAGAATGATAAGGAAAAAAAAAAATATTTGGCCATGTTTTTCCCTTCTATGACATATCAGGCGCTTTCGAGACACAATGACGATGATGTTGAAATTAAATATTCATTGCTTCACAATCTTGGATAGATTTTAGATATTAAGGAAAAAGCGACAGAGCATTTGAATGAGGAGCTATCAATTTACTCTAGGTCCATTTTTTCTCCATTACCATGTTGCTGATTATTTTGAGAATGGCTGTCGCCCTGGCTATTTTGATTCTGCTTCTGATCCTCGCCAGCCTTTTCCTTAGGCTTCTCGTCCTTTGGCGGCTCGACCTTGGGTTTTGGTTTATTCAAAATTGGCAGAACGATATTGTCCAATGACTGAAAATCATGAAACGAATATATGCGGTTGTTGTTTCGATCAATTTGGAAAAAAAAGCAGACTAATAAAATACAAACCAATCGATAGAGATTTCTCTCTCATTCGTACCTGTTTCTCAGCGCGTATTTGAGCAATCGTAACAGAAGGTGGCTGCGTTCGAGGTGTATTGGTAATAACCGAATGTTTCTCCTCGAGCCATGACCACTTCTCCTGCACCGCTCTGTCAACCTTCTTCACTTCCTCGTCCGTTAAATGGGCGTATTTATCGTCCTTCCCGTGTGATGCTCTGATCTGATCCAATGCTTTCTTGGACAGCTGAAGACCTCCTGCCAATTCTTCCAAAGCTTGATTTCTACCTTCGAATTCGTTCCTCCTCTCCTTTATCGGCTCGCCTTGTGACTAAAAAGAACAGGCCATTTTTTGTCTCACTAACTTCCAAGCTAGCCTAGGATTTCGGGTACGCTATAAGCATTCACTATTGCGATTAATTTCCGTCTTGGATGCACCCTCATTGAACACGTTATTCCATCGACGTACCTTGAGAAAGCCAAGGCGATCGGAGTAAATTTGCCGGGAACACTCTTCGCCTTCCTCGTATAGCCAATTTTCCGTATCGTCCAGAGTGCGACAAAGCGCTTCCCTATCGACTTCCGTGACGAATGTGGCTAGTTGATCTTCGTCCGAAAGTTTTCCGCGCAGCTCATAAACGTATTCCTCTAACGCATTGCGGACGTCTACGCGTTCCTTTTCTTGTCTATCCTCGGCTATCATTTTACACTGAACGAACAAATCAAATAGATTATTTTAAGTTAAACCTAACTACAAGATAATCAATCGTTAATTGCGCTGCGCATAGTATATTTTCCAGCTGATTTTCTTGCGTCGCGGTTCTAAATGATACTTTGTACAATTGACGAATAGAATTACCTCTTTCTCAGTGGCAGAATCGAGCTCTCTCTGTGTGTATCCCGTAATGCGCGCTTCGATCGGAAGTTCCACAGTTCGTACTGAAATCTTCTTCTTGCCTTTACCATCCTCCCCTTTGTCGTCTCCCTAGGAAAGATAAATCAAACGTTTCTCCAATTAAAACCGCATATCGAATTTGTTTTCGGGGCTAGAAATATCTATCGAAAACAGGGACACGGTAGTCACGGAAAAATCATCGATTTAAGAAAAGCAGTTGGGCTAAAAAATTCGCGCTTATACTTCAAGAGACTGCTAATGATAATAATGACAAATGCTCTTGTACAGTTCAATATTTCCAAGGTTAGAGAAAAGCTACATCGCGAGTTACGTAAAAATGAAAAGCACCATCAGTTGCTCGCTCGCTCGTTCGTTCGTTTTGCTTTCTTATAACGACTTTTGATTGATCCGATGTAAGACCATGCCAACGGTATTCTACAGTAAGGAAACTGCAAATGCAAACTAAAAGAAAATTGGGCGGGGGCAAGAATGATCAGGCTGGAAGTTGGGTGTAACGTACAGATGAAAACGAGGACAGAGAGGGGCACATGTTTATGCGAACACTTTCGTTTTGTAGAAATTGCCATCTCTCTTTACGTCTTCCCATCGTCGACTGGATAAGAACTTTAAGATCGCGAGAGTTTCGCGCTGTCAAATCGAAGTTGGCAGACCTATAGAGAGATTCGACAAGAAATGGAGAACCGAACCGCATTGCCTGCCTTCACAGCGGTCGCGTGAAACCTGCACGTAATTTTCGATGAATAATCAATCATTGATCCTCTTTTCAATTTCCAATATAAAGAAATAAAAAAAAGCAAAGACAGACAGCACGGCGTGACACAGCTGTACCTTGGACCCATATGCACGGATTGGTCTTGTTTACAGTAGAATATTGTTATTACAATGTTACCTGCGCCATCGATTCACTGAAAACGGGAAAGTTTGATTTCGAAATGTTTTGCATGAACGACTGAGAGAGTGGAAAAGAAAGCGAAAAGAACGGCGCAACTTCGGATCGATATCTTTTTGTAGAAGAAGTCTATGTACGAATCCAATCCACGTGAATTTACTTTTGGATGATAATCGGAGAGCAAATTATTCAAACGTCTCGCAAATAATTGTACCCATGTATGACATGAAAGTAAATCGACCGCAAATTTCAATTTCAAGAGATTGTTATTTCAATTTATATCTAATCCCACCACATTCAACAATTTTACTAAGAGCACTGTCAAAATAGCACAATGCAATGCCAAAGGAAAGTTTGCGTCGTGTGCTGCTGTTCCACGTACAACGCGAATAAAAAGAAACAGGTACGAGAGAAACACCGGAGAGAAAAAATCTGTCAACTGATCTCCATCGATATCGGAATGACGAAACGCTATACGACGTGTCAATGTGCGCGTGACGACGACATCGCGAATGGATGCGACGATGCTCGGCAGGTCGTAAAGTTCTATCGAACGAAGGTCATGACACGATTTCAATTAGCTATGAATGATGGTCATGGTATGCACGATCGGACGGAATAATGAAGTGATTAAATCAAAACGTAAATTGTACGCATGTAACTGCCTGTCGATACAGGTAAATGCGTATGGGTCCAAGTAGAGATAGTGTGTCGCGTACCGAGCTGAACCAAGAGAGAATCCTGGAAGAATAGGAGGGGGCAGACCCCTTAGCACCTCTTCCGCCATCGTCAGCATCTGAGTTCCGCCGCCTCTTATCCATGCTCACCTAAACCCATAACAGACTCACATAATCATGTGGCTGAGTATCGGTCGATTGCTGTTTTAAATTACCCTATCGTACTTTTGCTATAATTTCGACTAGCGCGCGAGTGAAACCGTTAGAGATGCGAGGCTCTATCGACGATTCAGTTCTGCTGCTCTTTTGTAGGCAGATCTTTAACTAACCTAGTCCGTTGATTGTGACTGATTATTTGGATTTGAAGGAATCTGCGGAGTCGGAAATGAGAATAGCGTTCAACCAGATGTTCATGCTTGCGCTTTTTACCGACTAGCGTCCCTAAAACTATTGGAAATACGGGAACAGCGGTCCTATCGATTTTTCTGTACGGACGATTTATACGCAATCACATCCATAACGTTTCTACCATACACCCGTTACATTCCCATTAACATTAAACGGCATTTCAATCATGAATTCGTGGAGAATTATAAAGGACTGACGATGGTGTGTAGTACGTTAACACAACCAACAGATATGTACGTACGTACATTAAGAGTACATCTTATCAATTCCATATATTTGTCTTTGAATGACAAACAAAAATAAATGACTCGATTAGGAAGGTCAAAATTGAGTACGAACGAGACTCACCTCGGGTGCTGGTGGTTCATTAGCTTGCGCTTCTTGGTCCGACTTGTCTTTCTTGTCGTGTTGATCCGTGTCCATGCTGTTCTCCTTTTGCTGTTGCTGCTGCTGCTGTTTCTCCTCTTCTTCTTTCTCCTGCTGAGTGGGCTCGCGCTTCTCGACTAGCGATGCGGACGCAATTGTAAAAATTCCATTTAAGTTTACTCTCACTTTCACTTTCACTTTGGACGATTCGCCTTCTTGATTCGGTTTAACATTTTTAATCAGGAACGTGCCTGCATGGGGAAGAATTGCTATAATTTCACGAACGTGGACGGTACATAAAATCATGATAAATCAAAGAGCAATAGAAACATACCAATATGATTCTGAGGGTATGTAGGCAGAGATACGCTGTAACTTGCTGTCAAGGTGAACGGTTCGGAGCGGAAAAACGTAAGCATCTTTGAGAACGGCACCGGATGATTTTTCTCAAATACTTCCATTTCCCTAGAAGGAGAAGAAATAAATGTACACATTATCAATTTTCGTGCCATTGACACCCTTTTCAGGTAACAGAACGTAAGACGTAGATTTGATATTCACCCTTCCTCGCCTTGAGTAGGATCCCAGGTAAGTTTGATCGGGTACGGTTGGATGTCGGTTACAGCAAAGTCGCGAACGCGTACCGCGGGACTAAGCATAGCGCATTGTAAGGCACAGCCTCGAGACACCGCTTCGTCTTGATTCAAAGTCGTAGAGATCGGCCGGCCGAATACATCCTCGACTAGACGCTTCAGAGCGGGTACTCGGCTTGACCCCCCAGCTATCTCGACGGAGTGAATCTCGTCCGGCTTCAGTTCTAGAAGTAAAGAAAAAAACGTAATTGAACAAGACGAGTGTCACCTTCGCTGGTCTTATTGATAAATTATGAAAATAAGATGAAAAGGGAATACATACTGGAATCCGCGAGGCACTGCTTCAAGGTATATTCCACCCGTCTGAACAGGTGGGCGCACATAGCTTCCATATCCGCTCTCTTCAGATCGCCGTGAACGTCTTTCTCGTCCATGAAACACTCGATATTCAACGGCAATTTCGTCGAGTTCGCGGACATCTGCTTCTTCAGTTTCTCCACTTCGGAGAGCAACCTCAAGTAAGCGCGCGCGTTGGTATGCGCGTCCACTTTATAGCGAGTTTGGAACTCCTTGCAAAAATGTTCCGCGAGAATCGTGTCGATATCCCTGCCACCTAAGTTACTATCCGCGGCGCTCGCCAGCATCTGAAAATGAAGAATAGCCCCGTCGAGTAAATCAGGTAAAAGGGTGTCGCGTGCGACGTTTATACATCGCCAGTATTTGAAGAGTATAACTTCTAAATGGTGTAAGTGCCAAAAAGCTAAAGTTCGGAAAATCGGCAAAAACGGGCAGATACTTGAAAGGAATATAGTCGAGCATGTCTTGCAGATTTTTGAATTTTGAGAATTTACGTATGTTTTTGCACATAGACCCTTTTCAGATTCATTGGGGTTTGCACTTACGACCGTTTTCAAGTAAAATATAGATTTTTGCAAATGTGGCACTCAGACCCTTTAGAAGTTATACTCTTCATTTGTTAATAATTGACAGTCATGCCTGTTACTGACCTTAAGCTTCCCTTTGTGGAATGCGCAAATGCACACCTGTAGACTGGCGTGCCCGCAGTCGACAAAAACCACGTTTCGTGGTGCCGCTTCCGGCGCTGGCAAGTCTTGTTTGTAAATGCCGTAACAGAGAGCGGTGGCGGTTGTTTCGTTAAACAAACGCAGTACATTTAAACCGGCAATACGGGCTGCGTCGAGGAGTGCCTGCCGTTCCGCCTGAGTGAAGTACGATGGTACTGAAATGACGCAGTCATTGACTGCCGTCTGCAATGCAGTCTCCGATATGTCCTTCAGTTTTGTGAACAGCATGCCCGCGATCTGTTCTGGTGTGAATATATGCTCCTCTCCCAGGTATTGTACCTAGATGGATAAATTCAACGGATCGTGTGGGTATTGTAAGGGTGTAGCGGAATTTTTCGAAAAAAATGGGGACCGGCAACGATCCGTGTAAATGTTATGTTTATCATTTTTCCACGCGTCAAATTCGTATTTATCTCACGATTATCGAATATCTTTATTACACTTGACTCATCCATATGTACTTTGCTATAGGATCAGACGCAACGGTCTTCCACTCGAATGCAATATGTATTTTTATACGTCGTGGTTACAGTTAGTCAGTCTCTGTAGAAATTTGCAAGACTCTAGAAAAGCTTGCAGCAAGCTGCGGCTCGATTCCGTAACATGCCGCGTGGTAGGTAGAAGGGATAATAGTCTGTAATTGAGGGTTGACAGATTCGAGTACGAGATACTATAAACACTTCAATGAAGAATTTTGTTTCACCTAGGATGTTGCTTCCCGTGATGTTATTACTATTATAGTGCTCCATTATTATAGTTTCTTTGAAAAATATAACAATATCTGGAGAGCGATAAATTCTACAACGAAAGGGGCACGTTGGGGATGCATTTTTTTTCCTTTCTCTGGATATCTTTTCTTGGCACCGCTCTACAGTCCTCAAATGAGTCATCGAGAGTAACTAGTGTTCTAATAAGATATAAATAAGATCGGTGACTCCAGAAATGTAAGAGATTTGGCATGTTGCCCGCCTTAAATTGATCCGTAGATATAAAAATGCATGAAAAAATCTAATCAAAATAGATGGCTGCATTTTGCTGCAACTTTTTTTTTTCTAATATTTCCATACCTATACATATATCTTATCGCTTTTTTTCGGTCAATTGAGCCACACTATTTAAAGGCAATTTTGCTATTCAATAGCCAAGTGCATTCGTTTATCATTATTAAAAAATAATGATGAAATACATAATATTTGCATTCAATAGTACGAGAATTGCGTAAATAGATCCTTAAAGCATCGATAAATCAGTTAAGGGAAAAATCTATGTGACCTTTAGCGAGTTTAAAGGGAAAATACAATATTACTGTTAAAAAAAATCGAAATCAAACAAATGAAACTTATTTAACCGGCAGGGACTTAATTGCATTGCATAACGTGACACACTCACGGCCTATTATTATCTGCCCATGAAAAACGAACTCTTTTAGGTACAGGATCATTTGACACACAATGTGCACAAGTGCTATTTCCGATTGCGCAAATCAAATAGATAAAACGACAGCGAATTTAAACTCGACCTCAAGTTTGTGAGATAATTTAAACGTGGACAAAATTAAGCTTTGCATTACGTACATACATGGCATATCGTGGACTTATTACACATCATACTTGAAAACGGAATGAGTACTTACATGTATCCCAATGCCATTATCTGCAGTTTGCGAGGTTTTAAAGGTTAAAGATTGAAGCTCCCGTTGAATGTGTGGGTCATTGTATTTTCTTCCCAAGAGTCTCTTGAACCCATAAATAGTGTTCTTCATGTTGGTCACTAGTTGATTTTTGGCCGCTACTCCGAGAATACGATTCTTTCCACTGAAGGCCACGCATGATCTGGAATTGTACAATTGATAAGTATTTAATGAAATAAGTTAATAATCTGATCTTGTGAGTATGGCTTTTAAGGAATTTATAGTTCGAACTGTATATAATAGATATGGATTTGTAGGAGTCAATGTGCCGTAAGGTTGATGGCCTTGAGTATGAATCATCTTAAAAATGATGCTTCCAAATATGGAAAAGTAGGGGAAACGAACCTATGACAAAACTATGTAGTATCTAGTAGAGTGAAAATATACACAAGCGGGAATTTATTCCTTTAAAAGATGGATTTGAAACTTTTTGAGAATACTTGCCAAGACCTTTCGGTCAACTTCAAACAAGTTTTAAAAGTCCAAAATCGCTTCAGTATTAAATTATGTTTTTCGGATTAATTAAAATGGGAAGTGATGAATATAACCGAAAAGGCACGACTCTAAATAACATTTATGATTTATATCAGCCTAAAAATTCTGAAATATCAAAATATAGCAGAATGGAGGGAATCGCATATGAAAACTCGCATTCGGAAAACTTGATAAACAGCAGAGATTTAACGGGTAATGTTTTTAAATCGCCTCTCAGAAATTATGAAAGAAATAAGCTTTGAAGAGGTCAGGCAAGACACAAATCACACGCCATCGGCTCATGCTCTGCGAATACAGCTTCTTCATTTCGAGTTATTTCTAATGAAAAATAACACCATTCGATCATAGTCTTCTTTCCGTCTATAGCGGATCGATCATCCCTTTCTCGCGTCCCGCGGCTCCAAAAATTCGAGGAGAAATCCTCATTTTACCGCGGTATACGCGCATATACTTTGATATTTCGGAGCTCAGCGAGAGCATTTCGAAGAACAAAAATATTGATGAACTTACGGTGTATTGCGAAGGCTGTAGTCGTTGGCAATGGTTTCTATGCCACCCGCACGTGCTACGGCCACATAGCAGCTCTCGTTTCCGAAGTCGATGCCGATAACGGACATTGCAGCCATGGTTAGCGGGTTTCGTCGAAACTCCGGAAATTCTTTAAAGTAAAATCGCACCTCGTTCAATCACCCACCGAGAGGATACCGGACTTTACGTTAAACCCGTTCGTCGTTCGTAGATTGGAACTCGTACGTCTCCAAAGACTTCGCTGATAGATTATTTATGCACGTCGTGTCGCAAACGATAGACCACGGTAGACAGGAAGGAAAGCACTGCGGCGAGCCTTTCTGCTAACAGCTATTGAAAACTGACCAATCATGGCGGCTTAGCACATACGGGCAACACTGGTTTCTAGACCGCAGTCTGGAATATTCTGGAAACCGACGCTATTGGCTCACTTCACGCGAATGTCGCTTGCTCATTCTCGAAAATTCGAAATTATGTAGTTTCAGCCATGGAAATTAGATCTCGCTCTTATGATTTTACTTGTAAATACAAAAAATTGCATAATATTATGTCATGAATAAAAAGTCAAAAAGCGTGATTTAGCTCACTGATTTAAGTGATAATCGAAAAGTTCATGATTGTAGGTACTACCTACTTTAATTATAATGAGCTGCAATAAAGCTATGCTTATTACATAAATACGGACTTACAGGGCTACCTATAAAGTCAAACGAAAAATTGTTATCTGTTAATTTATCATTTTATATTATAAAAGATGAAACCGGCCTATTTTATCTAAACAAAGTTTAATTCCGCTCTAACTCCAGGTTAAAAGATTATAAGTCACGTGTACCGATCACGTGATGTCTAAGCTTGACGTAGTTGCGTGTCACACGTGAATCCGAATGGTAAATCTCGTAAATCTGCTGCAGGACGCAAAGATATTTTATTTCTTTCGCGCGCGTTAACACGTGTAGGGTTATAAAGTGACACAAATGTGAGAGTGAAAATAATAAATTTTCATATTAAAAGTATGTCATAGTAATTGTATATCACGCTTTAATTAACTATTTTAAATTGGTATTAATCTGACACGAATTCTAACCTTTAAAAATACCTGCGATTCTCAAAACATCTCTTAAAATCCTTTAATTTCAGTTTCAAATTTGCTATAAGCAATGAGTGACAGAAAACCAGTTTGTATAATTGTACTTGGTATGGCAGGCTCCGGTAAAACGACATTTGTAAAAAAGATTACTTCCACGCTATGTAATACCGGAAAACCGTACATTATCAATCTCGATCCAGCCTGCAAGGAAGTACCATATCCTGCTAACATCGGTACGATTATCGTTGCGACAATATGGTGCTATCTAAATATCCTGGATTTATAGCAGTCCTTTTATTCCTACAGATATAAGAGATACTGTGAATTATAAGGAGGTAATGAAGCAATACGGTTTGGGACCGAATGGTGGAATAGTAACAGCGTTGAATTTATTTTCGACAAAATTTGATCAAGTAATAGAACTCGTGGATAAAGCTGGAAAAGATCACGAATATGTGATCCTGGATACGCCTGGGCAAATAGAAGTGTTCACATGGTCCGCCAGTGGTACTATAATAACCGAGGCACTCGCTTCTCAATTTCCCACTATTGTTGTGTACGTCATGGACACTGTGAGAAGTGTTAGTCCTGTTACCTTCATGTCGAATATGTTATACGCTTGTTCTATCCTGTACAAGACGAGATTGCCGTTCATTGTCGTGATGAACAAGGTACAGAGGGAAATTAAGATATCGTACTTCTTTTGAAGATTAATGCCATACGCAGTTAGGTGCAAAAAAGCACAAGTTAAAATTCGTTGCTTAACTTCCAGATCGACGTCGTCGAGCACAGCTATGCCGTCGATTGGATGCAAAACTTCGAGTCCTTCCAAGAAGCCCTCGACTCTGAAACGAGTTACATCAGCAGTTTGACGCGCAGCATGTCGTTGACCCTTGACGAATTTTACTGTCACTTGCGCAGTTGCGGGGTGTCCTCTCTCACCGGCGACGGAATAACTAACTTCTTTGATCTCGTGAAAGACGCCGTGAAGGAGTACGAAACGTGAGTAGCTCATGACGAATGACGTACCTGCGATACTGGCTACGTCACACTTCTGTTTCCTCGTGATTTCAGCGATTACAAGAAGGACTGGGAAAATATCAAAATAAAGCAAGCAGAGAGAAAGGAAGAGAAGCGAAAACAGCAACTGAAAGATGCAGCGGAAAACACCACAGGGGAAGCGGTTCCTCTTATAAATACCGTGAACAGTGGACGGGAGATCGCTGATATTTATCTGAAGCATCCTGCGAACGAGTCGAGCGAAGACGAAGAAGGGACCGAGAATACCGTTGAGCAGGAAGACGACGACGACGAGAGGAAAGAGGCGGAGTCTTTTAAGAACTTCCTCGAGAAGCAAAAGACAGAGCAGGAAAAGCGGATGACTCGTCAGCAGCCGCAGCCTGGTTCTAGCAAAAGTACATGATTTTTTACTTGAATAGTATTATCAATCTTTATTTGTACAATACATATAAGGTACTTTGACTTAATTTCGCGTGTGAAAAGTTTTATTAAATATAATTTTGTACAGTGGATGGGTTTTTATCGCCGCTACTGATCAACTTTTATCATCATCCCTGTCATCTCCTTCGTCGAAATCACGCATTTTAACATCCGCCTCTTCACCATACTGTATGATAGTATCTATGGTTAACTTGATATCTGCTATATTCTCCTCATCCTTGATGTTTAACGGATAAAAACGCACCAGGCTGTAATCTTCTATCAACCTCCCCAAAGCTTTTGTAAGATTTCTGTGTTTTTCATTCCATGCACCTGTACTCATGTCGTCCAGTAAGCTCGTAGGATCTGGTTCCAAGTAGCTGTCCAAGTGCTTTGTGGCGCCTTTTGATAGCAAGTCCATTTTGCTTAGAATGTTGAGGTGTGGAAGTTCCAAGTTTATCATGACACTGAGAGCAGCCATAGTTCCGGATAGAAATTTTGAGCCGTCTACCATAAATTGACTATCAACTAAGAACACTCCGCATAAGCGGAAGTTCAAATTTTGTAGCATGGCGATCAATTGACGCATGACCGTCATGTGCGTGTAAAGTTCTATTTGACCAGGGCAATCGAAGATTATGTAGTCGTCGTCTGTATCTCCTAATTGTTCTTCCAACCAATTAGAATTTTCTACCAAGTACCTGAAGTGAAATAAACGCATGCTAAAGTTGCTACGCTACGTAGTTCACGTGATAAAGACTTACTCCATACAAAATACGAGTCCCCCGTTCGGTCCAAATTTTAATTGATCGTCTTCCATCGCGTCGTCCACGTGAATCAATTCTCTTATGTCCGCCAAGGGATTGTAATCAAAATGCTCGGCTGCGGGATCCAAGTTCACTACGTCTATCGTCTTCCTTTCGTTGGCAGCATGCTGCTGCATGATGGAACAGTAGGTAGACTAAAAGAAAATATTTTTAATTCAACTGTCAAATGTAGGAGGTTAATCGAGAAAGCAATCGGTTAAAGTTTAACCTTGCCACTGCCGGCTGGTCCCATAACGAGCTGAGCATATCTCATATTCTCGCTTTTTCGGAAAAATGCAATGTTACAATAAACGCGTAGGTACTATAAAATTTCCCTCCGTATCTTATTTATTGCCGGTAGAATACCGTACGGCCGCGATCAAAAACACAACTGCGAGTTTTGCATGCGCACCCCTGTCTGCGGTCTGAATGCGCATCCGTAGTCATCCGCGGGGTGCTGGCGTGTCGCTGCGAGTTACCTACCTACATATAGTTATTTATTCATGGTCTAATGTGAATAAAGTTTTTATCGTTTTTCCCAAACAGGAGCGAGATTAACCTATATGTTTGGTGGACAATTATTTTTGTAATATATTCAATAATGTCTGTCAACAGTAAGGAAGGGAAGCAGTAAGTTTATTTCTTGTTTTCTATCACCCTCTGAATGAGGCCGGGTGAAAGTGATTAATTGAACTATACTAGAGCAACGCATTCTACACTAAATGTGTTCTAATTTATTTTCCATAACACAGGTACGGCTTGATCGTTCCAAAGAAGTCTCAATTGTCTGCTCCTAAAGCCAGTAATGTATTTGGAGATGACAGCGAATCAGATGGGGATGACGGAACCGACTGGGTGAAAAAGGCTCTAAAAGCCGAAGGTGAAAAGAATCGAGTGAAGAAACAAACACAAATAACTATGCAAAGAGCCCTTAACGAAAATCCTACCGTCTATCAGTACGACGAGGTCTACGACGAGATGGAGCGTACGAAAGTTGTGGAGAAAACTGTGCAGAAAAAGCAGAAGGAGCCCAAATACATCAAAAACCTGATAAAGGCAGCCGAACATAGAAAGAGAGAGCAGGAGCACAGAATAGAAAGAATGGTTCAAAAGGAGCGCGAGGCCGAAGGTGAAATGTATGCCGATAAGGAAAGTTTTGTCACGTCCGCGTATAGAGTGAAGCTGGAGGAGTTTAAAAAAATGGAGGAAGAGGAGTCTAGAATGGAGAGATTAGAGGCGATAGGAGATGTGACGAAGCAGCAGAACTTGTCAGGATTTTATAGGCATATGCTCGAACAGACTGTGAACCATGGGAGAGATGAAACGAATGTTGGCGATAATATGATAAAAATAGCTACAAAAGATCCGACAGTGACAAAGGAGAATGAGTCAAATAACGATCGAGATGATTCTTCCAATTCGGACTCCGCTGTAGAGAGTGCGATCTCAGACAAAGAAGACAAAGCAAAAGGAATTAAAGAGGCTCGAAAATCCCTTGAAAATATCAAGAAGAAAAGGCAATACAGGAAACGCGTTACTGAGGATTCAGAATCGGATAATGACGCGGACGAAATTGCGAAATCGAACGTCGATAAAGAAAGCGTAGATGGTTTGAGCCCCGTGAGAAAGGAGACTAGCCAAGACCTCTTAGATGCTAAGAAGCAAAAACTTATTTCCGAAACTATCGAAGAAGTTCGCAAGGAAAATATAAATAAAGACGAACAGAGTATCGCTGGATTGAATGGTGGTAAAACTTCGGAAAGTAATTGTAATGGATCCCCTAAACAAAAGAAAAAGGATGAAGAGGATTCAGAAAAAATCGAGGAACCCAAGCGTTCTATCTGGGAAAAAAGAACAGTTGGACCCCTTTATGAAGCAGCTTTGGAAAGATATTACGCCCGAAAAGCGATAAGACTCTCTTCTTAGTTAATACTGATTCTAATAAGTTATAACATCTTATAAGATGAACTGTAAATAAAATTGTCTTATTCTTACGTTCCCTTTAATTGACAATCTTTAATATAATCCATCCATAACTCTTTCCTGGAATGAATAAAATATTTACTCCATCCCCTCTTTGATGCTCGTAAGCTCATTGCGTCTTATCTAAATTTCGAAAAATCGATTAGTTCGCGACTTTATTATCATTGGCGTACCAATGGAAGTGGGCGGATGACGTAAGAGCTAAACGTCAGATTGGCCAAGCACCGTGTGGTGGTTTCCCTTTTCGACGTACCTCGTAAGCTAGGTTAGTACCCCCTTCCATTCTGCTGCTGTGCAGACGTCATCAGAGCACTGGAGCATCAAGAGTGATCAAGGGGCACGTACCGTTAGCAGCCGGGAATAATCGTCCCTTTTGACAATCCCCGCAATTTTGTCCGAGTACGCGACAAGATGGGATTGTACGGTGTCGTTTTTCTGGTTTGCGTCTCTCTTGGCATCGCCAACGCATACTCCCTGAGATCGTCGGAGAAGCCGAGGGAGGACTTTGTTATTCAGCGCTACACGAATTACAAAGAACTCGAGGATCTCTTCAAAACTCTCGCGGAAACCTATCCCGATCTCGCCAGGGTGCACTCCATAGGTAAATCCGTCGAGGGCAGAGACCTCCTGGTGCTCGAGATCTCTGAAAATGTCAAAGAGCGCGGACTCGGCGAACCAATGGTCAAATACGTCGCGAACATGCACGGCGACGAGGCCGTCGGCCGCGAGCTCCTTGTCTTCCTTGCGCAGTACCTCTTGCACAATTACGGTAAAGACGAGAGGATTACAAAATTGGTGAACAATACGGACATTTTCCTCATGCCGTCTATGAATCCAGATGGCTTCGAAAAATCTCAAGTAAGATTTTCACAATTTATCTTCGTCTCGAATTAAAAGACTTCTTATATAAATCCCCCCGCGTTACTAATGGTTTATATTGATACAATACAAGGTTTTAAGGTCCCACTGCGCTGTGTTCCTTATTTCAAAAAGATTCATTTCCATTACAGGAAGGATCTTGCAATTCCAAGCAAGATTTCATTGGTCGAGAGAATGCCAATCGTAAAGATTTGAACAGAGATTTTCCTGATCAGTTCGACAGGAGAGGGAATAAACTCCAGAGAGGCGGAAGTATCGTCGAGGGTCGACAAAACGAGACTGTAGCTATGATGACTTGGATTGCTACCGAACCCTTTGTATTATCAGGCAATTTGCACGGTGGAGCCGTTGTTGCTAGTTATCCGTACGATTCAGGGTGAGTTTAGGTCTTTAAAACTGCATTAATCGAGGTTTTTATCACGGTAGATAGATTTTATCTGAATGAAGAAGCAGCTTTTAAACTGATCTACATTATTGCTGCATCCTTCGTAAAATATCTGTTAAATCACGTCGTTTATTAACGTACATTTCGAACTTAAATAATTTCTAGCATCGCTCGAGACTGCTGCGTTGAAAGCAAGACTCCCGATGACGAATTATTCAAGTATCTCGCGCACACGTATGCGGACAACCACCCTACTATGCGAAAAGGGAATGCCTGCCCACCGGAGCTCTTCCACGGCGGCGTGACTAATGGGGCTTACTGGTACGCGTTTAGCTTCATATTAAAACTGATGAGCACGTGCGACAAATTCTCTCAAAGTAACTCGAGTTCGTACGAAACGCTTGTTTTTTCAGGTACGAGGTGACGGGCGGCATGCAAGACTTCAATTACGTTCATTCCAATTCCCTTGAAATAACATTCGAATTGAGTTGTTGCAAGTATCCGGACGCTTCGAGTTTGCCGGAACAATGGCATCTCAACAAGGAGCCCCTTATCAAGTATTTGGAACAAGCTCACATTGGCATGAAAGGTTCGTGGCTGTGACTGAAAGCAACCCAAGCTATTGGTTTCTTTGTACCTCGCGGAGAAAAGGAAGGTCTTTTCTTGTTTCCACATAGGTTTGGTGACTGATACGGATGGCCAACCTATTGAGGCAGCACAAATCGTCATCGTAGGAATCAATCACAACGTCTCAACTACGAATCGAGGAGAGTACTGGCGACTGTTGCTCCCTGGGACTTATTCCGTGTATGCCGCGGCATGGGGGTAAGTTTGAGTTGGAATTGGAAGAATTAACTTCGGCTATTCTCGCCGTAAAGGAAAGTGCGTCGGAATTTACAGCGCTTTCTCGCGTTTCAGGTATCGATCGAGCGATCCGATAGAAGTACAAATCAAAGCGGGCGAACCGACAATTGTGAATTTTACCCTACAAGCCGAACCAATCAATGAACAAGGTAAACCTCAACCGGATATTCCTCCACTGATACCGTTTATGACGCTCCGAGAAATTATCGATTCTTTGCGTGATAATGAGTACTAACTTCCCCACAAGCAACACGAAGTTCCTATTTTTTATATCCTGGAAACCATACACTTCTTTCGATTTTCTTTTCAGTCTTTTCAACTCACAATCCGATTGACGGACCGCGTTTTTGAACCTTTCAAATATCGTTATGTCCGTGTTAACATGTCCATACACGCGCGCGCGTGCGCGTGTTTTGCATTTATTTCCCGCGGTACAGTTGATCCTCTCCTTGCTTGTAATTTACAGCGCGCGAACAGTAGCGCTCTGTCGTTTACGGAACTGTGGATCGTTGGAGATGTATCACACAAATTATCCAGAATTTCATTTAGTGCAACCATTACGCCGAACTTCACGCAAAAATAGACTTCACGTCGCATCGTTGCGACGGCGAAGATTGAATTTTTTATATACATATTGTTTGCCAAGTTTCCTTCTTCTTTTATAAGTTTTCCTTGCGTACACAAGGTATGGAGAAATCATAATCTTGTCAAACGTATCATTTGAGAGTGCTTTACTTTTAGTACATTTAACAAAATTAGGATGAGTGAAACGCGAACAAATATATTAAATGTCTCTTTCGTGCGGCGCACAAAGTCAAAGGATATATTTTAACTATTTACGTAATATATCATCCTGTAATAACCCCGTGATAAGCATCAAACCGAATGAGAAATCGCGTAGAACATATCTCTCTATAAAGATCTGTATAGATATTAGAAAAAAAAGGGGCTGTATAAGGTATGTTGACATTTACCTTTCTTTGGTGAATTTATGACTTGATGCTTCTCCCCTCTCTCTCTTTTTCTCTCTTTATCTTCTTTTATAGCAAAGAATCGACAATGAGAATGATTATAGTGAGAAAGTAACTAATAAATTATATTGACGATATGTTCCGAAATTACGTTTCTTGTTAAAAATTCTTAGCTTCTCTCTTGAAATTCCTATGAGTGAAAGTTTGAACCAGGAAATTGAGAGCCGAGTTAGCAAGCCCATATTCAGTCAAGGAGTACTTTCCCTCGTTTCGAGTAACCTTGCATCCTCTGTTATCCTTCATCCCTGACTCCCACGTTATTAGGGTACACGAACTAAAGATCTCAGCTTTCCTCGGTTATGTCGTTCGTCCTTTTACCGCCCAACGTACTCTCTCTAATCTTTAATGACGCGGGAATCTCGCTGAACAATACGCTTGACATTCCGTGACGGACATACGTGCTGGACGTAAAGTCATAAACGAGCAATACTTTCGAGCGTCGTCCGCGTGATTTCCAATAAACAAATGTAGACGCGAAACTAAGATATATATTCCCCACGGCTAGTCATAATGACTCTCTATACAAAAGGTAATAATGTATCCTATAGTGTGGCCTGTGTAAAATTGAACGCATATAGTATGTACATTAATCAAACACCCGAAAATAAAATATTATACATGCCGTGAAATAGCGTTATACATCTTTCTAATACGATCACCAAGCCTTCATCCTCATTTCCCATCGGAGAACATTCCACGCTTATCGGTCATGATTGCGTCGCGTTATTTTCTTTTCACGTTTTCTCTGTACCTTGTGTTCCGTATTGCGTAGATTCGCTTGTGTAAATAGATATCGGTTTCGATTCTACATTTACGATCGTCCGCGTCGATTCCTCCCGGCGTTCTCTTTACGACACCGAGAGATCGAAGTTGCAGTCGCTATTTTCTACGAGTGTTTGGTCGGACGTTATGAAAGCTAATTGCATACTCGACTCGAGAGCAATGATCGTGTTCAAGAAGAAACTCCTTTAGTTCGATACATGCAACGGGCGTCGCGGATTTATGTCTATGATTTTTCTTTTACCGATTCCCGGCAAGAACAGATTCGCAAGAAGTCGACGAACTTACCAGGCCGCGAGACAAGTACGGCTTCCTGCGTTCCACCAAGTTCGAGCATCATAACTATAAAGCGATGGAGAGTTTCCTGAAGGACTTGGCCGAGAACTATCCGAATATTACGCGACTCTATAGCGTGGGACGCTCGGTGGAGGGTCGCGAGCTCTACGTGATGGAGGTGACGAGGCGACCTGGGGTACATGACTTGGGCGTACCCGAGATGAAGTACGTCGGCAATATGCACGGCAATGAAGTAGTTGGTCGGGAGATGTTGCTTTTACTGTTGAAATATATGTGCGAGAATTACGGGACGGATGATCGAGTCACTAGGAT
This sequence comes from Xiphydria camelus, assembly GCA_963678675.1. Taxonomy (NCBI): domain Eukaryota; kingdom Metazoa; phylum Arthropoda; class Insecta; order Hymenoptera; family Xiphydriidae; genus Xiphydria; species Xiphydria camelus. The sequence continues at coordinate 38,199,191 of OY783192.1, forward strand.
AGTCGACACGATAAGAGTGCACGTTCTACCGAGCATGAATCCCGATGGATACGAGATTTCTCAAGTAGGAGATTTTGACGGGGTTGTGGGAAGGGCCAATGCGAAGGGAGTGGATCTCAATAGAAACTTTCCCGATCAGTATGGAGTAACCAAGGTACGTCTTTCAGAGGGAGGCAGTCTGGTAGCATTGATAATACGCTAGATCTTTCGCTTTTACCGCAGTACAATAGAGAACAGCAGCCGGAAACGAAGGCGCTGATGAAGTGGATCACTGGCAATCCCTTCGTCCTCTCTGCTAATCTCCACGGTGGTGCCTTGGTCGCGAATTATCCCTACGACGACGGGCCTGATCAGGTCGATATCAATGCCAATCCCAGTCCTGACAACGCCGTGTTCAAGTTGATTTCCTCCGTTTACTCTAACGCCCATCCACGTATGCACCTTGGCGAGCCTTGTCCGTCGCTATCGAGATACAGCGAAGGCTCGAAGAACTTCCTCGAGGAACGCTTCCCCGGCGGTACCACTAACGGGGCCGCTTGGTACCCCGTATCGGGCGGTATGCAAGATTTCAACTACATCAACAGTAACGCCTTCGAGATCACATTGGAGATTGGATGCACAAAGTTCCCGCTGGCTGTGGATCTTTCACGGCTATGGTTGGAAAATCGAGAACCGCTTCTGCAGTTTATAGAGATGGTGGGTTGTCCGACTTTGATTTTCCGTTGCGACAATTCCCTCCCTCTGGTCAACAGAAACTCGGAAAAGGGATCGTGTAAATTGATACTGAACGCAATTTCTCTCATAGACTCGCAAAGGCGTGCACGGCTTGGTGCGATCCTCCATCGGCGGAGCGATCTCTCACGCGAGGATACACGTGGAGAATATCGACCACGATATCTTCGCCGGAGTCGGCGGTGACTACTGGCGGCTTTTGGCGCCCGGAACGTACAACATAACCGCCAGCGCACCGGAGTACGAGTCGATTACGCAAACTGTGACCGTAACTGCTGGGCACGGTCCTGGAGAAGGCGAAGCGTCTTTGGACTTCACTCTGATGCGAGACGATCCCGAACATTGGTACGTTCGCTGGATGTAAATTTTCTCGGATGAATTGTCATTGAAAAATTGTACCATCGTTGCGCAGGTCCTCCGCGTACGATTTCCGTCTGATGGCTAATCTTCAGAACGGTTACTTGAAGAACTCCGAATTGAGCGCTCGATTCAGCCAGCTCGAGAATGGCCAACCGGACGTAGCGGAATTCCAAGCCGGGGATTCCTTGGTCAGCATGGCTATTCATTCCTTGAAGATCACCAACGATGTGAGTACCTCTCTACCATTTTTCGAGATATTCCGCCTGGCGATACCGATGAAGGATCGTTATTTCAGATGGGAGCACCGGAAGAGAATAAACTTCACGTCGCGTTGGTCGGTGGTCTGTTCGCTTCGCAACCTGCAGGCCGGGAAATGTTGCTTCGTCTGGCCACGCACATCCTCAAGGGCAATCGAATCGGCAATCCTTCTATCAAGAGGATATTGAACTCCACCGTTTTGCACTTCGTACCCGGTGTCGATCCCGCTTTTGACGGAGTGACAGACAATTGCAATCCGCTATTGCACGATGAAGTCGGGCAAAAATTATTGGCGAACGAAGGTACGGAGGCCGACGCGGTTACGAGCGCCTTCAGGAAAATGTTGGAACTGGCAGATTACGACGTGATTGTCATGTTGGCCGGAGGAAACAAGGAGGTCACGTGAGTGTTGCATCGACGCGCTGCGCTTCTCGTATTTTCTACTGAGCCATCTCCATAAAGCTCCTCTTCGCTGCTTATTCTTTCTTCAGTTACACCGAAGACGGGTCCGGCCTCTATAAAACTCTCGCGGAGAGATATAAGTCGCACTTGCACAAAGAACAGTGCGATCTTCAAGACAACGGCTTCCACGCGGTTCAGGATTACATCGAAGAGCGATATCACATTCCCTCGGTAACAGTTCACAAATTTCTTCGGTAATGTACCGCAAATAAGTGTCTCTTCAAGTGAGGAGTCAACATACTTTTTCTCCTTGCAGATTACCACGTCTCTGTCTTGTTGCAAATATCCCGCCGCTGAGTCGATTCCGCTTTTATGGCGCGAGAATTTGCTGCCGTCGATGGAGCTCCTCGAGGGCCTGGCAACTGGAGTCCGTGGAACCGTTGCGAACGCTCGACACGAGCCTCTCAAAGATGCCACGGTACAGATCGGCGAGAGCGTTCATCGACTAACGAAGAACATGGCGTACTTTAAAGTTACCCTTCTCCCGGGTGATCACGAGTTGATCTTCACTTGTCCCGGTTACACTCGGAAAACGTTGGTCGTAACCGTTCGACAAGGTGAGATGGCCGACACGAACGTGGTACTCGATCAGGCAACGAGCTCTTCGGACCCAAGCGTTAATGTGAATATCCAAAGCGAAGAGTCAAGCGAGGTCAATCAAATTCTTGATCGCTTGAACGGAAAGTATCCGCGAATCTCGCGACTGTACACCGTCGGAAAGACGCGGAAGGGTAACAAAGTCCTCGGGCTCGAGATCGGTGTTCAGCGAGATCGCAACGATTTGGTAGGGCGCCCGTCGATCATCTTCACGGCTGGTACCACGCAAGGTGCGCCTGTAACGACGGAAACTCTTTTGAATTTCGCGTCCCACTTGTTGGAGAATTACAAGAAGGACGGAAATATCACGAATTACTTGACGAACTTTTCCATTCACATTGCGCCGGATTTGTATCCCGACTTGGCGAAAAATCAGACGTGCTCCGTGTCGGAGAGCGCGCTGAAGTTCCCGATAGGAAACGCGTTGGACGACGATGCCGCGATGATCGTCAAGTGGTTGAAGGATATCAATGCAGTAGTAGCGGTCAATTTGAACAGCGGCGCGACGCACGTGGAGATACCGTTCGCTGACGAGCATGGCGATATTTACGGTCCACGTGGCGTCTACCAGACGGATGACGAAAAGACCTTCCAAAGACTCGCATCCGCGTACGCGAAACACCATCCGTTCATGACTTCTGGTCAGCAAAAGTGCGAGGTCGAGGCTAGCGTAGAAAGCAACGGGATAACACACGCGGGCGTTGCTTTCGGGAAGAGCAGGCGAGATTCTCTGATGGATTACGTGTACTTGAACACGAGCACGCTGATGCTCGACGTCTACGTGACCTGTTGCAACACCGATCACTTTCTCGACGTGTGGCAAGAGAACAAGGAAAGTCTGTTATCGATTATCGGCGAGATCGGTGCTGGAGTGACTGGCTACGTGGTGAGCCAAACCGACGAACCGATCCAAAACGCGATTCTGTCCTACGACGGATCGGTCCATCGCGTCAAGAACCAAAATACGGGGGCGTATTGGCTTCTACTGCCATCCGGGAATCATACAATTGTTGCCGAGGCTCTGGGATACGGCTCGGAGACGAAAATTATCAGTACCGTCGACGGAACGAAAGTTCCGCACGTTATGTTCAAGCTGCGGAGAGACGAGAGTGTCTTTGGAATGCCTAGAATGGTCTTTATCGTTATTACCGGTGAGGCTAACTCTGGATTATACTCAGATTACTCAGCGCTACCTTAAAACCTCTGAAATGATATTCGTTAACTCATTTGTCATTTGTGCCGCTAGGAATGATCTGCCTGGGCATAGTTGCTTCCGGAGTTTGCTGCTACGCAGTTTACCAGTCGAGGCAAAACGACGATAGAAATACCAAGAAGGGCTACGCGTTTAGTTTGCTCAAAGACGGTACGAGCTTCTTCGATGACGACGAAAAAGAAGTGGAGATATTTCAGAGGCCTACGAAAGGTAGGAACAGTTGCACCGTGAAGCTCAAGGTCCGCCCTATGTCGCCCTCCTTTCGTTTATTGACTTCTTCAAGTCCTCGCTTCTATTTCAGAACTCTACATAAAGGAGAACGATCTTCTGCGTACTGCGAAGCCGTACTTTGATGAAGACGGGTCGAGTTCGGACGAAGGAAGCGACTTGGAATTCATAAAACCCGAAGGACACTGGGTGGACACGCCTGAAGTTAGGTCGTAGATGGACCCTCTTTTGAGCACTATCCACCTAAACAGAATAAAACGATCGCAGTGGAAAACCTTGCGTGATAAAGACTCTTGCTATACATATATCACCTTGCTTCCGAGCGGCGCTGGGCAAGGTGACCGCGAAGAGTTAAAATGCTTCCCCCGCATTCTTCTCCTCTGCACTTTACCGTGACGGTTGCTCGGAGAAGAACAGCGGTGCGTTATACGGGAAAAAGGTTTAGCCTTCGCTGGGTTAAACTTCTCGGCGCATTGACCTAGTCATTCGTTCCGACATGACCCGGCACATATATCTGAAGACAATCTTAATTCGAAAGAGACTCCTCCAGTTCTCTCTTTCGTATTAATTTAGGGTAATATGCATATCGGCGCTTGTCAATTACGCTATTAATGGTTAATATTCACAAATCACGCAAGGGACTATCAACGGTGTATAATTTGTACTTAATGGTAACAATATGTCACATCACATATCCTCACTCTTTACATGAAGAAAACTACTGTCATATCGTATCGCGTGATACTTTTCTACATTTTACAATTACTATCGCGACTGTTCATAGTATACGCGAAATATTAAACGTTTAAATCGAAAGAGCTTCCTATTGTGCGATCCGCCCATTTGGCGACGAATTTTTGTATTTTATCGCGCCTTATCCTTAGAAAAAACAAATATCGTTTGCAATGAATGAAACATCGACAAGTCTTCTCGTTGTCTTTTCCGTTTTAATATACGTACAAACGATGCAATCTGCTTTCAGTAAATGAATTTACTCGATGTAAACTTTACATTTCGACGTGACTGTGATGCAATGTTATGTAGGTAAATGCGTTTTATTTTAATGTCAAACGTATCTCTAAAATTGAGTGTATAAAGAGGGTGCAGTGTAATAAAGACAATTTAACGATTAACCAAATCTACGTTTCTTATTTCTTATTCTTTTAGTTATGTAAAAAAGGGCGTACAGAGTAAAACAAAGTGCAGTCATTTCTTTGCAAGGTTTCCTTCTTCTTTCTTTTTCTCAAAGAGAAGTCAACTCTCGCGTTTTATTATTGTTTCTCTTCTGTCATAAATAAAGATACAAAATATACATACAATATGAATACTTTTTCTTGCTCTCTCTGGTGTGATAAACGTTTTCAGTGGATTCGTTTGCGTATTGAAATATCTAAAAATGCAAGCTGCTCTTAGCGAAAATTCTAATGAACTTTTCTACATATTTCATTACCGCGGTACATATTTCAACGTCCAATTCGTGCAGCCACTATGAACAATAAATAATTGCGATATTGACCGGCGTTAGAAATTCACTAGTTATTTCGTTTCTCCAAATTCGATAAATCGAAACCTCAGACTTCATTTGTAGCGTAATTATAAATTACAATGTGCATTATCACGACAATCACTTAAACTTCCTAATCAAATCAAGCTCAATGCGGATTTGCTTCACGCCGTATAGTTATATTATATATTCTCTCTTTCGTATAATATACTTCCTACGCCTGTCAATGCGTCAGGAACTGGACCATCTTCTTTTTCTTACGCACTAAATAAGTTGCAGTTTGTGCAATACCAATGAAACGAGACGGGGAATTAAAATTTTGGACATCTAAAAAGGAATGGAAGTGAGGGACGGATATTAGGGAGAAGGAATGAACCGCAATGAATGAGTTGGTGTTAAATAAAAGGCACATACGTGGCACCTTTCTCTTCATCTCTGCAAGATATGTATGCATCAATACTTCAAGGGTCTGATAAAAGGGGATCAGAAGGTAAATTGGCTCACGCGAAGCTAAAGATGAGTTGCCGCGTGTTACCAGACTCGATCTAATAGATGATTTTGATAATGACGTGATGTTTTCCGATGGTATAAAAATAAAAATTACACGATCGAAGGACCCTGTTAATCCAGAGGCACAATAGACTCGAAATGATGAGACGATATTCTTAAGCACTTTGTACGAGTCGAGTTATATGCATTTATTATTAAGAAGGCACGCGACGTCATAAAATTTATTTTTCGAGTCGTGGCATTTGCTTCTCAAAGTGCAAAATGACATTATTTCACTATAAACTACAATAAGCTACGGAGTGGCAATAAATTAAAAGAATGACATCGCACGACTTTGAATCGTACGACAGAGAAAATCTCGCGATCTCTGATGTTACGCGTATGCTCGAACTTCGCGGGATGACGACGATGAAAGGAAAAACCCGTTTTAAAAGAGCTGGCTACAAAAGGCGTAGTCCAGCATAATTGACTTGCCGATTGTGCTAATTCTATAATTGCAATTGTGCAATACGCACTTCGGCGCACGGCAATACACACACCTAGAACCGCGGACGCGCGAATGAATACTGGAAGTTATTACTCCCTTACGAGCTGCGTTCAGCTTGTTAAGTAGACGTATGCAGAATGTGCACGCCGATGTATACACGCAATAGTGCGTAGCCACATTCGTCGCAGCACCATTTTCCCGTAACGCGTGTGCGACAGCAAACAGGCGCGATTACACTGGTATTAATACTGGCTCGTTCATTATTTTGAGCTCGATTAATTGACGCGCGATTAATAAAAAAAAAAGGAGGAAATAGTCATGTCCGTTGTGCAATCACTGATCGATTAACAGAAATTGCAATGGCTGATCAGCAGCTGACACCGCGTCTTTTTCCAGGAGACTTTCGATCAAAGATGAACTCCCGCATTCAAAGAGTTCTTACATGGGTGGTGGAAAATACGAAGGATAAAAGATATTCCAAAATATAGCTGCCGCCATGAGGCTCGTATACGCAAAGATACTTGCCCACCAGACGACCTTCTCCCACGTTTGCACCTCGAGGTTACGGAGTATGTTAATGCCCACGAGGAGACCGGCTATGGCACCCGCGAGATGAGCGACGTAGCCGATCTGGTCCTTCGTTTCGAGAACGTAACGATTGTAAACCGCTTGACCCACGTCGACGCTCGTCACGACGAGAAAGACGAGCAGTTGTAACACCGCGAACTCCATTTGCGACCAGTTCATAACTATCGTGGCGACGTGGGCGGTGATCAGGGCGTAAACACCACCCGACGCTCCCGCCAGGAAAACTCCCGGATCGGACACGGACGTGCCGAGGGACCCGGCGACGACGCCGGCAAGATATATCGTTAGGACTCTCCACCAGCGGTGGACCATCTCCAATGGAATTCCCAGCATCACTTGGACCAGCAGGTTGACCAGCAAGTGGAAGACTCTGTCAACGGAAAGTCGCATAAATTGCAGGTTTCTCTTGTGACTTTAAAAAACTACGTAACGTGTGATTCCCGCTTACCCCACGTGAACGAACATGTAGGTCAGGTACCTCCAGGCCTGGTAACGTTTGTATGGATTGTAAATGAATAGTACAGCTGCCGGCCCTTCGACGGAAAGCGCCTTATGAGCGATCGCGTCGTAAAGAAAAAGGGTGATCTCCAGAATGGAGATGATAATCATCGCTACCGCTGGCGGACGGCAGGAGTATTCCTCCTCGTATTGTCCGTCAGGAGTGTCGCTGGAATAGCGCGCCTGTTGGGTCGACGATACCGGATAGGACGGACGCTGCGGCACCATCGAGTGCACGTATTTCTGCACGTAGTGTCCGAAAACGCCCTGCATGTCTCTCCTATGAATCTAAAGTATACAAGAGATTCCTGTGTAAAACACTCAGGCTTACAAGAGACTCCTTCCATGATCACGATCGTCATCAAATCGTTGAAAATCACTGTACACACGCACGTACCATAGCTATGAACTCTGGGTAATCCAAATATCCAGAATCATCCAGATCCGCTTTGCTCATAATCATTCGAACCACACGAGCCGGTATGTCATTGGAGTACGATGAACTACGTATCATGGCTTTTAACTCGTGATACGTTATTTTTCCATCTCCGTCGAGGTCGTACTTCTCGAAGATAGCTTGCCAATGCTACAGGTACAGGGGAGAAAACAGTTAATACAAGCTTTCTCCTAAGTGAAATGAAGAAACTTGTCGGTGCGTTACGTACAGCATTATTATAATGCAGAGGTATCGTAACTCCAGCTTCTCCATCCTGACCGCTCGCCATTCTGATCAGCTTGAAACTCCTGAAAAGGAAACGTACAAGTTAGAAGAGAAACTGACATAGCGATTAAAGAGACACACGCCTTGATAAGGTATAATTCGATGGCGTGACGATTATATTAGATCTATACAAGAACAACTCTTATATTCGTTCCCACGTAAAATTATCACTTATACCTAGAAATGGTTACTACAATTCGTACGACCGGTGTACGATCAGCGACTCTTTCATCGAGACGCTTCAACGGAATGACACATTCCAGGGATAGGCGTTACATCTAGATTTATCACTGAGCGTACGCGTGAAATCATGACCAGGGAATCTTTAGACTTCCTCCCGTTAATCTTTATAGTTTTTTAATTCCTTATCATCTCGAGTCACTGATAAACCAATGACAAGGACAACGCTGACATCGCTAACGGCATTTACTCCGAATCAATGACGAATCGACGACCGTGGGAAAGACGCACCTTTACCGTTATGGCAGAGGCGTACACGCGACGAATGTATTAATAAGTACAGTCCGTACATAGAAGCTAAAGGTGCATGACCTGACAGATATATTAAGGTTATGTCTCTTCAAAAGGTTCGTTTACCTCGCATGTATCGGAAATGTATTGCGACGATAGTTCGTCCGGTTCACCGTATCAATGAGTCATCGTCCAATCTCCGAATGCGATTGTAATGCCAAAGGCGTCCTCGTTACTTCCTCATTAAACGCGAGGCTTTACCTACGCGTCATCAGACTTCCATCTCTTTCTTTCACCTGTTTCCCTTCTTCTCTCACTCTTTCATTATTTCTTCCTTCTCTTGCTCTCTCACCCCCTCTCTCTTTCTCTCTCTCGTCGTTGCGTAGGATCGGGAGAAATGACATTTGACGTTCGCGAAAGTCGGCAAGAGTAGGACACGCGGGAATATCCGGGTAATGAATGGAAAACCCGAGCTTGATCACGAGCCGATCCGGTTCATTTGCAATATCCGCCCTGTTTCAAGTAACGAGCCGCGTATTTCTACAAAATCGATTAAATCGCCCGAACGAGCGTACTTGCACATCTGACACACGGCGTCTACTTGATCAGCTGACGACGCGCTCGCAACAACGCCGGTTGCTAGGAAACGGGGACGCCCGCTGGTAAACAAAACTGGAGCTACGGCTGATCTAACGTATTGACGAGGAAGAAAAAGGGAAACGAGGTACAACGAGCTCCATTGGCGTGAATTAATTACCTACGTACGAAACCCGCATTCATCGAACTAAAGAAGAGAATCCTGGGAAAAAATATGTTGGAAAAACGGCAGGGCAAGATGAAAATAGCGACGAGCTACCGAGTTAAACATCCGATAGAGAATTTCAAACTGAGGTGCGTATGTTTATTTACCTACGCCTGTCGGCAGTAGCCGGAGTGGAGAGAATAAAGGAAAATTCACGGCTTTCCAAAGCGGCTCCAAGTTGGCTCGCGTATCAACGACGCTCGCGCATTCGCGTTACGCCGTTCTGCCTACGTAAGCGAGTCGCGCGAACGTACGCGGCCTTTCCGAGAATGCACGTGAAAGCCACTGACGCGTGGAAATGCTAAAATAGCTGCTGTTAGTACGATATGCATCGATCAACTCGATAGTTCGTTCGAAAATAAAACAGAAACGTTTACATCGGTCTACCGCCACCGGCCATGTGGTCGAGACGCCGGGATTTACTCTACCCTTCTAAATCACATTTATTTAACTACCGCTTGTTTTCTCAGGGTCAAAATTGTTCAGCAAAAGTCTCCACTGGCCGAATTGTTTCGCGACCAGGGCGAGACGGCGGATTCGCATTTTCTGGAGGTGGAAGAGCGTATTTTTAGTTGGCAAGAAAAAGTCTTTGGTCCCCTTGAAATTAAGTTCTACGCGGATGAGAAAAACTGTATCACTGAACGTCAGAAGGAGTATAACAGACGTATAATTGACGAGAACATACGGGGATCGCGATTGTTCTCCTACACCAGAGATGATGGTTATCGCCCGAGCGACGGTCTGTTAACGAAAGACTACCGCTCACATCTGTCTAGAAAGAACCTATCCGCATTGCCGGCATTGAGAAATCGCAAACCCTTCGCCGAGAGATACGACAAGAAGGTAATCGATTTTGATCCCACCGAGGCGAGGATTCGTTCTAATCACTACCTATACCGAGATTGCGAGGTCATGCACGTTTTAGTCGACTTAACGTCGCGCGAAGAGGAGGAGTCCGTACGTTCGCCCGATTCGGAGACACTGCTGTGTACTGTCGCCTTCGACAAATTTCGCAAAGTCTTGACTATAGATCCCGACATTACGAACGACGAATCCTACACCGTTAACGGGACTGACGCGAGTTACGAGTACTGGCTCGAGCACGCTTCGGAGCAGCCGAGTGCCCGAGAGTTGCAACGCGAAATGGAATCCTTGGAACGCGTGAGTATCGCGCGATTAACGATTCCGCGGATCACCGCGGGTCTGCCGCCTTTGTATTTGGAACAATGTTATCTCGAAACGAGAAACGAATGCTTCCAAATACGATTTCAGGGTAAATTTTCACAACTGCACGGTCTCGAGAGTCTCTCCTTTCCTTGGTACCTTTTTCTTCAGATCAATTTGCAAAATATCTACTCCGTTGAAAAATCGGTAGAAAGCATTTATCGAGAAACAAAATCACTGTGTATGGGTACATACCCGACGTACGAGATCTCCGAAATTTGTCGCATCATCTTGTTCGGATTGAATATGTTCATATTCTTTCCCAGTCGACTCACTCGCTCTCTTCCGCCCGTCTCTTCCGACGATTATACAGTATCACGTATAAGCACCGACAGAAGGGAATGTAATCCTCATAGTAACTTGTTCTTTCGCAGATTGTTCCCCGGCGCCCGTTTCATTTGACACCACTATCCGCACCGTGGCACGTTTATTTCTCGAAAGCACACCGCCGCCGGACGTCTACCGCGCGCCGCCTGAGCCGGACTGACGAGGCGATTCTTATCCTCCACGATTCGTCAGGAATTCCCGTGACTAATAACCGCTGCGGAACGTAATGATCGGTTGAATTGTGAACTCCCGCCTTCGAGTTATTGCCGCCGAGCACTTCACAGATACGAAGATTATCAAACAAGGTGATCTTGGCGAGAGCGCTGACGGGAAACAACTGAATTCAATGGTTCCCTGAGTGTCAGCTTAAAACATCCACAGACACGCGCATACAGTCATCCGGAATCGCATGTTTATGCTATCAAGCTGCGTGTATACGCGGATATGTACCGCTGTGTGATATCACGTACGACAGTCGGTATACTTTCACAATTATACGATCCGCACAGAGGAAGAGAGGGAGGCGAGTCGGACCGCAATCTTATGTGTAGCCTTGTAGATCAAATGCTCGGGAGGGAGACTCCATTTGTTTCTTTTGTCATTTAGCCGCTACTAAAGTATCCTTCCTGCTTGCATTTTATCTTCGTTATCCATTCGAAGTGGTAGACCGACCGCTATCTCTTCTCGTGGCCCGATAATTGCCGATTCATTTCTCCAGTCTATTTTGTGCCGTATCAGGACACTTCTTCATCTCGGTCCAGACGAAAGATCGGCTCCTCTTCGATTTTCTGTTCTACTCTTGGCGCGTCCTTCTTCGTTTTTAATCACGACACAGCATCATCCTTCGCGCAGCTTCGCTACAAAGATGCCGTTTAATCCGTCAGGCTGCACGTCAGCGAAGAGTTGCCAAGGAGGTGGAAATGCCCCGGGAAATTGAATTACCACCGCTCCATACGCTGCGGATCTTTCTCGGCTTGGACATCTCATCGGCTCGTGACTTTCCGTACGACGCTCTGTTCATTACGTACCTCGTTGACTTGCCGCCCTACTGGAGCACGAGTCAACAGGAACGCCTATCCGGAAGAACGCAACGATGTCGTATGAGGAATCGCACCGCACACTTCGGCTACGTCGCGGACATCGCGCTTGACTTGGACTTGCGCTGTTTGACCGGCGAGAGAGCATTGCCGGCTTGGCCGCTATTGTTGATATCCGTAGCGTCTTTCGACAGCTGGACGAGGTGTGTTGGGAACGCCAGGTCCGGCAAAATCACGGGGAACGTTCCGAGAGTCGATGTTTTTTTTTACACTGATTATGTAACACTGGGTGACTAATGCGACGCGTGTCCTATTCATAGAATTAAAAATACACGAGAGCTTATATCGCACTATCACACAATATTGCCAACGAGGCTTGAAGTGGGTCTACCGATTGGTATTTCGCTCGTATAGATTGACGGCGGATGCCATAAAATGTCGAGATAATGCGAAATACATCGAAGTCGCTCACGATGAGTGATAGACGCTTTCAGTAAAACATAAATTTCATTAATTACATTAACATAACTGGACATACCGGTAATCGCTGCGAGTCCTCGAGGACCCGGTTACTTTTTTTTTTTTTTTCAAGTCTCACAATCCGTTTCGCCGTACGCATTTCTATAATACAAGCCAATAACGTCGATCGAGAAGGAAGAGACGCCGAGGTGATACGATGAAAGGCCGGGAAAATGAAAGGAAACGTTTTTCATTTCAGATATCGCATCGAGGGATACGCGTCCTTACCGCTACCGTCGACGCCCGGCGCTCACGTTTTCCATCTACACACCTGGAGACCCGCGGGTGATTTCGTCAATTCGCTTCGACGCTTCTTCACCGGCGGTACGTGCGAGCTGGAAGATATGAGATATTGCGGCGTTCCATCGATGCACGAAGGTACGAAATTGGAAAAAGCTAGTTTGGAAGTAGTGCCGAGCGGTTCCGTCGAGCTAAAAGTCAACTTAGCTCATCAGAGCCGCTCTTTCGTGCCGGACGAGGACTTCCCGCGGGACGCGTTCGATAAATTGAGCGCTGGCACGCTCATAAGCAGCGTGAATAGCGTTTTGGAAAAGTTTAAGGCCGCGAGGGAACGTATGATTCGCGCGAGGACTATGTATTCCTGAACGAGGTATTGCCGACTTCGATCAAGTATCGCGGAAAGGCAAAAATAACATCTGACAGTACTCGAGTAATTTCGATGTACCGTGAACTAATATTTAAAATTGATTATACCTATGTCCCTCTTGCTTCAATAAAATGCAAGCGTGTGGCTAGTAGCATTTTTTATGTAACAATTATTTTCACCGCTTCGTTTTGAATCCTAATTCGCAGCATCCTTTCCGTCTTTTTCTTTTTCGAGGTTCAAGTTCGTCAAAGGCATAACGGGCCCTGGTCGTAACGGAGGTGATTTTTATTTCAACAAAAATAACAATTTACATCGAATCTTCTTCCCCGACAATAGTAATTATCGTGCATGCAAACGCCCGTGATTAATTTGCACGTACAGGCGACGTATGTACTCGCTGGCTATTTTAATAGTTTAATAGTTAATCAATTTCTTCAATCAGTTTCTTCGCAATAGCGCCTGCAGAGTAGTATCGTATGCACTTCCGGCTCTTCGGCAAAAACATCTCGCGGCTGTCTTTTCTTTAAATCGTATGATATAATATTCGGAAGGGAGGAGGTGAGTGCCCTCGATGGGGATCGGCTCAACGATACAGCCTTTTTTTCCGGCGTCGTCGATCGATTGTTATGTCGTATTATCGTCGAGTTATCATAAGTAGGTACGTCCTGTAGTTAAGATATTTTGTTCTATGCACAGTAATACTAGCGACGATGCGAGCTCGAAATATCTTTCACCCCGTGCTTCCCTCCCCTTTAACGACTCTTAAAATGCTAGAATTCGCGGCCGTTATTCAAACTGTACTCGACTGAGTGAAAGTATCTGTAGAAGGCAGCCCGTCAAAAGGCTACAATGACGATCGGTTACCGTTTTTCCGCCTGAGCGATCATAGCAAGATTCATGTTTTTGATATTGTCAATCGGCAATGCTCTGCTACTACATCGTTATTAAGTGTAGAGTTCGATTAAAAACTGTAAATTCGAGCTTAAGAGATTCCTTAAAAATTAGGATCGACTCTTTAACGGCAATTTAAATGCTATTTATAATATACTCATACCACTCCTATTCTGGAAGCATTGAACAGTGTCTGAGGGACCTTACTTTCTTTCTCTCTCTCTCTCACTCTCACTCTCCATCAGTTTGAAATATCTCTCTCTTTTGAAACGACTCGGGACGAGCTGTTGACGACCCCCTCGATCCTACCAGTTGCAATATCAAAAAGGTAACAACTGCTGAACGCTTCTTCGAGTTCACTCGTAAATCAGGATTTCTCCAAAAATCCTTCAATAATATTAACAGGCGTAATGAAGATGAAAGATGAGCTAATCGATCCGACGTCATAGCAAATTCGTACATATATATATTTCTTATACCGCCAATTTTACAACTGTTAATCGCCACTGACGTATAAACGAAAGAAACTCGTCCACTCTCGGCTATTTTGAATCGTGTGTATGAACGGCATAAAGTAAAGATTCTACTCTACAATTATTGTGTTCCAGTTGCTCGATAAAAAGTTCTCTCTGCTTTAGGAAATTTTAGGAGATCTTCTAATGATCCGCAAACTCTATAAATGGACGGCGATAAACAGACGAGAGTAGTCTATGATCGAGAAAGGCAGACGAGCGTCCCCTGAACGAGGAGTCTTGTCGAAAATGAAAGTCGCGAACGAAGGAGGGTCACACGCGAGTAAAAGTTAGTCCTCAATTGTTCATGGGTTTGATACAAATAGCACGGGCCAGACGAGCAAAAGTTTCAAAGTGTGCAACGTAAGACTTCAATGAGATCGTGTCAGGATTCAAAGCGGCAACTAAAAGTCGCGGAGCTCACGCGAGGCACCGGCTCGCGTGTTTGCAGTTACGCGTTCGCGTGGAAATATAAAATTAGGCTGTTTGAAAAAAATCACCGCGAACCGTCCGTCTATATGTATACGATGCAAGTTCCATGTGTATACGTGTACGCATATCGTTAAAATTGAATAAAATCCACATCCATTCGTTCATCGACAATTCGATCATTTTAATTGGTTGTTTATTCATTTTATAAGAGAACGTAGTCTTGGGAGAAGTTCCCTAGTCAGTTCGTGGTTTTCCTAACCTTCTAAATGCTACCTATGCTTCGCTTACTTTCCTAGAGGTCTATAATTTTCTTATCTCTGCATATGATAAACTAGAAGGATGTTGGATAGGTCGGGAGAAAAGGAGTACGGGAGAGGAGGGATGTGCGGGGGAGTATCCTAGAATTACACTTATACTCATCTTAAAATGTAATATTATGTACTATGTACAGCGCTTAATAGACTTACATGTTTTTTTGTTTTAATAACCACTTTACCAAAAAAAAAAAGAAGAAAAGTATAGATGATTTAAACGCGAGCTCTTTCTTTTTTTTTTCTTCGTCGGACACCGCCGCGGCGCGCCCTCGCGACACGTGTATACATATTTAATCCGCACGGGGTATACGCGTATTTATGTAACTGCTATATAATATAATCCTTGCGTTTGATCGATCGTTTCCTCCTTTGTCGCAGTTCGCGCAATCTCAAACTACGAGCATCAACATTTCTTCGCACTGGGGTCATTGAAGAATTAAACGATTTCTCTCCCGGAAACGCGCTTTCGCAGATTCACACGAAATAAAAACATCCGCGACTCATTCGCTCGCACATTCTCTCTGTCTCCGTCATCTCTCGCCCGTTCTTGGTATTTTATCGTAATAACGATTATACACTATTCATTATTTACAAACAAAAAATAAAGAATAAAGAAACGTCGGTACTTTCGACCCGGCGTGCTGTACTCGCATCTCTAGTAGGTCAATGGACTCATAGTGCGTTATGTTCACACTGTTCGGAGCCAGCTCGCGCAAAGGCGAATCTAATTCACGCGTTGGACAGAAAACTGTTCTCGTACTTTCCGAGGCAATGTCGCGCTTGTCCCCTTCCTGAACAATCTATTCGCTGTGATCGCGTCGAAAAGAAACGATTGTTGTGTTCGACATTGAGTGGCGGATACGATTATCTCATTGATGACTGCGACGTGGTCTTACCGGAACGGGGTATCTGTGTGTAAACATCGACAGTGATTGACAGAAAAATGAATATCCTACATTCTCTGGGCGATCAGTTTCTTCTCCGTGGATTAAAAAACGTCCGAAATCTGGACGCGCCTGAGAAGTTCATCCTCTCGACGCGTTATGACTATACGCGAAGCGGCGCGCGAGCGTTTATTAAAATTACAGATGCGTTGTGCGCTCTAAAAGCTACTTAAAATTCTTATCTCTCTTCTCCACCCTCCCCTTCCTTCTCTCATTTTCGAGAGATATCTCCAATATCTATCCTGCGATGACAAGAAGAAAAAAAGACAAGCCACGAATCGCTTAAAATCATTGCGATAAAAAAAATACATTCGCCCGATCATGGTACGAGTAATGTATTAAAATGCACTTGCGTATCTCCCAGCTCCGATCATTCTCATACACATTGTCGAACTAAGGACGAGCTTAAAAGAGGAGCAAATAAATCGGCCTTCAAAGATGGAAAGCCCCGGCGATTGTAAAAGAATTAGTGTGTAAAACAAGAAATCCTGCCCCAATGTATTCGCAGTCTACCTTCTCTGCTGTCCCGCGAGGAGATATATCTCGCAAGTTACAGTTAAAAGGAGAAATGTATAATACACATAAAAGAAAGAAGGGAAAACGTCGCGCGCGCCACTGCCCGAAAATTCTCAATCGACACAGATACTCCGCCTGGAAAATTTGAAACGCCTCCGGTGTAATGAATGTTAAAGGAATACCTCGTACGTCGTGCCGCTTCTCCCGCTATACGCCAACGTTCTCGACGAGACACGTGCATTATACATAATCTGTCCATCGGAATCGCATCTCTTTATTACATCTCGAAGTGATGCTTCCTAACAACTCATCCGCCGGTGATTCGAATTAGTCCTCATCCGAAAGGGGTTCGTATTGCGCGGAGAGCAGCGGCGCAGGTTCCGCCTGCGTTTGCTCGACTTTGGTCGTCGAGGCGGAAGCCGAGGTCGGAGGAGGCGGCGCGGGTGGCGGTCCTGTATGCACTCCTAAAGCGCTGAAAGGGTAGAAAGTGGTCGGGGCGGGAGGGGGAGGCTGTGGAGGTTGGTTGTTACCCTCGTCAATGACCATCTCGCCTCCGGCAAGACTGTCTACCCCCGCGCCGGACTTCTCCTCCTTCTCCGAGACTCCGCCGCCGCCGCCGCCGCCGTTTCTGTCTCCCGTCGAGCCAGCTTTATCGTCCTCGGACGTTCGCATTACCTCGACTATCTTATTCTTAACGTAGTCCAGCGGGGAGAGGTGCGGTTTGTTCGACGGCGATCCGGAAGTCGTAGTGGCAGTGGTCGTTTCGTAGAATCGCCGCGCGTAATGATTGGCCGTCGCTTCCGGCGGTGACATCGACTCGGGATGAAACTGCTTGGCTACCGAGGCAGCCTGGGGCTGCTGTTGCTGCTGCTGCTGCTGAGCCACGCGAATTATCTGACGCTCGTCACCGGGCTTGGCGGAATCTGCTTCCACGCCTTTCCGTCTCTTCCACTGATCTTCGTGGTACCTGTGCGAGTTTCGAAATAATCTCATTGATTGCACGCTGCGAAGCTATCGAGAAGGGCGACTGTTACGAAGCGAACGTCATCTTGGATCGAACTTACCCTGCGTACGATCTGTAGGATGAATGAGGTTGACCGTAATCTTTCGTCACGATATGATCGACGTGTTCACCGAGCGTCATAGCTTTGCTTGCGCTTGAGCTTCCACTTCCACTGCCCGATCCGCTGTTACCACCTCCCGCTTCGGCGGCCGGACTATGCGCGGCACCGTTAGATTCCGCGGGACCGTCCCGATGGAATCCCTGAATGATAACGTAAGATTTTAACGTTATGCATTAAATGATCATTCGAAAAAATAAGCGAGGACGGCCTATTGGTGTACAATGGCATTCACCTTAACCGCAATTCATAAAACGGCTTCAAGTGCACATCATCGTACATCGATAAGACTATCTTTCTCTGTTTAACGCTAACCTTGAATTCCGTGCAGGATCCAGTTAGGCAAATATAGCGTGAAATTATTTAAAAGAACTTTAACATTAATTAACGAACCTGAAAGAGACGATCGCCGGGTCTCGTTGGTTGACTATTCGACGTGGGAGTTCCGCCGACGTTTTCTACGCTCTGATTAATCTGATGCGTGATGATTGCTTCGATCAGAGTGGCAGCAGTTACAGTATTCGATGATTCACTTTGTTGCTGATTCGGGGCTGGTTGGCCTTGCCTTGACGCTGATGGTTGCTGCTGCTGTTGTTGTTGTTGCTGCTGCTGCTGCTGCTGCTGTTGTTGTTGCTGTTGTTGCTGCTGCTGTTGTTGTTGTTGCTGCTGCTGCTGCTGCTGCTGCTGCTGCTGCATCCTGGAAGACGGAGGGAATCCGCTGCTCAACATCCTGGAGGAATCCCTGTCAATTTGTTGGTGCTGCTGCTGATCCCGGTAAATCTGCGCGATATGACGCCTCTCGGCCTCCATGCGTTGTTGTTGTTGAATGTGCTGCTGTATCTGTTGTTGCTGCTGATGTAAATCCCTCTCGCGTTGTTGCACGGCCAAACGGTGTTCCGCGTGGTACTGTTGTATCTCCTTCTCCCGCTGCACCGCGAGTCTGTGCTCCTGCTGTTGCTGGAGCTCCTTTTCGCGCTGTTGAACCGCCAGCCGATGTTCCTGATGCTCCTTCTCCCGTTGCGCAGCGGCGAGCTGCTGTTGAATCTCTTTTTCCCGCTGTTGGTGCACGGCTATTCGATGCTCGGTGTGCTGAATCTCCTTTTCTCGCTGCTGAACCGAGAGTCGATGCTCGTGCTGCAACTCCTTCTCTCGTTGCTGCACGGCCAGTCGATGCTCCTGCTGCTGCATCTCCTTCTCGCGCTGATGATGTTGATGTTGCACGGTTATGCGATGCTCGAGCTGCTGAATCTCCTTTTCTCGTTGCAACCTGTGCTCTTCCTTCTCCCTCATGTGTACGAGGTCTCTCTCCCGCTCTCTGTCGCGTTGCTGCTGCTGATGCGCCACTGCCATTCGGTGTTCCGCCTGCTGCATCGCGATACGATGCTGCTCTTGCAGCCTCATCTCTTGTTCGTGAAACGCTCGATTGTTATCAACGTACCTGTCGGCCAGCAGTCGTTCCGCCATCGTCTTGCCGAGGCCTTCGTGACCACTGCTGCCGGTCGGCGGATGGCCGTGAGGATGCGGTACTGGAAGACTCGGCTGCTGAACGGCAACGTCCACGAGGCTGGAAAACGCTTCCAGCCCCGGTGGCGGTGGCGGATAGTAACTCTGCTTTTGCGGATTATGCCTCTGAATGACTCCTTGGCGCGGTTGCGTGTGAGGCGCGGGAGGCGGTGTGCTGGTGAAGTACAACGTCGAAGGGGGAGGAGGTTCGTTTTTCCCTGCCGGCTCGCCAGCCCCGTTACCTCGTCCCCTGGCGTGCATCTGTTGGCTGGTGATGTAATCGTTCATGATGATCTGTCGCGAGGAGAGCTGCTGCTCCATCGTATAACTAGGCGGTGGTCGCGTCGAATACGAGTTGTACTGATTGCTGTGCGTCACCACGACACCTTGGTTCTGAGGCTGTCCGGGCAGGACGACGTTGCCGACATTCGCGGGTGAATGCCTCATCGGACGATGGTAGTCGTACATCGGAGCGCGTTTGTCAACGGCGAACGGATGGACCGGGGTACCCTGCGTTATGGAGCCGGTCTCCTTAGGAGCCTGACTACCACTGCCGGTGCTTCCGCCGCTCGCGTTTCCCGGCGGCGTCATCTGTCGAAGAAGACCTTCGTAACGAGCACCGGATACCGGTGTGCCGTGCGTAATAGAACCACCCTTGTGACTAGTATTGATGCCGGCCAATTTCGGAGACAGTTTCGGGTGTTGGGGCGGCGGTGCCGCGACTTTGTTCATCTTCGGCGTCAGAGGCGCCTGCGGTCGAGGTGAAGACACGTAGACCAACGGACTCTTGGCTCCGCGTCCTTGCTCCGGATGTGGATGCGGATGGTAGTAAGCCCCCGGAGGCGGTTCTGGTCGATAAAGGGTAACCGGAGGCGGTTTGTGCGGCGGTTGCAGCGTATGATTGTACTCTGGTTGTAGCCGAGGCTTCTTGATACTCAAATCGAGAGTTCCCTCGGTCTCGCGCAGCGCTTGCTGAACTTGCATCACGACTAAACCCTCTTTCGGCAAGTCTGCGGGCTGAGTTTGACTGCTAGGCGCCGGCGGCGGACAAGGTGTGATGGTCGCCTGCATCTGACCTGTTGCCGATGGAGAAAGGGCTGCTTCAATGCTCGTGAAAGTCATCACGACGAGACGATGGATGACGATGCGCGATGGGAAGAGATACGCAATCTTGGGGGAGCTTTCGTTTTGCTATTGATTCGAAGTTTCTTCGAACTAAACCGAAGAGATGAGAGTAAGTTGTAATTGCAAATCCTGTACTCACCTATTTGTTGAGGACTGGGGGCAGAGTGATGACCGTGGTGAGGCCCGGACACGACGGAAAGAGTCGCCAAATTCGAGTCCCTGCTCGACAAGGTCGGAGGGATGTTCGCAGGTGCCTTGTATTCGCGGACAAATGTGATGTCATTGCGGTGATCCGTCTTGAGGATGCTCGATATCGTTGGCGTGCCGGAGCTGACGGGGATGGACGAGCCGGCTGAGTTGGATGGACTGTTGGGATTTCTTTTCAATTGCATCTCGATTACACCAAGCATGAGATCTTTGACGGTCAGGGGGTTGGCATTGCTGGTTGTGGAAGGCGGTGAATGGATAACTGCAGGCTTCTGCTGCTGCTGCTGCTGCTGTTGTTGCTGCTGCTGCTGGAGGACAGTGTTCGTGTTGCCGGTCGTTGTTAACGTAACGACGACACTACCATTGTCCAAATCGGCACCTCCTTGACCCTCGTCCGCCGTCTCCTGGAACAATCAGCCAACCTCTATCAGACGGCTCTATCACCGAGAAGAGCAGATTGGAGCTGCGATGGGCCCTCTCGTCATTTGATATAGCTTTTACTTTGGCAAAGCCTGTCGGGACTTGCGCTCGTACGAACTCTAAGTAACGGCGTTGAGAGAAAGGAAAAGTAACGCGACGAAGAGCCGCCAACAAAATTCGTCTTACCGTGGCAGAACTGTCGTAATCTTCTCTATTCGCAGGCGGTGGAACACCACCCGTGGAAGGTTGTTGAGGCGTCACCACGGACACCGAAGGTGGGACCAGCGAGACTACAGCTATATCCGAAAGTTTATCACCGAGTTTGGGATCTGTTGATTGCTGCTGCATTGGCATCTGTAACGAAGCGCTCGTCGAGCCAGCAACCGTCGTACTACTCGATATCGTATTCGCAGGACTGCCAGCGCTCGCAGTATCACTCGAATCATGCACCTGCGAATGGAGCAGATACGTTTTCTCAGTCAAGCGGAAAAGAGCAGGATTTTCGAAGGAAGAGAACTCGACGACAATCGGATCGAATTGCTTACAGCCAACTCATCACAGCTACTCGTACTACTGCCGCTCTCCTCCTCGTCGGTGAGACAAGGCCTTCGCTCTTCACCCAGCGACTGATAGTACTCAGCCACCACTTGATCCAATCCAAGTTTCTTACGATACGTAAGATAGTAATTTTTACATTGATGATTGGACTTCCCCGAAATTTGTTCCGAGACTTTCGGCCAATTTGTGCCGTGCTCCCTCAACGCTCTCCTGAGTTGTTCCACCTCGTCGTCAGTCCACTGCCGTGCCGAACTGTCCGCGTCTTCGGAGGTGTCGGTACCACCGGACAAATGCGGCGCCAAACGACGGGATATCCGATTGAAGCACGCCGAACAGCACTTGGTTACATTGCTGGGAATCTCTGGAAGTGCAAGGCGATCCGATGGTAACACACAACACCTCTGGGTGCTACGATACTCAAGCTCGCACTGATCGCGAACGATTCGATACTCACGGAACTCTTGAATGACGGGATCCCGAATATCCGACGGAAGATCGAACCATTTCGGTGGTAGCGCGCGCAACCGCTTTACGCGGCTCTTGGAATTGACGTTGTTCAGATTGGGACAGCTGGGCAAGGGACAGGCAATGTAACGACCTCGGACTGCCTTGCATCTGCAAGTATTGCAGACCCGCGAGCCAGGAGCTACCTGGTCCTCTCTCAAGCCGTACTGGGACGCCTGACTTCTAGACAGCACTCTGCTTTGAGCACCACCTTCCACCATGTTTTGGCAAACCGCACAGGCGTGTGGTCCCAGTTGCCTGCCACTCTCTGAAAGATAACGGCCACGGAGATATGATCGTTGAACATTAAGAAGACACTGCTTCTCATAAAATCATTACGATTATCATTGTTCAGTGATCCTTGGGAAAAGAGAGGAAAACACAAGTACGTGAGCTGGCTAATATAACTTAAAATTTAGAAACTACAACCACCGAGGAATGAACATTCCTGCCAGCATCTTTTACATTAATTTAATCTTGGTTTTTTCCTGAAGTCGCCCGAGAAAATGAAAAATAGCTAACTCGTGTAATAATTACAACCTTCACGGCCCTTTGAAGAAAGTAGAATAGACGATGCTTTTAAACTGTGTCGTTAGCGATTCTTAGATCGCTACCGTTCTCAAATGGACGTTATCAGCTGTCAGTTGCCTGATAATTACCGTTTCCCACGTTCTCAGACAGAGCGATCATACGCAAAAACGCAATGGGGATAATGTCCTCCGACGTGAATTAAAAACGAGAATGGATAACTAATGTGAGTACCTGCTGAATGTGTATTGATCGTCCAAACGAGCCAATTATATTCACATTAAACGTAACATCTATGTTTTACTCATCGACGATGCGAGCTGGTAACCGGGTGCTCCGCAGAAAACCCGTTCTTCGTTATTTTGTAAGGCCGGCACGATTCGTTACAAAAGTGAGATGAGTAAATTGCATGAATCGCGTGTCTAAGCTTCCTTTCAGGATACAGCAGAAGCCCAGTTGGACGGAAGAAGGAATCTTCATCGAAAATGGACAGCCAATAAAACGAATGCTTCCTGTCCTTTGTGCGATGCATTAAATTTGCTTCACTATAACCTGCATCAACGCTACCAAGATACGCCTCGCTGAATGCAACTGTGTATTCAGTGCGGAATTTCTGGAGCATTAATGAATGCATTATTACCGTCGTCACATGATATCCGCAACGCCCCAAGGATAAAATAAAAAATACATAACACGCGGAGAACAAAATAAATTCCAATCGCCCGAAACTACGATCCAATTGACTTTTTTTAATCTCTTTATCTGCGTGACATTAGTTTCGATGTCGATATTGAAGAGGGGACGAACAAACCGATCGAATATCCAATGCGATACGCATGAGAGATTGTCGCTATTTTCCCTTTTCCCTGGTTGCAAGGTAAAATCGTCAGGAAATCCCCGAAGGACTAGGGGAGTATGGATATTTTATCTCCGCTCAGTGGAAGTCTAACGACCACGCGCAGCCGGCCGTTCGTGTATAAATAAATAAACGAGCTTCGCGTATTGAAGTTTCCCGGATTGGTACGCGCGCGCGTCTGCCTCGTTCGACCGGGCTCGATCGTTGGTAGCGGAAGGATTTTATTTATTCGTTGTAGCCTTAAATAAATAGTGCTAATCAGGATGCCGGCGGAGAGATGAAGGGCGGGGAGGTCATTTGGGTTATGACGATCAAGCGCTGACGGTGATGAAGGAGGAGGAGAGCGAGGAGGGAATAGAGCGTGTACAGAACGAGTGGAAAGCAGAATAATTACAGAGGTTCTGTCGGTTAACTAATTAAGGGTAGCCAATTAAAAAGTTCACGTTCCTACGCCGTCGCGAAATTACCTTGGAGAAAGGAAACTCTAAATTCTTTGCGTTTATAGTTCTTTTGGTTCAGAGCATTTCGCTGGTCGAATGATAAATTCAGTGTGAATTTTGTATTTTGTAAATGACCTCAATACCTCGCTAAAAACCTAAATCATGCTATTATGACGTACATCAAATTCGTCAAATAGATAAGTTCGCTATCTAGCGGCACACGACACGATTCGTTCAGCATTCGCTAAAAGATTTGTACGAAATGACGGACGGGAAAACACATGCGATACCCAGTTGCAATAGTATTGTGGTCCACCAAAATAACCGTAACATCGCGTCAGAATCCACGACACTAATTGACAAGTAATCCCTGGCGTTGGTGTTTTGACCGCGGTCATTTCCGATTGGCGAATATGCATTTCTTTTTCCCCGATATTCCGAAAATGCTCACGTTCAGATTGTTTAGCTCTGATCCTTCTTTTTTTTTCGAAATTGGAGAAATATCACTCTGCTTACGAGACATCCATTCCTACTGCTTTCTTTTCAAAATCGGATAGAATTCGGAAAAGGAATTCGTTCTGCTTTTTTCCTCGATGAAATAAAGACAGCTTTCACGAGAATGAAAAGGGAGGAATAAAAAGGTCCAAATGTCGTTTGTGCATCCGAGTTCATTCCCTGGAATTCGCCACCCTTTCCCTAGCCCTTGGAACAAAAGCTAGAAGAAAGAAGCCGTTTGAAAGACAAATGAATGGAATAAAATGCATCGTGCAGGAGATTCTGCTAATTAAGCCGACGCCGCGTAGTGAAGAGAACGCGAGGACAAGGGGCGTACCCCTGAATATTTGATAAAGGGTGCACGAAGCTCCGAGCACCGCCTACCCTTCTCTTCCCCTCCCTATACTCATAGCCAGAGCCTCTGAAATATCGCGTTCGTTCTACCAACATTACTGCTGTGGAATATTTCATCGATTTCGTAAACTCGATCTCTCCTCGCCCGGAAAGACTTCGTTTGAGAGAGCTTCGCTTCCGAGCATTTTTTCTGGACTTTCTCCGGGCTCCCGTTCTTATGCGTGACGATTTAATTCGAAATGCGACAATGACACTGCTCTTGAATTGGAAGCGATCACATAGATCAATAGAGGAAACAAAACGAACGATGCACGCACGTGTACTAGATTCGGAAAGACTAGAGGGGAAAACGAGACGAAGTCAGATGTAGAAGTGTGGGTGCCTAACGTTGCGATAATAAAGTATTCCCTTTGATTCCGCATCGGAATAAGCGATGAGGACCCGGATATAATGCAACTAACGGGTGGCGTCGCAAATAAGGTAAGCTCGAGTTGTAAAGTGGATTGACGAAGTGTGGAGGGCGGAGAGGTACGAGCAAATTGCGAGGTGAGAGCGAGTTGTTACGCGCGTGCACCCTTATCGGTTATAAATGTTAGAGAGAGAGAGAGAGAGAGGAGGAGGGGGAGGGGAGGAGACGAGAAGAAAAGAGGGTGGGCGGTCGACCGTTGAGCTCGTTTGTTCGCCCTCTCTCTACTCAGGGCTTGCTTGAGGCTAACATTTTTGTATTTATGTATTTATGAGATTTGTGTTTCGCCGAAGCGGAGAGCAAAAATGATTAAAAGCAAACAGGACGAGGGGAGAGCTGTAGCGACCCGTAGATTCATATATATTATATCTCTGGACCCGAACGATGTAAAAAGAAGTGCGGTTGCGTCGATGTTGCCTGCCGAGAGAGCGTTTCAATCGAGGAACGTTTCTGAGAATACGATGTACGTACACGTTCTACCTGTGATCCTCTGCGGTTATTTCAAGAGGGTCCCGTGACTCGTCTTCCTCTGATTCTCGGATAGGAACTTGTATTAATTCGATTAGACGAGAAACAGTCGGGTGAGGAAATAGGAAGGGAGTGAGACGTTGGACAAACACGAAATCATCATACGAGATATCCCGTACAGATGCTCGGGATACCAGAGTTGATTACAGTAGTGAGGTACTGTGCTCTCGTTCCGCAAATAACATCTGTCAATTAGAGAGAGGGCCACGAGCCGACTCCCGGCTCTCTGACTCGGGTACAGACACATGATGGGATTGTCAGGACGAAGGGACCACTCGCGTGTGTGTCGTAGTCACGAAAATCAACTTCCATCCAAAAACAAAGTAGAATTATTGGACTGAAAAGAGATGGTTCCCTGATCACATAGAAATTTTCTGATAGCTGGACGTCGTGATATTAGAATCTAACGCTCCTTTCTTTTCAATTTTTCGCGGCAAGACAACATCAAAATCATTCAAGAGATACTGGGAAAGCTGGAAATCCCACGAATATAACTAGCTGTCAAGAACTGTCGTGAAGCGCTTTGCGCGGCCATCGAGCAAGAATGCACCGGCGCTATTTATACTCTACTTACAGACACAACGAACCAACATTCGTTCCGATATACACTGCCGTGTCAGATCCCCCCAATGGATATCTATAACTATAGGATATACACAACTGTGCAGTTAACTTGTACATACGTGTGTAACCGTACGTACATAATCCGTTATTTGCGAAGCGCTAGAGAGAGCACCACCAACGGATTCGCAGAGTACACCTGCGCAGTGCACGAGTACACAGAAAGCGGTGGAGGTAGTGGTGGAGGTATTAATTGGGATTAAGTAAATCAAGACGCTAATTAGCTCGTTCGCTTCGAAACCCAACCTCCAACTCTGCTCCCCCTTCCCCATGCTCTCTCTCTTTCTCTCTCTCTTTCTATTCCTCCCTTCCCGCTACCCTCCTATACACCGCCCCCGCCAGAATCTCCGCCATTCCAATTTTACCACCCATTTGCCGGCAACCAATTCCAACGATACTTGCGCTCGCGGGAAGCAGAGCGGATGCTAAAGAACTCTGGCATCCAGAAGACGATTAAGAACGGAAGAATCGTTTGGTACCATTCTAATCGCGCGTACTGCAAGCTTGTGATGACAGCTAGCCTCCCTGGTGAACCTTCAGCAGAACGAAGTCGAAATCATTCGAGAACTAACCATGTGCACTCTCGAGAATGGAACAAGAGGGTCTCGCCTGCGAAGAAAAGAGTCGAAAAAATAATGGAGGAAAGACCCACGAAGCCCGCGAGCCTAGTAATATCGCAAAAGGTATTTGCACAGCTTGTCTCAATCCAACTCGAAGCATTAAGCGGACGAGCGTTCTTTCGCATCTCTTTCCCTCTCTCGAGTCCAGGGACTGGGAGACAGCCCCGGTGTGTACATTTTTAGCGAGATCGTTCCTCGGGTGTTCGAGGACTCCCTCTTCTCCGTCTACAATCTCGTGGAGGCACTGAGAAACCTTGAGGAGCTCATCTGACTCTTAATTTTCGTCTGCAACTAAACTAACGAATTAGGGCAAGAAGGTTCTTTGTTCCTTTCTAAATTTCACAGGTGAAAGGAGATGACTGCGCGAAACGATAAGAAGAGCGGGGAAAATGAGAATAGGAATGAGTTGTTTTCACAAAAGTAAAAACCGGGGAGGAGATGAGAGACCGAGCGATTGTCACATCGATAGAAGCGAACGGACGGAGAGATATCGGGCTGGCGAGCCGATAAACAAACACTCGCGAGAAGCTGTTGCCGCTGCACAGAATGGGATGACGATTACGCACATTTCCCAAGAGGGCGACGCTTCAAATCCGAAACCCCGCTCCTCCCCCGCTATGATAGGGCCGCAACCGTTCCCTGTTACCAGCCCCCGATTGAGTCCGTGTATACAACGGTGCCACCAACAACCCCTTTGTCATCATTGTCGTTGAATACCGAAGGCTACCGCGAAACTGAAGTCGATAAAACTGGAATAGCAAGAAACCAACCACCTCAGGAGTCGACTGAAAATCCAGCACAACCCTTTCTAGTATTCGAAGAATTAATCCAGGGTACGATCAACGAAAGATAGAGAATTATAGAGAATGATCTCGTTTGAAATATTTACCAACATTTCATTTCAAGGATCAGTTACTTTTCACTACTCGTAGATACTTTCAGTAAAACAAATCCAAAGGTATCCCGGACAGCACACGAAAATACACCTTGTTTCTATCATCGCGAGAAGAAAACGTTCGAAGCGAGACCCTGACTTTTCCACTAGAATAATTAGAAAGAAGACCATGGTTTCACCTTCCCTTATTCAACGACCAATCCTCGAACCGAAGAAGAGGGTGTACGATGGAGCGTGGAGCGAGCGAGAGAAGAGGGAAGAAGACGGTGGAATGCGGAGTATCTGTACGAAATGAAAATATCTTCTGTTTGCGGAGACCCGGACGCGACTTCCAGCACAGCTCAATTTTCCTCTAGCGAGGAGGAAGAGGAAGAGCGAGGGAGAATCGACCTAGCGCAGGTGGCAGCCTATAGACATACGTACACGTATACCTAACTTACAGCGTTACGCGTAGGTACCTATATACATACGGTACATCGACGAATAAAACGAAATTCAACGCAACGTGAAATATAAATGATATTATGCAAATACCGCAGTGGGAAAGGCCGAGGTGGGCGCTCGTTTCGAGTTAATTTGATGAAAAACATCAGAGAGGCCAGAAGAGGGGAAGAGAGCCTGCAAAAGACGCATCCATCCAGAAAGGAGGACTCTCGGGCATCGCGAGGTACTTCTTCTCGTCCTCCTCCTTCACTCTTCTCCTTCTCCTCGGTCTGTCCGCTCTTCGTCGGTTTTTTTGCAACATAAAAGTCGAGTGCGTCGTATTTGCAAGTTCACGTGGGACAACGTTTTTTGTATACTCTGCCAAATAACGCATCTTTTCATCGGTCAGTGTGCCGAAGAAGATTCAAGACGAAAATAATACTTTCCCCGTGTATTGTTTCTTTGTTCTCCAAAATTGCCAATAAAAAAAAAGTCCCGACGAGAGTCGCGTCAGCGAGCTTTCGCATTGAAAAGAGAATCGAAAGTGGAGGAGAAAGAGGAAGAGAGAGAGCCACGTGTTACGGAGCCGGCCAATGTACTCGCGTCGGGGGCGGTTCTCACGCAGGTCGGGGGTTGGCAAAGCGGTGGGGTTGGAAAACCGCCCTCGCGCGCGCCCGGCTACTCCGGCGTTCAAATCACAGGCGAGGCGTCGCGAGTCGTTATTATTAGCTGTCGTTCGCTAAACGACAGTCGCGCATCGCGAGCGGAGTACCGGCACTCCGGACTGACAAACGTTTACAAGTGCCATGTATGTATGAGTGAATGGCAGTTACTTTAACAAAATCGACGATGTAATTCGCTATCATCCGCGCGATTCTGTGGAGACTTAATGCAGTTGAATTGAACGCGTCGCGTAGATTGTGAATAACTTGTTCTTCGGATCACACAACACAACATACAAACAACACACACAATTGATAAAATTACCGTGACAGACAACCGCGTAGATTCCGCAAAGAATTCATAGAGACAATTACTCGGATCGCTTCATCAGTGCTTCGAAAACTGTGAAACGTCAAAGTGCATAATAATCGGAAAATGACAAGCCTCCTCGTAATCAAAATATTCCCGCCCCGCGCATGCAACGAGCGAAGCTGCTTCGTCGCCCAAAAGCGATATAGCATGCGATGAAGCCCCATACTCGAAGATATGTGCGTCTACAGGCACCGCTACCTACTACTCTCGAAGCAAATTTTTCATGTGAATCGAAGAAAACATGAGATACCCGTTTTCCGGCCACAGTGAAACCGCCCGGAAGGTGGTACGAGATGACATAGGAACCCCATGAAGTGCAATCATGATAGTACGTCGCCAGCGATGTATTATACGTGCTTCGACGTGAAGAACAAAAGAAGTTATGCAGTCGTGTTCGTCTTTACCAACTTTTCCGATTGCGTAAAATTCTCCCGAGAAGAAACACGATGATGTACAGCTTATACAGAGCGTGGTTTGGCGGCGAGGAGAGTTACCCACGTCTGGAAACGCTCTCGCCGCCCGACACGGTCGTCAGAGTGGGAAACGAGGGAGAGCATCAGTTTGTGGCTCACAGAGGCGTTCTGGCGGCCCACAGTGGCTACCTCAAGGCACTGTTGGCCAACACGACCAATTCTAACGCTAATTCGAGCTCGACGACAGCCAGCGGCGGTACAAGTGGCAACGCCTTCACCGTGACTTCCGTCTCGGTGTCGTCTGTCGGTAAATACTGAGATTTTCTCACACATTTCCACTGAGCGGTGGACAAACAATTAGCATTCGATTGCGAAACATCATCGAGATATTATAAAAAGTTAGATCGCATCGCAATCGCGTGCTCCGTGTGCGTTCTCTTCCACAGATGGCGAAGCCTTCGCTCCACTGCTGAACTACATGTACACGGGACGCTTGGAGGTGACCTGGAACAACATTTACAACGTCTTACTGGCGACACACTTGTTACACATGCCCGGCGCGACAGAGCAGTGTCGAGCGGCTTTGCTGCGCCTCAGGACATCCCTGTCGCTGACATCGCCGAGCCCGACGCAAGCCGGAAATGTCTTGAGGCCGGTTCCCAATCGATTGGTAGGACCACCTCTGTGCTGGCCACCTCAACCCGCTCTGTATCCCCCGGGACACGTTGGTCTCTCTCATTTGTCAACGCTGTCATTACCGCCGACGATGTCTGCCATGTCGACGTCTCGGATCATGCACGAGGCCCATTCAACCGTGTACAGGTAGACAAATTACGGCAGGAGCGTGAAAGCGATTATAGTACTATCGCACGTGATGGGACCTCCCACAATAGAAGTTCCAACTCATTTTCAGTGCCCGAGAAACGTCAACATCCCCGAAGGCATCGACTTCCCAGACCCAGCGATTACGACGCTCGCGCTCGAGATCGGCAACGCCGGATGTCGCGTCACCGACATCTCGTCGAAGAACGGAGGAAGTAAGGGAAGCTGGGGGGGCCGCGGTGGAAGAGGAGGAACGAGTATCCAATCGTACGTTGACGGCCACTCGAAGTCCCAGTCCTTCGGGAAGCAGCGAGAGGATATCAGTGACGGAAGTAACAGACCCACCGCGACGCAAAGGCCACTCGAAATCGTCGAACGACCGCAGCTGTGGGTCCAGCTCGAGCGTCGTATTCGACGTCGCCTCGTGTGACGGCCCAGTGAGGTTTCATCGTGTCCTGAATGAAAACTACTCGGCGCCCGCAGCGGGGATCGCGCAAAGACCTCGAGCTTGCGTCGACGAGGACGCGGTATCTAGCGAAAATGACGAGAACGGTCGTCCCGAGGGAACTAGCGAAGAAAGTAACCGCAGCGGGGGCAGCGGCGGAAGCTACACCTGCGGATACTGCAAACACACCTTCAAGTCTCATTATTGCTACCAGAAACACGCCAGGCGTCACCTGCATCCGGCGGAGGTCGACGGAAATGGGAACGGGACTAGTTACCAAGTCACGAAGAAGCGGGAGGTCCGATTGCTCGACCTGAACGTTCAGTATTATCCTTGCAAGATTTGCGGTAGCAAGTTTCCGAGCTATTACTTTGTACACAAGCACAGAAAACTCTGCCACTCGAACCCGGAGGACGCGCAGAGTGGCAGCGACGAGAACAGCAACGTAGCTCGAAGCGATCACTCTGGCAACACTCGCTGAGAGAGTAAATGACGACCCCCCGGGAAGACTTTTCGAAGAGGGTAATACATGCTACTCCGACGGATAGCCAATATCGAAGGGAGAATATCATTGTATGTAGTAGAAAAATCTTAAATAAAATTATGTATAGCAGAAAAAATGTCGCGTCAGAACGTGGCTATAGTGCTATCGAAGGATACGTTGCACCCTTCTGTCCCCCTTTTAAACATAACCGAATACTGAACATGCACCGCGATGTATCCAGACAGATTTGACAGAGGTGAAGATGGGATAATCCCCCACAATTAGCGTAATAACGACCCAACTCGTAACGCTTTGCGGATCAATAACAGGCTCCGCGTAATCCACGCGTTACAGTATTACCGATTACCGAATGTACGAACGCAAAATATAACGCGAGCTTACAGTGAGAAGCGCTCGACAGTCGTCCGCAGCGGGAGTACGAGTGTCAATAATGTCAAGCATCGTTAAGAGAGATTACGCATCAAGAGCGTTATCTCGTTACATCTAGCGGAGGGTAAAGATTTCGAATATCGCGCTTAAAGTACTCCGAGGTCGTTTAGTGAACGATAATATTGATATCGCGGAGTGTCGGGAAAAAATTGCTCATCCTTGCGACTCCCTTTTCCGAAGTACCATCTCTTTTTACAAGTTATAAGATGATAGAAAAATATCAAATATTTTAACAAAACTCACCAATGGTCTCGACTGACTGCGCCTCCTCGTCGCTGGTTTCCATGGGAGTCGCGTGATTTTCCTTCTTTTTCTCCTTCCCTCTACCGCAACTCGTTCCGCTCCCGCTAACGTTCCCCGATTTCTTCTTCTCCTTGGAGTCCGTCTGTATAGACGTGGTGTTCGCTAAACTGGTGTTCGTCGACAACAGTAACGTACTTTTGTTGTCTAGCCTGTAATTTCCGAAAACAAAAAAATACATCGAATCTCACATATCGCAACCAAATTTCGTCAAAAATGTACATTATTCGCGCCGCCTTTAAAAAAAGGAAATCACAATCTGATACCGACGAAGATGGGTTCTTAAATACGACTCTTCAATCTCCTAATGCCTCGTGGCTATTCCCTACCAGTCCGTCCATCTACACGAACTCTTTTCTCCAATTCCCGAGTTTTTTTCAATCTCTCGTCAGGCGCATCGTTAAATTAATATTCTCTCATCGGTAGAGCGAACCCCGCCGGAGAGGTTTAAACCAACTTTCCGGATTCAACGCGAGGAATCTTTAAACGTTGAACTGGCTGCATTGTAATCGCTAAGTGAATGTTTGAGGGGAGCCGTACCCGAGGTACGTCGACGGAGGGATGGAGTGGATATCTGTTTGAACGTCGAATAATTCCGCCGAGTGCACATGCAGCCCGCGATTAATCAATTTGTTCTATTACTCCAATCAAAATGGAAACAGATTCGACGCGTGTCATTATTTACGCGCGCGAATGCCATTTGATTGTTTTTTATTGACTCTCTCTCTCTCTCTCTCTCTCTCTCTCTCTCATCTCTCTCTCTCTCTCTCTCTCTCTCTCTCTCTCTCTCTC